>CAWUFW010000526.1:3600000-4148723 GCA_963921515.1 Calotriton arnoldi | reverse complement strand
GCGCACAACGATTTACCTGCCCATGTGTCCGCCACAGCTGCACTAACCGACAAGTAACAGGTAAGTGGCAGGAACACAAAGTGCAGTGGGTGGGAGGGTGGACAGCCCAAGTACAACACACACCAGGCCCCAGTCCCACAGCACAGCAAGGAGGAGCATCCCCCACACCCCACAGCCACGTGTCAGCCACCGCAGTGCACAATGACAGCCGAAAGGCAGACATCACGGTCCACAGCAATCGGTGTCAGTGGGTGTCCAGCCACCCCCACGACCCACAACACCCCCCCACCCCCACAGACCTGCAACATGGAGCACCCCCGCTTAGAGCCATGTGGCATCCAGTACAGTGCACGCACGAACAACTTGCAGGTGGGAAACTGGACAGGGCTGGATTACTGGAGGCATGAGGACCATGACACGACCAACACATGGGACATGTCACGTAGCAGACGAACACGCAGCACCGCCCACCGTCACGAACAAGTGAACAATGTGCACACGGACATGAACAACAGACTCACACCCCACATGACCCATCACAGACATAGCAACACCCAAGGAGCCACGTCTGCATGCACAAGCCACACTGAATATAGTCCCACACGGCAGCCACTGTGCAACTCATCACACACAACCGAAACACCATTGAAGTCCTGTCCATGTAGCCCCTACTGCCTGTCAACCACACACCCCACAACTACGCCTATGTAAGACAAACAACACTAGACGCAACAGAGCGGAACAACAGAAATGCACACGAACACCACTGAACCCATCAAATTCACAGACACACCATGCACATACAACATACCATCCATCCCATCCGTCAGCCCCAGTCTCATGAAAGGCATGTCATCCGCACAGCTGCCACACATACAGCAGTCACGCTAAGACACATGCCCATGACCAACCATGTGCCAGAAGTCAATTAAGCGCACGACACACTGTGAGCAACAACACACAACATGGGCCACACTCCCCGAGCACTGCAGTGATGCACATGGCACAGGGCAGCACGCACACCAAGGAGATGGGACAACTGCAATACGTTGGCTGGCACACAACTATCACTCACTCATAACGATGCGTCCAATGCCATGTCCAGTAATCACAACAGACAGCAAATATGCAGGCCAAGTCAAGCATGCACACACCTCAAACCATGCACTGTCATGCTGCCACAACACATGTCACGTTCGGCACCCATGGCTCACAGCATGTACCCCAAAAGCATATCCCCTCCCAAATGCGAATCTGGGGCATGGCCCCCATGTTGCCATATGCGTTCCTAAGCGTTCCATTTGAACCCCAAAAGCATATCCCCTCCCAAATGCGAATCTGGGGCATGGCCCCCATGTTGCCATATGCGTTCCTAAGCGTTCCATTTGAACCCCAAAAGCATATCCCCTCCCAAATGCGAATCTGGGGCATGGCCCCCATGTTGCCATATGCGTTCCTAAGCGTTCCATGTGAACCCCAAAAGCAAAGTACAAACCAGACCCAGGATGGGCCAGGAGCCCGCATACACCAGAGTCACAATGAGTAGGGGCACAGCAACACACCCATCGGCATGGCCAATCCGTCCCATGCCACATGTGCACAGCACACAGTCCCATTGCCTAGCACACACAACTACAGATGCCACAGCCACACACTCGCCTCCGGGAAACCCATGTACGAGATTGCACGAACTGCCAATGTCAGACGACAAATACATACTTCGCCAGGTGCAACACAATAACAAATCTCATTCTCTCCACAGGTGACGAACTGCCGGATGCTGGGGATGGAGACAGCAGCCAGCACAGCCAGCCCACAAGCCCCCAACGAGGACACACGGATCTGGAGGATCTGTCATCCTCTTCGGACACGGACCACCAAGCAGGCCCATCTGGCGTGGCAGGGCCCAGCCGCTCCCCAGGACCCCTCCTACCCACCAACCCATCATCCAGGGATGCTGAACAGTCCCAGCCCCCTGCTGCCACTGTCGTTGCGGCCACACCCACGGTCATTGCGGCCACTACCACTGCCGCAACCGCCACCATCGCCGCACCGACCACCACCGCCACCACCACCACCACGTCTTCGCTGGCACCAGCCCCAGCGCAGGTGGTGGCCCGGCCGACTGGATCCACCCTGGGAGCCACAGCGAGGACCGTGGTGTGCAATGTGGCTAGTGGGCAGGCCGGTGGCAGCAGGACTGGTAGGAGGAGCAGGGTCAGGGAAACGCCAGCCTCCCCTGGGAGCCATGCCCTGCCTCAAATGGCCAGAGTCCTTGGGGCCTATGAAGAGGCCCAAGGACAATGGGCCAGGTCTGCTACAGACACGCGGGAGGTGCTGGGGGTGCTGAGGTCCATGGACGCCCATATGGGCCAATTCGTGTCCCGTATGGACCAACTCGTGGACCTCATGGGCCAGCTGGTGGTGGCGGTGGGGTCACAGGCAAGGCCAGCAACACCACCTCCGCCACCACCTGCTAGGGCGCAGGGTCGGGCAGCAGTGTCCACTTCCCCTGCGTCCACAGCCAGTGAGCACACCTCACCCACCACCAGCAGGTCGCCACCACACACCCCCTCCCAAACGTGGAAGGGGCCGTCCGAAGAGGAAACAGATCTCCCGGGAGGACTTCGCACGCTCCAGTCGCAAGTGAGGCAGCCAGCCAGCCTTCCGCCAGCCTTCCTTGACCAGCCACTGCATTGAGTTGCTCTACGATCCCACTCCACACAGCCATCTGGATGGCATGTGTGTGTTGGACTATGGACATAGAACCAGTGGGTACACCCTGAGCTTCACGCAGCCATGACCGACAGCTCATTGTCACTGCACGCACCACTTTTGTCATCACCTTACACACAATCACATGTCACAGTTTGTAATAAATGCACCTTTTTCACTAACTGCTGTTTGTGCCCTGTGTTTTATTTGTACGGAATACAACGGCCACCTTGGGCGGAAAGGCACCTGATGCGTGGCATGGCAATGGAATCCGGAGGGCCTGTAGGGACCTAGGGGTGGGAGACAGAACAGGAGCACATTCAATGAGTGTGTCACACACCCATCACACAGTACATGTCAACAACTACAAGCAATGTACACACATCGCACAGAGCAATAGGGCACAATGCCACAGTCACCAACAGTGGCATACTACCCTGGCCATGGAGCGTTGACACACTGCACGCAGTGAACATACGGCCACCCTGACACAGCACACACACACCTGCACAGATACAGACACATCATCCGTCGTACATGGACACTCACCGTCAAGTGAAGTAGCGGGCGATGAGCTGCTGGCGCACATTCCCAGCTTCCTCCTCTCCGCTGTCCACCTCACTCGAGCTGTCCTGGTCTGCGGGCTGGGGCCCTGGTTGATCTCCGTCATCCACAATGAGGGGGATCTGCTTCCGAATGGCCAGATTGTGCAGCATGCAGCACGCCACCACTATCTGGCACACCTTCTGTGGGGAGTACGCCAGTGCACTCCCGGTGCGGTCCAGGCACCTGAACCTGGACTTGAGGAGGCCAAAGGTACGCTCGACCACACGTCTGGTCCTCCCATGTGCCTCATTGTATCGATCGTCTGCTGGGGTGCGAGGATTCCTCAATGGACTGAGCAGCCATGCCCCATTCGGATACGCAGAGTCACCTGGGTGTGAGGGACACAGAGAACCGTTGCTATTCCAACTGGACAGGGGACAGCATCGCACAACCAGCACGCTACACCACTCCACATACTCACCGACAATACAGCCACGATCCTGTTGCAGATTGGCCATCAGTCGTGGCAAGATGCTGTTGCGCATTATGTGTGCGTCATGGGCCGAGCCTGGGAACTTTGCACACACGTGGGTGATCACCATGTCCGCAAGGCACACCACTTGCACATTCAGGGAGTGCGTGTGCTTCCTGTTGCGGTACAGGTGCTCAGTGGCCTGTGGTGGAACAAGGCCAACATGTGTGCAGTCAATGGCTCCCACGACGTGTGGGATTCTGCCAAGGGCATAGAATGCACCCTTCACTGCCGCCAATTCACGAGCCCTGGGGAATCTGATGTACCTGTTCCGGTACAGCATCATGGCTGCCAGTACATCCCTCAGCACCTTGCTGAACATGGGCTGGGACATCCCTCCTCCACTGCCCACTGTGTGCTGGAATGACCCAGTGGCGAAGAAATGCATGGCGGCCATCACCTTAGCCGTAGGGGGTGACAGCAGTCGGATACACCCTGCGGGGACGGAGATGGGGCTCTAACATGGCACACAGTCGATGCAGGGTTGGCCTGTCCAGCCGAAACTTCCTTATGACCTCAGTATCCTCCATGTCCGCCAGCAATTGGTATGGGCGGTCAATGTTCGGTCTCCGCCTGGGTTAAATGGCAGAGGACACATGTCAAAGCAACACGGCACATAGCAATTTCGCATACACATCACTGACATGACTGAGCAAGCACATGAGCCACAGCCCAGCTGTCAAGCTGGGACGGCACGGCCACAATACACTTACACAGGTCTCCCAACAATGGCAATGGCAAGTGAGACATACCACTGCCATGTGCATGCACATGGGGATCTAGGCCCCAATGACTTGCGGGGCGTGCTGATGGGGACTGACTGCATATTCGTCAAGCGGCAACGCCACGGCAACATGAGTGTCTGCTGAGCATGGAACTGCTTCCGAGGCTGGATGAGTATGGCACACGACGACGACGATGTGGGCACGGGCTGAGCGGCCAATACAAGTGGGACCTGTGGCACGAGGGGATATGAGACAGTAGTAGGTGTCAGCACTGCACCCTATGTACAGCACTGTACGGATCACAGCTCCCGAAACATTGACTGGTGTCCACATTGACAGCCCCATGCCAAGACGGCTGTGTGCTTGCAGTCACACGTCACAGGTGAGAGGTTACATTGCACGTGCCAGGTGGCAGACGTACATAGTGGGAGCTGGCATGTGTGTGCATGTGTCTCCTGTTCAGGATCCACCAGATGGGCGCTGACTCTGTACTGACCATTGGACACAGCATGTTCCGTGGAAGGCTTGTGTGTGTGGGATGGTGGCACTGGATGTGCCTCCGTTGGGTGGGGGGCCATGCACAGGGCGGGTACACGATGATTGCGCATTGTTGGTCACGGTGGGTGCACCAACTAAGATGTGTTGCCCTGTGTTCAATTCCTATGTCCGCATGATGATGGACTGTGGATGTGGGCAGACTACACATTGGTCGATGTGCTGTCTATATGCATGTGCCTTCACACCAGGCACAGCTGCCCCTGCACATTTGACCCCTGCTGGACTCGCTGCTGGGTCTGTGGAGCTGATGCACCTTCTGCGCGTGGGGCGGACAGCTCTCCTCACTTCCCTCATTGCGCATGTCATGTCTTTGCCGCAGGTGACATGGATCATGGAGGGCCCACATGTACGCGTGGGTAGGCTACACATGATTGTTCACTGGTTGCCACCCCCAGTCAGTGTTTCGAATGGGAAGGTTGTCGTGCTGGTGGTATGTTCGATGTGGCGGATGGGCGGGCCTAGGTGCGGGCTTACATTCCGGACATGGGGGGTAGTTGGATTGGCGACTAGTTGCAGTACACACGGGACACGTCTCTTCCTTTCCACATCTGGGTCATCCCTTGTACTAACTGACAGTGATACAGTCATCTTCGCCCCAGCCCTCATGTCCTCCCTCGCCCCCCAATATGCATGCTCACCTGCGAGGCTAGCGCTTGCACAGGCAGCCCCAAGCTCGCACCAGAGAGGGCAAGGAGTGTATGTGTGGGTCCAGGGTATGATGTGTGGTGGGACGCCGTCCACCTGCGTGGTGCCCCAAATGGAGACCCGGCCTGCATGGACTATGCATCACAGTCTTCGCCTTCCGGATCCGCCACCTGCGACACCCAGTGGCTGTGGCTGCCCTTGCGGCCATGCCGCGTCCGTCTGTGGCTGATGGCCCACACATTCACTCTTTGGCCTCTCTGGGGAGGGCTCGGGGGTGGTGGCGCACGCGCTTGCACTTAGTCGCAATGGCATGTGGCGTGGTTGGTATGATGGGTAATGGATGGGATGGTGCGAGCCACCTCCCGTGACGTCAGTGCTGCTCGTGCTGTGGTGCGTCCCCCTACACTTCCATTTGACTTGTGCCATGCTAGACGTTGAGGTTCTATTGCCTGCGTGATATGACCAGGAGGAGCGCGAGGAGACCTCTCACACACCATGCTCCACTGCCATCCCGTGCCCTGTATCGCCTGTGCGGATTGACTATGTTGGGGTTACACCTGGTCGACTGGGGCTGTGTGTGCCTTGTCAAGGGGCATGGCGGGCGCACAACAGGATCCAGCTTGTCCACAGAGGGTGGGCTGAGGTGCGCCTGGTACCGCTTTGTACGTGTGCCCGGCTGCTGTGCACACACGTGTTCACTCCCCCCGACAGGTGTCCTCTCACAATGCCCAGGGAAGCGGTGGTGTACTGTTCATGACCCCTCCCAACACGGCGTGCTCCAACTTGGCATGTGCGCATCTACCCGTCGCACCCACCCACCTGAGCACTGCGTCCATACGACTTCACACGACACATGTGTGTCTTCCACAGTAGTGCTACTCATTTGCGTTGACATCCAATACCAGTGGACTACATGGTCATGTCACGACTGCCGTGTACTTCACATACTCTCATCCTCTCTCATTCGTACTTGTGAAATGAGTCAGCGGAGACAGTTTTGGTTTCAAACATTATATTGAGTCTTCTGTCCACTGTGATGCAGTATAGTGGACACTACTGGCAGCGGAATACATGTTGAGGATATACTGAGCATGATTACAAATGGGATAGGGTGTGGGGTAACATCTGCTTGGCCAAGGCTGTGCTAATGTACATTTACGTATAGCTGCGGAGCTGCGGACTTTGACACAGACGGTATACATGTAGCCTACCAGACCGCTCGGCATCATGGGCACAGTCCATCTCAGTTCCATGTGACAGGTTTGCTGCGGTTGTTCCTCATGCACGCGTGCATGTGAGATGACATCAGGGCATGTGCTTGCGTGCATGCAGCGGCGTGCCACTTGTTGTTGCACTGTGGTGGTTACTGGACATGTCACAGTCACTGGGGTCGTGTTGTTGTTGTATGCACTTGTCGTCCATGCAAAGGTCCTGGTATGGGATTCCCGGGGCGGGGGTGGGAGGGGTGCAGCACCCACAGACTCCAGGCGACCTATTCATGTCCACTGAGCGGTGTGTGTGTCCATGTGCGCTGGATCCATGTCGTGTCCTGGTTGTTCGTGCAGTTCCGTCCATGTGGGTGCGATACACAGAGCCCATGCCACTGCCTCCCACGATGCATGCGGTGTTCCTGGATGTGATGGGGAACAGTGTGCATGTCCCGGTCATATCCGATGTCATGGCGATGTCGTTGATGGTGTGGTTACAGTTGCTGGTCGTTTGGTATGGCTGTTGTGGTGGTGACTGGCCAGTCCGTGCGGAAGCTGAGCATGGGTGCGGGGTTGGACTTCATAGGTCACTCGGGGAACCTGCGTTGTGGTCCGACGTATTTACAGGTTGTCAGGTATGCGATGCCGTCCAGCAGGGCTTCCATGTCATTGGTGGTGTACATGTTTGCCAGCCAATGAAGCGGATGGTGGCTGTCAAGGTGTTGTTCGTAAGTTGTCCCTTGGAGGACCATGATGGGGCATGCTGGGTGACATTCGATGTAGCTGTTCTCTATGATCCGTCGTGTGGAGGCACAGTGGTCCCATTTCAGTGCAGGTGCGATGTTGGCCACATACGCCATGCCCCCATAGGCAGAGCAGGCCCTGTCGTGTGCGTCCAGAGGGAGGAGTAGTGGTAGCAGGTCCGCCTTCAGACATGCCGGGTTGGAGAGGCATATCTCGACGGGATGCTGGTAGGGACACCTCCGACAGTAGAAGACGGGCATGACGCAGCTGAACAATGTGATGCGGTAAGTCAGTCGGTAACTTACGTTCAGCAGGGACAGGAGATCGCATCCCAATGTATGTATCGTGTTGGTTTTGTACAGCTTGAGCTGTTCGGCGTAGTTGGGTAGGTGTGTTGCGGTTGCCATTTCGCAGCGGTTCGTTGAGGTGGCGTGCTCCGGCTGTGTGTGCAGTCTGCAATGTGCACGCTCCGGGGTTGCTGTGAGCTCTGTGTAGTCGTAGGGAGACAGGACTTGTGTTCTGTTGGCTTGTTTGGAGGACACGGGCCCTCTTCCCACATGCTTCTCAGACAGTTCAAGGTCAGTGCTGTGTGACTCCTTCCAATTAACTTGCATGTGGCCGACATGGGGGAGTGTTTTCTTCTTTCTTCCCCGTCCGTTGTGTGCTTCTGTGATATGCGCTATCTGCCCTGTGGTCGGTCTCCTCGGCATGCCTGTGTTGGTCTATTCTTGGACAATGGCTGTATTCACCGGCTTCTGTCGTAGGGCTGTGGTTTCGGAGTTGGAATGGAAGGTCATTCAGTGCTGTCTGCTCTCCCTTGTGTGGGCGGCAGGCTGCCTTTCCGCTCTGCGTTGGGCCTTGTGTGTGGATGTTATTCTTGGGCCACCTGTTGTCGGTCCCCGGGCTCTTTGGTGTTCCGTTTCATGTGTCTTGTTCATATGTGCAGGGTGGTATGGGTTTTTCAGTGTGGTACTGGCGTTCCTCTTCCCGAAGGGGCCCTGCTTCTCCTAGTTGGTGTTGCCGCCGCTGTGTGCTTCGCCATGTTTGTTACACTGGGGTGTGTCCTGCTGTTGCGTGACTTCACTGACATGTGTGCGTCGGTTGTGTGGCGTTGGGTGTTGTCCGTGAATTGGGCGTTGGGGACATGTCTGTGGCAGGCCTGTCACGTGTCATGTGCGTTCGGGGTGGGGCTGATGTGTGTGCTGCTTGGTTGTGTCCCTGTGTCTGTGTGCGACGCATGCATGGCGCTGCGGTTGGCCTCTGCGTTGTGCGCATGTGTGGCGGCGTCATCGGCGCTTTGTGGCCGTGACGGGGTGGTTGGTTCCTAGTCCCAGGTGGTGTGTACACATGTGTTCCGCGATGTTAGGATTTGGCCTGTGTGTCATATGTGGATGCAATGGTGGATGTGTAGTGTACACGCGCTGGTGGGGGTTGTCCGCTTTTCCGCCCTTGCACTGTGTGTGCTGTTTGCGTGCACTTGTTGTGTGTGTGCCTACCTGCGTCTCCGCGGTACGTTGCGTCCTTGGTGGTGCATCAGCAGAAGCATGGGAAGGGCCTGCAGTGCTGGATTCATGCCCGGGGTGCCGCTTCTTCGTTGTCCGTGCTCTGCGTCCGTGTTACCGCCTCTCTTTCACGTGCGGTGTCTCTTGGCCGTGGGAGCCGTTTGTTTGCGGCATCGTAATTTATGCGCCGGGCGGGACGTGTTTCGTCGGACGGTGTGTGTCAGTTGTGCTGCGCCGCTACGTGAACGGGCGCACTTTGATGGCGGACGGTGTTGTTGGCTTGCCGGCGGTGTTTGGCCTGCTTTTCGCATCGTAATTGGGCGGGCGTGTGGACTGCTGCGTGCCGGCGGTAACTGGTGGTTTTTGCATCCGCCAGCACGGCGGTTGTGCTTCCGCCCGCCATCGTAATGAGCCCCTAAATTTACACTAATATTTTTAAAATACTCCCCACCTTTTACCCCTAATAACTAAACATCCCGCTCCTAAAACATGTTACAATTTTTTTTTATACATTTTCACACTAATATTAATACATTTTTAATAATACAAAATTAATAACAATACATAATATTTAATTGTTGACTAAAAATTAATATTTTACAGTTTCTATATTTTTTTCGATATTTTTTACAATACTAACATTTCGATATTATCTACTTACGATATTACTTATTCAATATTTTGTACTTCGATATTTTTTAAAGAAATAAAATAACGATATTTTTGATTACGATATTCATGTATTCGATATTATCTAACATTCGATATTGCAACTTCGATATTACTACAATTTGATATTTATCATTCGATATAATGTCTATTCACCAAATGTATATTGCTCTAAAAAAATCTGTCATACTTAGAAGAAGTTACAGGTGAAAACGTTGGCACAAATGGCTGTTTTTTGTAACTCATTTCCAATTTTTCCTATATTCAACTGTTAGTTTCTATAAAAAACCTTGAAGGATCTACACAAATGACCCCTTGCTGAATTCAGAATTTTGTCTACTTTTTTTAAATGTATAGCTTTCCAGCATCCATTATCGCTTTCATACCCATTTCTACCATTAACTGGAAGGAGGTTGAAAGCACAAGAAATAGCAAATATAGGCTTTGTCCCAGTAAAATGCAAAAACTGTGTAAAACATTTTGGTTTTCTGACAAATGTCAGTCTGTCCCTGAAAGCCGGGAAGATGGTGATTTCAGCACCACAAACCCTTTGTTGATACCATTTGCAGGGAAAAAACCAGACCTTTCATCTTCAGCACCTATTTCCAATTTTCCCCCCAAAAAACAAAATTTGGCTGTATTTTGGCTAATTTCTGGGTCTCCTCCAAGGGAATCAACAAACCCTGGGTACCTTTAAAATCCTCATGATGTTGGAAGAAAAGGACGCAAATTTGGCGTGGATACCTTATGTGGTCAAAGAGTTACAGGGGTCTAAGCGCAAACTACCCCAAACAGCCAAAAAAAGGCTTAGCACAGGGGGAAAGGCCTAGCAGCAAAGGGGTTAAGGAACAAGTACGCATGATGTGTGATGTACGTAGCATACTTATTTCCTGGTGTCAAAATTTAGGAGGGAATGGATATTGCAATTCCTTGCTGAGTATGGTATGTGATCTATGTAGGTGCAGAGACTCATCAAAGTCAGCTACCATAGTGAAATATAGTAGTGATGAGGTTGATGAACTTGTCCTACAAATTGGCCAACAGGTGCATGTTTTGGCTTATCATATGTATGTACACTTCAGTCTGCCATACTGATGTGTATCATTCAGGCATGTCAATTGTGCCATTTGATCACTTGAACCTGAAGGGTTACATAGCCAATAGCTATGCATATGTTCTGTGCTTCTGTTGCATATCATATATGTTTTCTAAGTTTACTGATGTGTTTTACATGTTATGTCTTGTAGGTGGGCCCCCAGCATTCAAAGTTGGTGAGGTGGATAATTTCAAGGACCCCAACTTCACCGGTGAGTGCCTTCATCAATGCTAATTGTGTAGTGCAAGGATTGAGTGTGATGGCAGATGCTGTGTGACTTGGCAGATTAAATGTGCATCCCTATCACAAAAAATAAATTGTATGATGATTACTAGGTCAGGAAAAGTGGATGTTAAGTGTGGCATGTTTATCAGCCTCTGACTACTGTCAAGGAGAATACATTGCCAATCTGGGATGAACCATATGATAGAGGCTTGACAGGGGAGCCATGATCACAGTGTCAGACTTTGTGAAAATATGAAGTAATGGATACACATCTGAGCATGGCCATGGTTGTGAAGAATTCGGAATACATGTCAGTTGCACATGCTATGATATTGGGAGCATGTAATGAGCATTGGCATGGCCCACCATGCAATTACCACAGTTTAGGTAGGAGAGGTTTCATATGCCTCTGAGTGATGTTAGGTACTTATCCAGCGTCCATTGCTACATGTAATACCTGCTAAGTGTTCAGTATAGTTAGCAATGTGTCCTGATATGTGTCCTTGCCATATCAGTTACACTACGTTGTAAGACAATGGGGCCGATTCCGATCTCGGCCGGTAGGGCTCCGAATCGGATTCGGCTTTACCGGATCCGATTCGGAGCCCTGTTTCCCGACCGAACCGTACGCGGGTCCGGCCGAGCGAGTACGATGCGAAATCGCCGACCGACTCGTCTGGGCGTCCCGACCGCTCCGACCGACTCGCTCCCAGCTCGAACCGCTCCGACCGACTCGCTCGGACTCGACTCGCACCGCGCAATGGAGACGTTTCCCGGCCGGGTAAGTACGATGCGCGCCGCGAGCGAGTCCGACCGAGCCGCGCACTCCGGCTCGTAAGAGCTGTCGGAGCCGTACTTTGGGGGTCCGTGTCGGACCCCCTGTACGCGTAGGCCGCGCGAGTCGCACACAGGGGGACCCATGGGTCCCCCTACCTGTGCGTGTACGGCGCGAGTCGCTTCGCCGCGTACCCGCTGTAGGGGCGCCCTTGTCCGACTTCGCACCCATTGAGTCAATGGGAGCCCGCGTACGCGTTGTGCGACCGGCTCCCATTGACATCAATGGGAGTCCGACCGACTCGAGTCCGATAACATACGGACGCATCGTACTCGTTCGGTCGGACTGCACGGGTCCGATTCGGTCGGAAATCTCTCCGGGTCCGGCTCAGTCGGAGAAATTTCCGGCCCGAATCGGAATCGACCCCAATGCATGTATTTTGCAGACATTGCACATCTTAATGTGGCAAATGCCTATGGCATAAAGGCCATTGCAGGATGCAGAAGGCACACTAATGTTCAATAAAGACATGTGTACTGTTCCATGGGTACCAAACAGCATTGTTACAAAGCATACTAAGTACTGACATGCTCATACCTAGATGTGCCAAGGTGTTGCAAATGTATTGTGCAACATTTCCCCTGCCTTCGTAATTTGGCCTTAGTAAATCTGATATGATAGATAATAGGCATGTGTCTGCTCACTCTAAGCTGCGAGATGAATTTAAGTTGTGGGGCTGCTATCTTAGATGTTGTGAAAATAATCTTGTTTCATGATGTTTGCACCTGTTCTTAGTCACTCTTTGACTGACAGTTATCCTTATTGCTTAAACAGACAACATGACCCCAGAGCAGCTGAGGAAGCATAACCTCAGAAAGGAGCACTACTTCCACCTTAGAAGAGTCGCTAAGGCACACAGGGCCATAAAGAAGCGATACGAGGCGGTGAAGGCTCTGGGCAAGTGGACAAGCTTTCCTCTGGGACCGCCAACAATAGAGGAGCTCAGGCAGAAATGGACATTCAGGCCAGCGTACCTCCAAGGCACTGGTACCCAGCACCTTCAGCAGCAGACCATCCCAACCACCTGGAACCACACCTAAGGCCAAAGGAGGGCCTAGCTCAGTTGAGCTTAATATCAAGAAGGGCCTTTCTGACTTAAAGTTGTGGGTGGCTGTGCTCGAAAATAAAATGTACCAGGCTCTAACACTCCTCCATGAACTGAAGCAGGCAGTGGCAAGACTCAAACCAAAGAAGCCACATGGACTCTTTCTGCCCTTCCCCCTTTACCTAGTTTTAATGTTGGTCATAATGTTTTTATATCTTAGTTTAGGTTAGTTAGTGTAGTGATAGTGTAGGGGTAAAGGTTTTAGGGGGTTTGGAGGTGTGGGTTACAATTTGAGTGGGTAGGGGTATTTTGTGTTTTTTTGAAGTGGGGTAGATGTGTTTTAGATGTGTATAAAAAAAATATAACATTTTTGTTTAGGATTCATTGTGTAGTAAGTTTATGTTTAGGTGTAGTTTCTGTTGTCCTTGTGTGAAGACGTGTCTTAAGTGGGGTGGAGAGTTAATGTTTATCATGTCGTGTTAAATGTGTAGAGTAAGCTAGGTTAAGTTAAGATACATTTAGATAGTATGTAAGACAAGAGCGTTGGGCTTGTATGTTGAACTAACATTTGGGAAGGGTTAATATTCTTGGGAAATGCAATCTCCCTCTTCATTTTTGTACCATTCAGGCACGCCTTAATAACATTCTGTACACTTGCTACGGTACTAATACTGCATTCAAGAAATAAATCTCCTATTGACAGGAACACTATTTAACTTCATTGGCAGTGCCCTAATTTATTACCAAAGCTGAGTTAAAGGAAAAATGAACTGGCTTTAAATTCTATTTGCATTTACATGGTAAAAGCAATCATTGGTAAGATCCTAAAATAGTTTCTGAAATTCCAGCTCTTACAGCTTGCATAGATTTAAAAGATGCACATAGCAGCACTTTGCTTTTGATTGGTAAATCTCTAACATGCCCCTTTTACTGAAGTAATTACAGTCTGATGAACTGAATATTTTTGGGATGAAAGGGACGTAAACCAATCTATGGAATGCCAATCACCGCCTTCAGTTTAATGCTGAACCAAGCTTTCAAATAAAATCCTACAAATGTATTTTGCAAGTGAGAGAGGGCAGCACAAAATGTATTCCCACAGTTAACCTACTTAAATTTGAAACGGCGTGGTCCAAGTTGTAATTTTATCTGCTTTCTGAATTAAATGTATATTCTTGCGAGGCATAAAGAAACTTTTCAGAAAGAGCGTCCACATGTTTGTATGGTACATATACGGGAACATTTCAAGGGTGCCAGAGCATATGTACCTATTGAGGAAATGGTGATATGTGCTGTTGTTGGCACCCAGATACAAATTAAAGACAGTCAGCTTAATGTAGAGTTTGGTGGAGTGGACGGCAGGCCTAAAATATCAAGTCTGTGGCCCCACCAAAACTGGGGTACTCCCAATCCCATTTAGAGGTAGTGGAACTACTGACTGTTCTCTCTGGTGGGGTCTGGGTGGGTCTCCGCTGACTTCACTGATGCACAGTCATTGTTTGTGGTCTGTCTCTGAAGATGACCTTCATTGAAAAATATAATAGGCCCAACACGAAGGTTGAATCGCATCAGCGTATCTGCAGGTGTGGCCAGGAGTTATCATCAACCTTAAAGTTTACAAATTAATTTATGTAACATTGATGATGTGAACCATGACATCACCAACAAACAGTTAAAGTGCTCCGACCACCACCACAAACGGCCCAGCAGTACTTTTTGGACTGTGCAGCAGAGGGTTAGAATATACGACAACCCCACATATATTAGTTACAGGACACTACACATGTCCTTTTTATGTCTTTAAATATATGTTTAAGTATTATTTCAATGTAATATCCTAGCTCATGTATGTCTGTTTTTTGATTGGTTTGCTTATATTGTATACATATGTATTCATGGGTAATGATGTTATTTGTACATCTTTGTTTAATTTAAATATAATGTTATTGTTTAAATGTTAATTGAAGAAAATAATATCTAATGACCAACATAATCCCTTGTTTTAATCTTCATCTCCTTGGGTACACAGTTACATCTGTGGATGTGATATATTCAGTGCACAGTGGTTAAGATTTTTTTTAATCCACCAGTTGTCATTTATTTGATGCTCAGAGAAATAATGGTGTAAAGTTTTTCTCTGTGAGATAATGTAAGATTGATAGTTTAGGGGTACCTTCTAAGTTAGAGTCTACAGTTAATCTAATCACCCAACATTTTTTCGTAATTCTGTATACATTTCCTCGAACGAAAAACGAGTATTTCTAATGTCATACAGTAGCCATTACACGTGGCCATCTTTCAAAAGTGAGAGGGCCAGGATCCTCCCATAGTTGTGAAATATTACGTTTCACAATTACCAGACAAAGACGAGTGCTAGTTGCTACCAATATCTGTCATGGCCAATGGAATGTACAGGAGTACCAATTTCTCATCATCCTCAATCAGACTATTAGTTGTCCCTGGTAAAGTATAACCCTGGGCGTAAAACTCTGCTCTGCAAGCGGAGTTTGTGGATTTTTGGCAACTTTTTTCTGTTTGCGTGCTCAAAATGCATTTTTGCGTGTGTGGGAGTGACTCAACGGGATGCCTGCGATCGCCATTGAGATTTCCCATCCATTCTCGAGCGCCACGAGATTTGGTAGCTGGCCGCATGGTCCAGTGAGAGTGTGTGATCGCGAACACGTCATTCGGGCGCGCCATTGGACTTCCGGCGGAAGTTTTGTGAAGATCGCGTTCCCGAACACGCAGAATTTGCAATCTGGAGAAGAATCTCTCTCGAGCAGCATCAAAACCTTCTCGAAATTATGATTTGGATTAAAAAAACTCCTCAGATTGACATTTGGCTGTACTTTTTTGTGCAAGAAGTCCTTTTTATTTTTTTACTTTTTTTTTTAAGAGGAAGGAAGTGCCCCAGTGTCTCCAACTTCCTGTTTCTGTCCAGCAGGCTCCTCCTGGTGCTTTATCCATCTCCTGTTCACTTTTAATTTGGATTTGGAACTGGAAGGATCCCTCTTTGTGTCTGCTGCATCACTTATCATTGGATTTGAAGACTTTTGAATTTGAGATTTCACAAGTCAGTTGGAAAATTGGTGTTGTTTGTTTGATTGGGGCATTGCACCGTTTTTTTAAAATTTATTGTGGTGGGTGGCCTGTAGTTTCAGTGGGGGCCTAGTTGTTTCTTTGTAAGTAATTGTTCTTCTTTTATAAAGGAAACATGTTGCAAAGTTCACTACATTTTCTCCAACTTTTGAAATCAATTTGCAATATTTCTTTAATTTACTAGCCCAGTAGTCTGCCAATAGGCCTTTCAGCCAGTAGACCCAGAGCTACTCATGGGTGCATGTAACAACCGTTTCTGTGGTGTCTGTTGAATTTAAACATCATTTAGAGCATGGATGGCATTGGATTGAAATGCAAAATGTGTTTTTTTGGGTATTTCACTTTTTTATGTGTGTTAAATAAATGCCTTTGTTGGATGTGTGTGGTTGTAACTTGCAAAACTTTTTTAGCCCTGTGGATTTTCGTTTTTGGCATTGTTGCATTAAATCTGTGTTGTTTAGCATGCCACCTTTGTCTGGCCAGTGTGTGAGTGTGTTTGCAATAGTGGGCCAGCATTTGCCTTGGCTGAGTCTCCCCGTGTGGCCAGGGGCCATTTTTGTAAAGTCTGTGTCCATATAGGCTTGCTTGAGTTCATTGTTTTCCAGGCTTCCTGCTTGTTGTTGTTGCTTGTTGTGAGTGACCATGTGGCTGGTGGCCATTTTGTGGTGATGGTAGTTAGTGTGCTTGCTTTTGCCATAGGCCTGCATGTCTTCTTTCCTTTGTTCCTCTTGGCATATTGCTTCTTGTTGTGGTAGCCTGGCCATGTGGCTGGCTGCCATTTTGTGAAGGCAGCCAGTGTGCTTTTGCCATAGGCCTGCATTGTCTGTCTTCCCTTTCTTGTTGTTGTGGCCTGGCCATGTGGCTGGCGGCCATTTTGTGAAGGCAACCAGTGTGCGTTTGCCATAGGCCTGCATTGTCTGTCTTCCCTTTCTTGTTGTTGTGACCTGGCCATGTGGCTGGCGCCATTTTGTGAAGGGGCAGCCAGTGTGCTTCTACATTAGGCCTGCAAGCCTTCTTTGTTGTGGCCATGCCTTCTTGCTGGTTGTTGTTTTGCATGCAATTGTTTCTTCTTTTATCCAGCAAACAATGTAGCACAGTTCACTACAATTTCTAATAAATTTGCAATATTATTGATTTGAATTGATTCACTATGTGGCCTAGTCTGCCAATGGGGTTTCCAACCAATGGGCCCAGAACTACTCATGGGTGCATGAAACAGCTGTTTCTGTGGCCTCTGTTGAATTTAAAACATCATTTAAGGCATGGATGGCATTGGATTGAAATGCAAAATATGGTTTTTTGTTGTTGGCAGTGTTGTATTAAAGCTGTGTTGTTTAGCATGCCAACCTTTGTCTGGCCAGTGTGTGAGTGTGTTTGTAATAGTGGGCCAGCATTTGCCTTGGCTGAGCCTCCCCGTGTGGCCAGAGGCCATTTTGTAAAGTCTGTGTCCTTATAGGCCTGCTTGAGTACATTGTTTTCCAGGCCTCCTGCTTGTTGTTGTGAGTGACTGACCATGTGGCTGGTGGCCTTTTTGTGAAGGCAGCCAGTGTGCTTTTGCCATAGGCCTGTATTATCTGTCTTCCCTTTCTTGTTGTTGTGGCCTGGCTATGTGACTGGCGGCCATTTTGTGAAGGCAGCCAGTATGCTTCTGCATTAGGCCTGCATGTCTCTCTCTTTCCTTTGTTCCTCTTGGCTTATTGCTTCTATCCATTGTCAGCTGCAGCTCCCTGAATTCTGAATCCCACATGATGCACAATGCCAAACAGGGTCCGTTACATTTGTATTTTTGTTGTTCTTCTTCTTTCCTATCCTTCCTGAGTGTACAGTACACCATGAAAGCCCTTGTTGTCAAAGTCTCACAAATGGCTACACTGTTGTTATGTTTTTTTAATAACTGAGGTAATAAATGTAATAATATTAATAATAACACTAACAAGTGTGACCCCACACTAAGTTATATATTATATTTGTTTGTTTGTACGAGTAGTAATTGAACCACAATAAAGAATACCATGTTTCACTCTTCTTGCATCTTTCCTTTAAGGTGCACAAAAGAGGAGGAGACAGCATTATCCATTGTACTGCCAGACAGAAGTCCTGCTGCGCAAGACGTCACGTGCCGTGTGACCACAGACATCTCTTCAACTTGTGCCACTGCGTGCTGCTGAGATCTTAAAGATGGCCCTAAAGAAAGGTACCAGGTCCAGTAGTACCAAGAAAGTTGCCAGTGACAGTGAGAAGAAGGCACTGCCACTTATTACCAAGAAGACCGGTTTGTCGCCCAAGACCTTTTTTGGGAAAACAAACATTCGTCCGGGGAGCAAGCTGGGAGCAGCAACCCTGCATCAACAGACCCATCCCACCAACCTAGGCCCAAGACTATGTCTGTCGCAGAGGCAGCCAGTCTAATCACAAGTCCAACGCCAATGAGCAGTGATGTTGAAATTGACTTATCGCATAGTAGTACCCAATCAACGCAGGAGACTCAGATAAGTGGGCAACAACAGCCGCAACAACAGCCACAACCACTGCCCCCAATAGTAGTTGTTCCCCCCGAAGTAGGGGCAGTTCAGGAAATCGAGCTTCCTGCAGAGGAAGAAGAGCAAGCCACTCTTTCAGAAGATCCTTTGTCTTCCAGATCCCCAGCAAGGAAAAGGAGGGTTAGTCCATCGACTTCTTCTACAAGCCCCCCTTCTGATGATCTAGACGCCACTTGGAAGCCACCAGCTCGGTCTGAGAGTGAGACACGCCACGAGACAAGGCTAGGGAAAAGGAAGGTTCCAGAAAGCCTTAGAGTTATGGAGGTAGATGTAGAAGAGGAGGATGATGTCGAGCCAGTCATCATGGACATTAGTCCTGCCCCAGTGGAGACCGACATTACCGCATCCCAAATTGCTGTGAGGGATGTGGCACGGATACCACCAACACAGATCATACCACCAACACCACCTCCAGCTTCCTATTTTGCCGGCAGCCACCTACATCCACCACAACCACCTCAGAAGTAGGTACTGCAGAGTCAAACTTCACACCCACCTACCAGTTCATCCGGCATTGCAAGTGGCACCAGCAGCGCTAGAAAGTTGACCTCCCCAGTTTGGGACTTCTTTTCAGTTATCAGGAAGGAGGTGAACATTGCTATATGCTCCATTTTTGGACAAGGTGTTAGTCGGGGTAAGCTTGGTACAAACTATGGTACCGGAGGCCAAACAACCCATCTGAAAAAACACCACTTGATCCAGTGGGAGGCACGCCTTAGCGGCCAAAAAACTGCACCCATTGTTGTTGGTGGGGATGAAGAAGTAGAAGATCCGATCACGGTGGAAGGTGAACAAGAGGGAGATATTTTCTCTGGTACACAAAGTAGCCCTGTCCCCAGCAATGCAGTGGTACCGCCCACATCCTCATCAGCAACATAGCAGTGGCACAAGAGTAAGAGTCAGGCTGTGACACAAAGGGTCCCAGGCAAGAGAGTACCGCAATGAAAAAACGTGCGTTGAGCCTAACAACATCTGCCGTCAAGACATCACCTGCATCAGTGGCACCAGAAAAGAAAAAAATCCAGGCTACCATTCTCAGCATGTTTAGGTTGGAAGGGCAGTACGAACGCAACCACCCAACGGCACGTTTGTACAACGCAAAGCTGGCTAAAATGTTAGCGCTGGACCTCTTCCCTTTTTCTTTTGTGGAAGGGGTGTGTTTTCTTGAATTTGTGACAGCCATCTGCCCAAAATGAAAGGTTCCCAGCCGCTCCTATTTCGCCAGAGTTGCTGTTCCAGCACTACATCACTACGTGCTGGAATTGCTTGGACAAGCTTTGCAGCAGAGTGCTGTTCACACTAACCACCTGACAACAGACATGTGGACCAGTTGCCAAGCCACTGATTACATGTGCATCACTGCACACTGGATCTCTTTTGTGGGGGTTAGAGAAAAGATATCTGCAGCAGGTGTTGTTGACACTGCTGAGATTTTTAATGCCACTCGGAAACATGCAACTGTAGCCATGTTCGCCATGGAGAAATCTCATACTGCTGCAAACATTTTGGAAGACTTTGACAGCAAGGTCTTTGAATGGCTGCGCCCAAGAGGGCCTAACATTGGTTTTGTTGCCACAGACAATGGCAGTAATATAGTTAAGGCCATGGCCGATGGTGGCTATTTCAGGGTCCTGTTTTTAGCGCACTGCATTAACATAACTGTCAAGACTTTCTGAAAAAAGAACACAGAGTCAGCAACTTACTTACCACCTGCAGAAGAATCTGCACACATTTCAGCCATTCTTTTAAAGCCCGGAAGCAACTGAGGATCATTCAACGTGAGCATAGAATGCCAGTTAAAGCACTGATCCAGGAGGTGCCAACACGTTGGAACTCAACTTATTACATGCTTGAACGTCTGTTTGAGCAGTACAGACCAATCAATGAATATGTCATGCAAAGAGGGGATGCTACTGTGAAAGGCATGATCATTGAGATGGACCAATGGGGCCTAGTTAAATGCCTGACAGAGATGCGACTTCCTTTCGAGCTCTTCACACGTGAAGTCAGCAAGGAGGACTGTACTATGGGCTAAGCTATCCCATTGTTGCACATGCTACAGGAACAGCTGAAGGGGGCATCTGCAATGTACGCAGGTGTGGAGGAAAAAAGGAAGCATATGAGTTAGTGGAGAGATTAACCCTTCGCTTATCTGAAAATACAAGGGTGCAAAGAGGCATTATGTCTTCCAACCATTACATTTGTGCCACAATTCTGGATCCACGGTACAAACCAGTACTGAACACATTGATTCCTTTTTCAGAAGGGGATGTTGCCATTCTGACAGTGAGAAGGACCAGTCTCTCGCCCCAAAATGTGGAGAGGTTAACCGTGATCAAAATGAATCAGCACTTTATACCACTGGATTATACCATACCTGAAGTAGCACAGCAGGAAGATGATGACGGCGACTTAGGTCATGATGGAAGTAGTGTGTTAGATGACCTACCTCTTGGTGAACCACCAGAGTTTGAGGACGAGCTCTACTCCCCTGCCAACAACTAGGCTTTCGACTTGTTACTTTCTTTCTTGCTTTGAAGCCCCCAAAAAAGCCCTCCAAAAAGATACAGCTAAGGACTATTATTTACTTGTATTATTTGTGTGTGTCACTGTCTTTCTGGTTTGAATCACAACAAATCCATCACCACTTACTCTTTTATTGCCGGATTGGTGTTGCAACTGTGTGCAGTCAGTGAAGAAGTAAGTCCACTCCCCCGAGTCCTGCTCCAGTCCTGACTCGCCCTAAATCCATTTCCCTCAAGCCAGACATTGGATGGGGAATAATACAAGAAATGTGAAATGTGTGCCTGCCTCGTCGAGTCCCTCCAAAGAACCTGACTATAGCTATCCTCCTTTCCGAGCCTAGAGGGACTGCCACATAAGAACAGGTAAATGATGGCATGCATTGGACGCTGACTCTGAGTGATTGGTGTTTGTGTTGTTGTTGTGCATGATGTCTAGTCTACTAGTATTTAACCTACACACAAAAAGTGACTCAAGTCAATGTTTCCCTTCTTGTTGTTCAATAACAAAATTGTGCTACTGAAGGCCGAACCATTGCATTTTTGATTCTGGACTCACTCGGTACACTACAGAGTTGGACACCATGATGACCATACCATACTCGCAGTCAGTCAGTAGGATCGGAGATGATTGATGGAATAACTCGGGGCGTTTCATGAAGTGGCCTAAAAGGTAAACAAGTCAACAACACCAGACATACATGTCTGTGTAGTGGTGGAGGCGAGTGTAGTGGTATGACTGACAGTGGTGCATTGATTTAGTTACTTAGGGGCACATTACGATGGCGGGCGGAAGCACCACCGCCGTGCTGGCGGATGCAAAAAGCACCAGTTACCGCCGGCACGCAGCAGTCCACACCCCGTCCAATTACGATGCGAAAAGTAGGCCAAACACCGCCGGCAAGCCAGCAACACCGTCCGCCATCAAAGTGCGCCCGTACACGTAGCGGCGCAGCTAACTGACACACACCGTCCGACGAAACACGTCCCGCCCGGCGCATAAATTACAATGCCGCAAACAAACGGCTCCCACGGCCAAGAGATACCGTACGACAAACCGAAGCGGTAACACGGATGCCGAGCACGGACAACGAAGAAGCGGCTCCCCGAGCATGAATCCAGCACTGCAGGCCCTCCCCATGCTCCTGCTGATGCACCACCAGGACGCAACGTACCGCGGAGACGCAGGTAGGCACACACACAACAAGTGCACGCAAACAGCGCACACAGTGCAAGGGCGGAAAAAGCGGACAACCCCCACCAGCGCGTGTACACAACACATCCACCATTGCATCCACATATGACACACAGGCCAAATCGTAACATCGCGGAACACATGTGTACACACCACCTGGGACTAGGAACCAACCACCCCGTCACGGCCCCAAAGCGCCGATGACGCCGCCACACATGCGCACAACGCAGAGGCCAACCGCAGCGCCATGCATGCGTCGCACACAGACACAGGGACACAACCAAGCAGCACACACATCAGCCCCACCCCGAACGCACATGACACGTGACAGGCCTGCCACAGACATGTCCCCAACGCCCAATTCACGGACAACACCCAACGCCACACAACCGACGCACACATGTCAGTGAAGTCACGCAACAGCAGGACACACCCCAGTGTAACAAACATGGCGTAGCACACAGCGGCGGCAACACCAACTAGGAGAAGCAGGGCCCCTTCGGGAAGAGGAACGCCAGTACCACACTGAAACACCCATACCACCCTGCACATATGAACAAGACATATAAAACGGAACACCAAAGAGCCCGGGGACCGACAACAGGTGGCCCAAGAATAACATTCACACACAAGGCCCAACGCAGAGCGGAAAGGCAGCCTGCCGCCCACACAAGGGAGAGCAGACAGCACTGAATGACCTTCCATTCCAACTCCGAAACCACAGCCCTACGACAGAAGCCGGTGAATACAGCCATTGTCCAAGAATAGACCAACACAGGCATGCCGAGGAGACCGACCACAGGGCAGATAGCGCATATCACAGAAGCACACAACGGACGGGGAAGAAAGAAGAAAACACTCCCCCATGTCGGCCACATGCAAGTTAATTGGAAGGAGTCACACATCACTGACCTTGAACTGTCTGAGAAGCATGTGGGAAGAGGGCCCGTGTCCTCCAAACAAGCAAACAGAACACAAGTCCTGTCTCCCTACGACTACACAGAGCTCACAGCAACCTCGGAGCGTGCACATTGCAGACTGCACACACAGCCGGAGCACGCCACCTCAATGAACCGCTGCGAAATGGCAACCGCAACACACCTACCCAACTACGCCGAACAGCTCAAGCTGTACAAAACCAACCTGTTCCATACATTGGGATGCGATCTCCTGTCCCTGCTGAACGTAAGTTACCGACTGACTTACCGCATCACATTGTTCAGCTGCGTCATGCCCGTCTACTGTCGGAGGTGTCCCTACCAGCATCCCGTCGAGATATGCCTCTCCAACCCGGCATGTCTGAAGGCGGACCTGCTACCACTACTCCTCCCTCTGGACGCACACGACAGGGCCTGCTCTGCCTATGGGGGCATGGCGTATGTGGCCAACATCGCACCCGCACTGAAATGGGACCACTGTGCCTCCACACGACGGATCATCGAGAACAGCTACATCGAATGTCACCCAGCATGCCCCATCATGGTCCTCCAAGAGACAACTTACGAACAACACCTTGACAGCCACCATCCGCTACATTGGCTGGCAAACATGTCACACCACCAATGACATGGAAGCCCTGCTGGACGGCATCGCATACCTGACAACCTGTCAATTCGTCGGACCACAACGCAGGTTCCCGAGTGACCTATGATGTCTAACCCCGCACCCATGCTTAGCTTCCGCACGGACTGGCCAGTCACCACCACAACAGCCATACCAAACGACCGGCAACTGTAACCACACCATCAACGACATCGCCATGACATCGGATATGACCGGGACATGCACACTGTTCCCCATCACATCCAGGAACACCGCATGCATCGTGGGAGGCAGTGGCATGGGCTCTGTGTATCGCACCCACATGGACGGAACTGCACGAACAACCAGGACACGACATGGATCCAGCGCACATGGACACACACACCGCTCAGTGGACATGAATAGGTCGCCTGGAGTCTGTGGGTGCTGCACCCCTCCACCCCCGCCCGGGAATCCCATACCAGGACCTTTGCATGGACGACAAGTGCATACAACAACAACACGACCCCAGTGACTGTGACATGTCCAGTAACCACCACAGTGCAACAACAAGTGGCACGCCGCTGCATGCACGCAAGCACATGCCCTGATGTCATCTCACATGCACGCGTGCATGAGGAACAACCGCAGCAAACCTGTCACATGGAACTGAGATGGACTGTGCCCATGATGCCAAGCGGTCTGGTAGGCTACATGTATACCGTCTGTGTCAAAGTCCGCAGCTCCGCAGCTATACGTAAATGTACATTAGCACAGCCTTGGCCAAGCAGATGTCACTCTGAAGCCCACATCCCACATGCAACAGCCAATCACATGTAACCCCACACCCTATCCCATTTGCAATCATGCTCAGTATATCCTCAACATGTATTCCGCTGCCAGTAGTGTCCACTATACTGCATCACAGAGGACAGAAGACTCAATATAATGTTTGAAACCAAAACTGTCTCCGCTGACTCATTTCACAAGTACGAATGAGAGAGGATGAGAGTATGTGAAGTACACGGCAGTCGTGACATGACCATGTAGTCCACTGGTATTGGATGTCAACGCAAATGAGTAGCACAACTGTGGAAGACACACATGTGTTGTGTGAAGTCGTATGGACGCAGTGCTCAGGTGGGTGGGTGTGACGGGTAGATGCGCACATGCCAAGTTGGAGCACGCCGTGTTGGGAGGGGTCATGAACAGTACACCACCGCTTCCCTGGGCATCGTGAGAGGACACCTGTCGGGGGGAGTGAACACGTGTGTGCACAGCAGCCGGGCACACGTACAAAGCGGTACCAGGCGCACCTCAGCCCACCCTCTGTGGACAAGCTGGATCCTGTTGTGCGCCCGCCATGCCCCTTGACAAGGCACACACAGCCCCAGTCGACAAGGTGTAACCCCAACATAGTCAATCCGCACAGGCGATACAGGGCACGGGATGGCAGTGGAGCATGGTGTGTGAGAGGTCTCCTCGCGCTCCTCCTGGTCATATCACGCAGGCAATAGAACCTCAACGTCTAGCATGGCACTAGTCAAATGGAAGTGTAGGGGACGCACCACAGCACGAGCAGCACTGACGTCACGGGAGGTGGCTCGCACCATCCCATCCATTGCCCATCATACCAACCACGCCACATGCCATTGCGACTAAGTGCAAGCGCGTGCGCCACCACCCCCGAGCCCTCCCAGAGAGGCCAAAGAGTGAATGTGTGGGCCATCAGCCGCAGACGGACGCGGCCTGGCCGCAAGGGCAGCCACAGCCACTGGGTG
This sequence comes from Calotriton arnoldi, assembly GCA_963921515.1. Classification (NCBI taxonomy): domain Eukaryota; kingdom Metazoa; phylum Chordata; class Amphibia; order Caudata; family Salamandridae; genus Calotriton; species Calotriton arnoldi. The sequence goes on along the minus strand of CAWUFW010000526.1, from coordinate 4,123,020 downwards.
TCGCAGGTGGCGGATCCGGAAGGCGAAGACTGTGATGCATAGTCCATGCAGGCCGGGTCTCCATTTGGGGCACCACGCAGGTGGACGGCGTCCCGCCACACATCATACCCTGAGACAGCCCACTCGTGCAACTGGACCCACACATACACTCCTTGCCCTCTCTGGTGCGAGCTTGGGGCTGCCTGTGCAGGCGCTAGCCTCGCAGGTGAGCATGCATATTGGGGGAGCGAGGGGAGGACATGAGGGCTGGGGCGAAGATGACTGTATCACTGTCAGTAAGTACAAGGGATGACCCAGATGTGGAAAGGAAGAGACGTGTCCCGTGTGTACTGCAACTAGTCGCCAATCCAACTACCCCCCATGTCCGGAATGTAAGCCCGCACCTAGGCCCGCCCATCCGCCACATCGAACATACCACCAGCACGACAACCTTCCCATTCGAAACACTGACTGGGGGTGGCGACCAGTGTACAATCATGTGTAGCCTACCCACGCGTACATGTGGGCCCTCCATGATCCATGTCACCTGCGGCAAAGTCATGACATGCGCAATGAGGGAAGTGAGGAGAGCTGTCCGCCCCACGCGCAGAAGGTGCATCAGCTCCACAGACCCAGCAGCGAGTCCAGCAGGGGTCACATGTGCAGGGGCAGCTGTGCCTGGTGTGAAGGCACATGCATATAGACAGCACATCGACCAATGTGTAGTCTGCCCACATCTCCATCATCATGCGGACATAGGAATTGAACACAGGGCAACACATCTTCAGTTGGTGCACCCACCGTGACCAACAATGCGCAATCATCGACGTACCCGCCCTGTGCATGGCCCCCCACCCAACGGAGGCACATCCAGTGCCACCATCCCACACACACAAGCCTTCCACGGAACATGCTGTGTCCAAATGTCAGTACAGAGTCAGCGCCCATCTGGTGGATCCTGAACAGGAGACACATGCACACACATGCCAGCTCCCACTATGTACGTCTGCCACCTGGCACGTGCAATGTAACCTCTCACCTGTGACGTGTGACTGCAAGCACACAGCCATCTTGGCATGGGGCTGTCAATGTGGACACCTGTCAATGTTTCGGGAGGTGTGATCCATACAGTGCTGTACATAGGGTGCAGTGCTGACACCTACTACTGTCTCATATCCCCTCGTGCCACAGGTCCCACTTGTTTTGGCCGCTCAGCCTGTGCCCACATCGTCGTCGTCGTGTGCCATACTCATCCAGCCGCGGAAGCAGTTCCATGCTCAGCAGACATTCATGTTGCCGTGGCGTTGCCGCTTGACGGATATGCAGTCAGTCCCCATCAGCACGCCCCGCAAGTCATTGGGGCCTAGATCCCCATGTGCATGCACATGGCAGTGGTTCGTATCACTAGCCATTGCCATTGTTGGGAGACCTGTGTAAGTGTATTGTGGCCGTGCCGTCCCAGCTTGACAGCTGGGCTGTGGCTCATGTGCTTGCTCAGTCATGTCAGTGATGTGTATGTGAAATTGCTATGTGTCGTGTTGCTTTGACATGTGTCCTCTGCCATTGTCCCTAGGCGGAGACCGAACATTGACCGCCCATACCAATTGCTGGCGGACATGGACGATACAGAGGTTATTAGGAAGTTTCGGCTGGACAGGCCAACCCTGCATCGACTGTGTGCCATGTTAGAACCCCATCTCCGTCCCCGCAGGGTGTATCCGACTGCTGTCACCCCCACGGCTAAGGTGATGGCCGCCATGCATTTCTTCGCCACTGGGTCATTCCAGCACACTGTGGGCATTGGAGGAGGGATGTCCCAGCCCATGTTCAGCAAGGTGCTGAGGGATGTACTGGCAGCCATGATGCTGTACCGAAACAGGTACATCCGCTTCCCCAGGGCTCGTGAATTGGCGGCAGTGAAGGGTGCATTCTATGCCCTTGGCAGAATCCCACACGTCGTTGGAGCCATTGACTGCACACATGTCGGCCTTGTTCCACCACAGGCCACTGAGCACCTGTACCGCAACAGGAAGCACACGCACTCCCTGAATGTGCAAGTGGTGTGCCTTGCGGACATGGTGATCACCCACGTGTGTGCAAAGTTCCCAGGCTCGGCCCATGACGCACACATAATGCGCAACAGCATCTTGCCACGACTGATGTCCAATATGCAACAGGATCGTGCCTGTATTGTCGGTGAGTATGTGGAGTGGTGTAGCGTGCTGGTTGTGCGATGCTGTCCCCTGTCCAGTTGGAATTGCAACGGTTCTCTGTGTCCCTCACACCCAGGTGACTCTGCGTACCCGAATGGGGCATGGCTGCTCAGTCCTCAAGTCCAGGTTCAGGTGCCTGGACCGCACCGGGGGTGCGCTGGCGTACTCCCCACAGAAGGTGTGCCGGATAGTGGTGGCGTGCTGCATGCTGCACAATCTGGCCATTCGGAAGCAGATCCCCCTCATCGTGGATGACGGAGATCAACCAGGGCCCCAGCCCGCAGACCAGGACAGCTCGAGTGAGGAGGACAGCGGAGAGGAGGAAGCTGGTAATGTGCGGCAGCAGCTCATCGCCCGCTACTTCACTTGACGGTGAGTGTCCATGTACGACGGCTGATGTGGCTGTATCTGTGCAGGTGTGTGTGTGCTGTGTCAGGGTGGCCGTTTGTTCACTGCGTGCTGTGTGTCAACGCTCCATGGCCAGGGTAGTATGCCACTGTTGGTGGCTGTGGCATTGTGCCCTATTGCTCTGTGCGATGTGTGTACATTGCTTGTAGTTGTTGACATGTACTGTGTGATGGGTGTGTGACACACTCATTGAATGTGCTCCTGTTCTGTCTCCCACCCCTAGGTCCCTACAGGCCCTCCGGATTCAATTGCCATGCCACGCATCAGGTGCCTTTCCGCCCAAGGTGGCCGTTGTATTCCGTACAAATAAAACACAGGGCACAAACAGCAGTTAGTGTAAAAGGTGCATTTATTACAAACTGTGACATGTGATTGTGTGTAAGGTGATGACAAAAGTGGTGCGTGCAGTGACAATGAGCTGTCGGTCATGGCTGCGTGATGCTCAGGGTGTACCCACTGGTTCTATGTCCATAGTCCAACACACACATGCCATCCAGATGGCTGTGTGGAGTGGGATCGTAGTCCAAGTCAATGCAGTGGCTGGTCAAGGAAGGCTGGCGGAAGGCTGGCTGGCTGCCTCACTTGCGTTTGGAGCGTGCGAAGTCCTCCCGGGAGATCTGTTTCCACTTCGGACGGCCCCTTCCACGTTTGCGAGGGGGTGCCTGCTTGCGACATGCTGGTGGTTGAGGTGTGCTCACTGGCTGTGGACGCAGGGGAACTGGACACTGCTGCTCCACCCTGCGCCCCGGCAGGTGGTGGCGGAGGGGAGCTGCTGTCCCTGGCTGTGACCTCACCGCCACCACCAGCTGGCCCATGAGGTCCACGATTTGGCCCATACGGGCGTCCATGGACCTCAGCACCCCCAGCACCTCACGCGTGTCTGAAGCAGACCGGACCCATTGTCCTTGGGCCTCTTCATAGGCCCCAAGGACTCTGGCCATTTGAGGCAGGGCATGGCTCCCAGGGGAGGCTGGCGTTTCCCTGACCCTGCTCCTCCTACCAGTCCTGCTGCCACCGGCCTGCCCACTAGCCACATTGCTCACCACGGTCCTCGCTGTGGCTCCCAGGGTGGATCCAGTTGGCCGGGCCACCACCTGCGCTGGGGCTGGTGCCAGCGAAGACGTGGTGGTGGTGGCGGCGGTGGTGGTCGGTGCGGCGATGGTGGCGGTTGCGGCAGTGGTAGTGGCCACAATGACCGTGGGTGTGGCCGCAACGACAGTGGCAGCAGGGGGCTGGGAATGTTCAGCAGCCCTGGATGATGGGTTGGTGGGTAGGAGGGGTCCTGGGGAGCGGCTGGGCCCTGCCACACCAGATGGGCCTGCTTGGTGGTCCGTGTCCGAAGAGGAGGACAGATCCTCCAGATCCGTGTGTCCTCGTTGGGGGCTTGTAGGCTGGCTGTGCTGGCTGCTGGCTCCATCCCCAGCATCCAGCAGTTCGTCACCTGTGGAGAGAATGAGATTTGTTATTGTGTTGCACCTGGCGAAGTATGTATTTGTCGTCTGACATTAACAGTTCGTGCAATCTCGTACATGGGTTTCCTGGAGGCGTGTGTGTGGCTGTAGCATCTGTAGTTGTGTGTGCTTGGCAATGGGACTGTGTGCTGTGCACATGTGGCATGGGATGGATTGGCCATGCCGATGGGTGTGTTGCTGTGCCCCTACTTATTGTGACTCTGGTGTAGGCGGGCTCCTGGCCCATCCTGGGTCTGGTTTGTACTTTGCTTTTGGTGTTCAGATGGGACGCTTAGGAACGCATATGGCAACATGGGGGCCATGCCCCAGATTCGCATTTGGGAGGGAATATGCTTTTGGGGTTCAAATGGAACGCTTAGGAACGCATATGGCAACATGGGGGCCATGCCCCAGATTCGCATTTGGGAGGGGATATGCTTTTGGGGTTCAAATGGAACGCTTAGGAACGCATATGGCAACATGGGGGCCATGCCCCAGATTCGCATTTGGGAGGGGATATGCTTTTGGGGTTCAAATGGAACGCTTAGGAACGCATATGGCAACATGGGGGCCATGCCCCAGATTCGCATTTGGGAGGGGATATGCTTTTGGGGTTCAAATGGAACGCTTAGGAACGCATATGGCAACATGGGGGCCATGCCCCAGATTCGCATTTGGGAGGGATATGCTTTTGGGGTTCAAATGGAACGCTTAGGAACGCATATGGCAACATGGGGGCCATGCCCCAGATTCGCATTTGGGAGGGGATATGCTTTTGGGGTTCAAATGGAACGCTTAGGAACGCATATGGCAACATGGGGGCCATGCCCCAGATTCGCATTTGGGAGGGGATATGCTTTTGGGGTTCAAATGGAATGCTTAGGAACGCATATGGCAACATGGGGGCCATGCCCCAGATTCGCATTTGGGAGGGAATATGCTTTTGGGGTACATGCTGTGAGCCATGGGTGCCGAACGTGACATGTGTTGTGGCAGCATGACAGTGCATGGTTTGAGGTGTGTGCATGCTTGACATGGCCTGCATATTTGCTGTCTGTTGTGATTACTGGACATGGCATTGGACGCTTCGTTATGAGTGAGTGATGGTTGTGTGCCAGCCAACGTATTGCAGTTGTCCCATCTCCTTGGTGTGCGTGCTGCCCTGTGCCATGTGCATCACTGCAGTGCTCGGGGGGTGTGGCCCATGTTGTGTGTTGTTGCTCACAGTGTGTTGTGCGCTTCATTGACTTCTGGCACATGGTTGGTCATGGGCATGTATCTTAGCGTGACTGCTGTATGTGTGGCAGCTGTGCGGATGACATGCCTTTCATGAGACTGGGGCTGACGGATGGGATGGATGGTATGTTGTATGTGCATGGTGTGTCAGTGAGTTTGATGGGTTCAGTGGTGTTCGTGTGCATTTATGTTGTTCCGCTCTGTTGCGTCTAGTGTTGTTTGTCTTACATAGGCGTAGTTGTGGGGTGTGTGGTTGACAGGCAGTAGGGGCTACATGGACAGGACTTCAATGGTGTTTCGGTTGTGTGTGATGAGTTGCACAGTGGCTGCCGTGTGGGACTATATTCAGTGTGGCTTGTGCATGCAGACGTGGCTCCTTGGGTGTTGCTATGTCTGTGATGGGTCATGTGGGGTGTGAGTCTGTTGTTCATGTCCGTGTGCACATTGTTCACTTGTTCGTGACGGTGGGCGGTGCTGCGTGTTCGTCTGCTACGTGACATGTCCCATGTGTTGGTCGTGTTATGGTCCTCATGCCTCCAGTAATCCAGCCCTGTCCAGTTTCCCACCTGCAAGTTGTTCGTGCGTGCACTGTACTGGATGCCACATGGCTCTAAGCGGGGGGTGCTCCATGTTGCAGGTCTGTGGGGGTGGGGGGGTGTTGTGGGTCGTGGGGGTGGCTGGACACCCACTGACACCGATTGCTGTGGACCGTGATTTTGTGCACTGCGGTGGCTGACACGTGGCTGTGGGGTGTGGGGGATGCTCCTCCTTGCTGTGCTGTGGGACTGGGGCCTGGTGTGTGTTGTACTTGGGCTGTCCACCGTCCCACCCACTGCACTTTGTGTTCCTGCCACTTACCTGTTACTTGTCGGTTAGTGCAGCTGTGGCGGACACATGGGTGTGGTGGGTGCTCGTTGTGGCGCTTCTGGCATATTTGGGGACCTGTTGGTGGTTACGTGGCTGGCTGAGTGTACACATGTCCCCACGCATCTTACAGTTGTTCGGTTTGGGCTGTGTGTGGTGGTGTCTGTTGCATGTGTGTGTGATGTGTTGTGTATTGTGTGCTGGACATGGGGTTGTTTGTCCCTGGGAGCTGTGGCATGGTAGTTGCGCATGTGAGTACATAGCGGTGTGCTGGTATACATTAGTTTGTACTTACCAGCCTCCACTCCCCTGCTAATCCGGCGAGGATCTCCGGATGTATTACGACTCGCACCTTCTCCTCCCACGCTTTGAAGGTCTTAAAGAGCGCGGGATTCCCTCCGCCAGTGACGGCAGCCAGCTCTCTGTTTTTGCCCTCCTTCTTCTTGACCAGGCTCTTTACGTCATTCCAACGTTTGTTTATTTCACCTCTGTTCCTGGGCAGGGTCCCGACTGCATTGACCTGGTCTACGATCCGGTTCCACATTCTGTTTCTGGTGGCTAGTGGTGTGTGCTGGACCATGTTCCCATAGATTTGTGGGTACACCTTGATGATCTCGTCGACCATGACCGTCAGCTCAATGGGCGTGTACTTGGGCATTCTTTGTGGTGCCATGGTGTTTGTGGTGCTGGTGCGGTGTGTGTTGTGTAATGTGCAGGGGGTTTGTGGTGCCGGTGTTTGGTGGTGGTGGTGGTGGTTGTGATGTGTGCGTTTCTGTGGTGTGCTGCTGTCCTTGCTGTGTCACTGTGTCCTCTCCTCTCCTCTCTTGTTTGCAATGTAGCAAGGGGTTGTGGTCTGTGGGAGTGCTGCTTTTGTACTCACCTATGTGGGTGTGTCCTCATGGTCTGTTGTTTTCAGGTGTGTTGTGTCTGGGGTTCTGGCCTTTGTATTTTTTGTTTGGCCGGGGGGTGTTTTCGGGATGTGTACTGTGCTTGTGTATTTGTGCGTGCCTTGCTGTGTGGACTTGTTGGCCATGTTGTGTGCTATTGGTTTTGTGTGCGGATGGTTTCTGTGCAGGTACGTTGGCGCCATGGCTTCTGCCGTGTCGATTCTCATCGGCGTTGTTTGCGCTGGCGGGCGGTATATTTGTGGGTTTTCCGCGCTCATGTCGGTGCGATCGTAATTTCACGTGCGGTGTGTCGGCCGTGAGGGCGGGCGGTTTTGTGTTGTCGTGCGTGTTTCCGTCCGTGGCGGGCGGTTTGACTCCGACTCGGACGTTGGCGGGCGGTATTTTGTGTGATTTTTCCGCCGATGGCGGTTTTCGGTTTGTGTAATCGTAATGGCGTGGTCGGTGTTCAGGCGGTGTGTGCGGGCGGATTTTTGCCGCTTCCATGCCTGGCGGATTTATTTACGCCGGGTATCGTAATGGGCCCCAAAATTTGGAAAATGCTATGTTGCTGTGTATGTGTGCTCAGTGCTGTCTGGCTCAAAATCTAAGCTAAGAGGAGGTTGGGTGGGCGCTGCGGGCCTGCTCCTGTTTTTGTTGTAGATGCTGGAAACAGAGTAGACATGATTTAGCCATGCCGCCTCTGAAAGTTTTCTTGTTGCACTCTGCCTTAATTTATGCAGTTTAACTTTACTTTTCTCCTTGATTTTTCAATATCCCTTTTTTTTCCATCTACACTTACAGGCCGGCCTTTACCCTCTGCTATACTGGGAAAAACAACTCACACTTACCTTACCATTCTGCATCCACCATGCAGGCACCCAAGATTGACGGACGGAGCGTCCATGGAAGGAAGGACCAAGAGGAATGCCGACTGCCGAAAGGCAACTCCCAATTTGACCATAACATAGTTATAGTATCATCTTTTCATTTGATTCATTTTTTCTGTTCAATCATTTTGACTGTCTGTGTTGTTGTTTATTATGTTTGCTTATATTTCACTCCTACAGATATTTTTTAATTTTCTTTGCTGGCTTTAAAAGGAAGCCCGGTACAACAGAACATAAAATGTATGTAACTTGGGTCTCTCTGGGTGCAGATAGGCAAGGCAATTGCAAAATAATAATAATTAATAATATACTGCTGTCCTGTACTACTACTAGTCTAGTACTACTCATCATCATCAAGTCATCATCATGCATGTATTTCCTTTTTCTCCCTTAACAGATTTATGATGGTCGTCTGCCAAGATTGTGTGTTGTCCATGTGTAGTGTTTGTCTTTGTCAAACCTTTCCCTCAAATACCCCTTCCCAACCATTCCTCAAACCCTAACCCTCTTCCCCCGGGCTGTGTGATTTATATTGAGGTGTGATTAAATTATAAATGTACACCAATAATTGATCACACACTTGCTGGGGCGGATGTGGTGAAAGCAACACTAACTCAAGGCAGGGCGAGGATCTTCTTCTGTCTAAGTATATAAAGCCCACCCTGGCAACATATAGATTAGATTGCCCACCCATGTTCAGTATGCGCTATTCAATTATTTTTCCAGAGAAACATAATCCATCATAATTATTAATTGCTGGCATCGATTTATCATCCTTCCAGCATTAAAGGTTACGCTTGTCCACTTCATAGGTCGAGTTGTAACTTGTACTAGGCTATCCCTACCACCATTATTTACTTTAGCATTGCTTATCATCATCATGGTTTCTTGTTTGGCAGTCTTCTTCTTGTGTACTGTACTTCTACTACTCGTTCCCTAGTCTCCCTCAGGTGACTGACTGTCTCATTTTCTTTTTTTGCAAATGCAACTGTCTGCTACTGCTACCACCACCCACCATGGCACCTTGGGAAACCAAACCATCACCATGCAGCCATCGCTTTGCCTAAACATCAATCACAGGTAAGAGAAGAAGCGTGGGGGAGGCAATAATGTATATACTATGGAAATTAATTAATTCACACATCCACATCCTTCCGAGTACATACTACATAGGGGTTTTAGTTGCAGAATGCATAGACTGGGAGGAGAGACTGACAGTAGTAGGACAAGTGAGGGTATCGCATCTATATGTTGGTGTGTTACACTATTGGCAGATTTCAAAAACTGGCTGCGGCCCTGCAGCAAAGGAGGAAACAAACAAGGCGACGTAAAAGAGTAACCCCCCAGAAAAGATTTACATCATATGTATTGTAAAACTATAAATAATTTACTACCCTAACAAATAAATTTAGAAGAAACCCACAACACCTGACCCACCCTTCTCCCTACCCCCAACCAATGTCCAGTAAATTAAATGTCCATGATTGTCCACTCCAAAATGTCACTCCAAGAAGTCCAAAATAAATGTCCAAGAACAACACCCAAAGTTTACCCAACTCCCAACATTCCACCCACCAAATAAAAGATTAACAAAGGGGATAGGGTAAAGAAGACTGAGGTCTAGTGGTGGGCGTGCCGGTTAGTACGCTCCAGGACCTCCTGCAGCCTGGCCTCTAGGCGCGCCATCCGGAGGAGCATGCGGTGCCGAAAGTTCCTGAAGGAACAACAGGGGTGGGCAGCAGTGGTTGATGATGACGAGGTAGCGGCGGACGGCTGCCAGAACACGGCGCCGTATTGCCGGAGGCACAGGGGGGGCCTGGCTGGGGCCCGGGGCATTAGAGGAAGCTGCCGCCTCCTCCTCCTCCGCCAGAACAACCATCCGGCGATATTCGTCCCGGATGGCCTCAAGTTTGCATTGCCGTGCCCTTGCTGCTAACTCCTGCCTGTTGGGTTGGGAAGGAGTAGCTATATCAAAAAAGACAATTGTAACCAATACTCTTTGCATAACAGTAACACAAAATTATACACATAAAATTATAGTGGCACAGTAGCACTAGCAGTACATAACATTTGTGGTATCCTCACTTCCTCGGCCCCTAAGATTTAGATGTGATGATTGATGATTAGACTTTCAGGCATTAGGCACTATGGAGTAGACAAGTATTCTTCTTCTCTCTTGTTTAGCACAATTAATCTTGTAGGCATGCCAGCTCAGTCAGCTTGTGCCCTAGACAGACATACTTGTGTCGCAGACTTACTTTACGTTTCTACTGTCTGCACTCTGCAGGTGGGGCAGCTGTACTACACAATTATCTATTTTTCCATTACGGCCATACTCTGTTAAATCAATGGCAAATGCTCAATTTCACTTTCACCCCTACTACTACAATAAGGAACATGATATATGCTTAATATGAATGATGATGATATATGGCACGACGTCACTCACGTGATGAAGATAACATGATTTGTAAGTAGTTAACCATGCAGCCGATATGCCACCCATGGCTGACACGGTCAATGACATGGGTAGGGACTGGAGCGGAAGTGGGCCTCGGAGTCAGAGGGAGGCGATTGATGATGGGTGGATAGGGTACATAATACATAGTCATGCACAATATATACACCCATGCATCCTATCAGCCACCTATATGCATCCCGGGGTCCCTTCCTTCACACACGCATCCTTCTCTGCCTGTCATATATTACATGTCGTCTGACTCTTTGTCTTCGTCATAAAACTTTATCTGCTGAGTTGAAGATAGAATAGAATATAGGCCACTAGTTACTCAACCTCCGCTAATGCTAATGTTAAATAAAGGGTGTCTTCTTCAACTGTTCAGTGTTCACAACAACTTAGTCTCAGCAGAAGTACAGTGTACTGAGTGTACACCCTTGCAGCGACTGTAACTGTAGTGTATTCATCATTCTCAATAAGTAAGGAATATGACTTACCACCGCCCGCCACTGCTGCTGGCTCACCCCCTGCAGCTGCGGCATCTGCTCCCTCCCGAGTGGCATGACCCTCGCCGCTGGCCCCGGCACTGGTGGTCGGTACGCCTGGAAAAATCATTTCATATTATTTATATGCTATATACGCCTCCCTATTTATTTTTTTCATTAGCAAGATTGAAAATACATAATAATACATACACCACACACATCGCTATCTACAATTTGGATACTGGAGTAGAGTAGACAGTATGTCCTATCAAAAATAATAAAATATCCGGTTGGACATTTTGTTGGTGGCAATTTTTTAAAAGCCTCTCAAGAAGAGGACAACCCAAAGGACTGGACTCAGTGGCTAGAGCTATTGGTGCATCTCCTTTTTTGAAAAGAAGAAAGAGTGGCCAACTGGGCGGACATGAGGTCTCTCTTAGTTGGAAAATAATGGTGCCTTCCTCTTCCTCATACTTCCTTCCAGCCATGGTGCACAGTAATCAGTTGTTCAGTATTCACATTCAACTGCTGCTAATAAAAAAAGTACTAGGCTTGGATTAGAAAAAGTAAAATACACCACTTTGGGGTGTCCAACGTGAGTGACCACCATTTACTGATTGAGCGTGAGACAGTAAAAGAAAGCCTTCTCATCTCAACAAACCTGCGTAGAATACCTTACTTGGGCATACAATCTGCACAGCAGATTAGTGCTACTAGTACTAGTAGTAGTAAGGAGTCCTTACTACTACTAGTACTAGTAGTGACCTAGGACCAATGGGTTCTCTGAGTCTTACAGTACCACCACTAGGCAATCCACAAAATATGTAAGGGGAGAGGGAAATCTGAGTGGAAAACCAGAAGAAAGCAAGCTACAGACAGACTAATACAGAGTCAAAGGCAGTTTGATTTGATGTAAAAAAAAATACAAAAAATACAGACACTAAAAACAATATTAGTAGGTAATGGAGCAAAAACAAGAATTTAGAAACAGATAGATCGAAGAGGATTTGGGAAAAATTAAAATTAGTAAATAGAAATAATAGAGAGGTAAAAGTTAGGGAAATATTAATATAACACCAGGAGGACTTCCTGGGGCCAGCAAAGCCATCTGCGCCTGAGGTCACTTCCTGCTGTTCCTGTGAGGCCCCTCTGGCTCCCGCACCCGCCACCGCAGACTAAGTCTTCTTCTTCTTGCCTCTGGATGCTGATCATGTAAGACATAATTAAAAAGACAAAAAATGATTTGTGTTAAATAAATAAATATTAAATAATCGCTCTAAAAAGTTTTTTAGACAGGAAACGGCAATTGCAATAACATTGACCTATCCTAAATTAGATCGGCTAGTATCGCAGTCGTGGACCATCCTATCTTTATTATTCCACAGTTCCATTCCGATTCCTGAATCCTAAACATACCTAGCCCGCCTATTCCAGACTTTGGAATGAATTGCAAAAAAATTATATTTGCTTCTAAGTTCCGATCTCATTCACAAGCATCTCTCAGTCTCAACTCCAACCCCCTTTGACGGGCCAATAACTAAGTCTGCATTTATTCTTCTTAATTGCATAGATGGACGCATGCATATTGCATACACCAAATTGGTTGGTTGCTAGTATTCACTCACTATACAAACTACAAACGGTTCTACTAGGACTGAAGTCATGTGAGAGGATGCGTTACGCAGGCCGCTAAATTACCAAATAATGCTAACTAGCTAACTACTACTACTATCTTAGTGACAGGACAGCCAGACAGGACAAAGCAAAGGACTGGAGTCTTTCCTATCTGCATTACCTAACTTAAATTCTCTAACCTCTCTTACATAACCAGCCCAAGCGAGCGCAAAGTTGCAAACAAGTACGATTAGTAGCGCCGAGCACCTGTCTGGAAGAATAACAATCACATAATATAAGATTTTTAAACGTAAGTTACCTGCATGTAAGCAGCATTCTTGCTTTTTGGGAAAAAAATAATATTCACAATAACACAGAACAGAAGAACACAATAGTAATATAATTAGCTACTCACCAAGCCCCGGGACCTCAACACCTAGCAGGTCCAGCAAGTCCTGCTCCTGGTCCAGGATGTCGGACCACCGGTGCGTCAGTTGGTTATGGGAGCGCTGGACCCCAGAGCAGCGAAACACTGCCCGGCGCACCCTCTCCCACCGCCGGTGACGCTCCCGGAGCCCATACCCAAACCCAGGCCTGCCGCCTGCTGCCAGGGTTAAGGGGTGGTGGCGCTGGACGAAAAAAACCAGTGCGGCCACCTCCACCTCAGAAAACAAGGCCCGGGCCTGCACCCCTTCTGGGCGACGCCTTCCGCAAGGAAGGCGGTCGCGGCTCTCGCTCCTCCTCTTCCCCTGGCCCTTCTTACTCTTCTTCATGGTTCTGGGGGGGCGGGGGCGGAAAAGAAAATGTAGGAAGTAAGAAAGGAAGTAAAAAAAATAAAAAAGCAAGTAATAGAAAAACAGTCAAAAACGCACTAAAAACACACAAAAAGTGGAAAAAAACACAAAATATACACTCAGGAATAGAGAGGGATAGATAATAAATAATAAAGGATCAGAAAAAATGTTTTTAGAAGTAAAGGATTGAAAAGATAATAAGCCGGGACAGGCATCTATAATTGACTATATATTGGTCGATGTTCAATTATGGCATAAGATTAGGGATTTTGCTGTTATTTCCCGACATGAAAGTGACCACAACCCGCTGGCCCTGGAATTAGCCCTTCCCATGCTCAATGACCCTAAAAATACTCCTGTACATCCTGCCCCAAACTTAGTATTGATTGAGGGAGGTAGGAGGGTACGCTGGGGGCTTTTGCACAGACACCAGAGAAAGTGGCGACTTTATATCAGCAAATTGCCCCCTTCCTGGAAACTGCTTTTCAGTTGCCTGTAAATAATTGGGACGTGGCATCGCAATTGGCGATGGGAAAAACTACCAGGATCTACTATCTACATTGGCTCAGTTTTTCTATAATAGTGATAAGACCACGCAAAACTTTAAACCTAAGCATCCATGGTACAACAAAACATGTAGGAAAGCTAAGCAGGCCTTAGTAACTAGAATCGGAGAGAATGATAAATTACGAATAAAAGAAGCTAGAGCCTTCTACAAAAAAACTACAGCTGATGCAAAAACTAACTGGGAGATAGATAAATGGGAGGCCATTAAAATAGCTCTTGATAACCACGATATGCGAGGCTTCTGGAATTTAGTCAAGGCAGGGAAACCCGAAGGCCATTTGGCCCTTGGACCCAATCTGGGGGAAGAAGTTTGGAGATCCCATTTCAAATCTTTATACTCGCGGCCTGTAGTAGGGGTAGAAGATCGCAGCGAAGTATTAGCGGCCGTTGAAGTAACCCCCCAAACTTTAATACCCCCCTGCACAATGAAGGAGATCACAGTGGCCTTGAGCAACCTATTACCAGCCAAGGCACCTGGGCTAGACAAGATACCTGGTGACCTATTTCGTACCGAACCAGCAGTTTGGGCACCATATTTATGTTTATTATTTAATGCCATCCAACAAGGTATGGCGTTGCCCCCGACCTGGGCAGGGGCAGAGATCATTCCTATTTATAAAAAAGGTACACCTCTTAACCCAGCTAATTATCGCCCAATAAGCCTCATAGACGTTACCCAAAAAATCTATGCTCGTGTTCTTTTGGGTCGACTTTTAAGCTGGATAGAAGAAAACAATGTATTAACACCTCTGCAAGCTGGATTTAGGGCCAAGACCTCGACTATTGACCAGATCTTTAGATTACAGTTGATCCATTGGAAAATCGTGGTCCTAGAGGGTGGCAGCCTCTATGTCACATTTTGTGGATCTTAAATCCGCATTTGATATGGTGCGGCGAGATCAGCTATGGGACATACTTCATGATATGGGTTTACCTGATTACCTTTCCCATCAGCTGAAACGCCTGCGCCTGCACCAAGATAATTATGCAAGAATTAGATTTGGCAAAAAAGGCGAGTTGACAGCTCCCTTCCCCATAGAGAAAGGGGTGAGACAGGGATGTGTCCTTGCCCCGACCCTGTTCTCCCTCTTCTTAAATGGTTTAATTGAAACCTTATTAGCAGGGAAAGATATAGACGCACCGAGGTTGGCAAATCGTAAAATTCCAGCACTTATGTTCGCGGACGACACGCTGCTACTCTCTAAGTCACCCATGGGTATGCAGCGTGTACTTGAAGTATTTAGTGCCTTTTGTAGGAAGAGGGGATTGGAGATAAATCTTCAAAAAACCAAATATATGGTTTTCCATGCCAACACTATTAATTGTCCACATCCCCAACTGGATGGCAAGGCTTTAGAGAGGGTGCCCGTATTTGATTATTTAGGGCTCACACTCAATGATAAGATGAACTGGGGACCACAAGTTAAGAAAGCTAACCTCAAATTGACTCAGTCCGCAGGTGGCATTTTAAAAATATATAAAAATTGCTCCCAGAAGGTGATAGGCCCACCAGCAGAAATATATAAAACACAGGCTAGGGGAGCCACGCTATATGGGGCAGAACTCTGGGGCTATTGTTCGGCAAATATGCTATCCATGACAGAGAACTTATTTTTAAGGCAATTGCTGAGCCTCCCCATGAGCACTCCGCTAACACCCCTTAGGATGGACTTGGGGATTGGTCCCATAGCAGATGTTGTTGCCTTCCGACCACTCTTATATTGGCGTCGTCTCTGGAGTATACCAGAGCTGGCCAATTATAGGGAGGAGCTAAAGGATGTCATGTCCCTCTTGGGAGCGGGGAACCTACCTTGGTTGGCTTATATAAGGAATTCTTGCCAGGCATTGGGGAGGGTAGACATGTGGTTAACTCCTGAAGAGACTTGCCCCTCTACCCCCAAAAAGGCTCTACTCGCTTCCTACAGGGAACACAAAATGGTCCAATTATATCAGAGTATTAATCCCAGTAGTCTGACCTCAAAATTTTTAGAGGTCAAACAGCAATACAAGCTTGAGCTGGTATTGGACAGTATTCAACCACTGCTTGCGAAGAAACTGTTCCTACAATTTAGACATGGGGTGCTCCCGCTTCGAGCACTCACTAATAAATGGCAGGGAATGTCTAAATTAGACTGCCCTGGGTGTGACATAGTTGACGAAACAGATCTCCACGCAGTCCTTTTTGCCCCGCCTATAAAAGGCCGAGGTCTAAATGGGTTCTTCAGCTCTGCAGAAACCTGGGAATCAGACACCATACTGAGGCTTACAGACTCCTCAAACACGAAACAGACCCGTTAATCGTGTTTGCCATCTCCAGGTTTTTATATTCGATGTGGTGTATCCGTAGGGCCATTTTAAAGAAAAAGAACTTAGAAGAACCTCAATAGAGTGTGTACTAAATAGGTGGCTATTTTAAGGGGAATATCCCCTAGCCCGAAATTTGTTTTACATATTTTCTTCCTCCCCTGGGTCGCTTGTTCACCTACCTCTCTTTTAAAAATGTTTTATATATTCTTAATGTTCTTTACTTACTTTTTAATCCCTTCGGGTTATCAGTCAATAGCTGCTTTTAAATATATAAATTGATGACAGTAACATTGCAATTGTTTGCAACATGATGTAAGACACTTTTTTATTGCTGGGATGATTGTTGTACTATTCCTCTAGCAAGTATTGACAAGGGGGCGTCTAGTCATTGCTGGCTATTGTTGATTTTTAAACCCCGTACAAGTGATGATACTTTTTAACAAAATATTTATTACTTTTTCTCTCTTTTTATATATGTTTTTGAATACATGTATTTGTAATATTTTATGTGCTTTTAGGGCTGTAAGGCCGAAATAAAGCTTTTTGACTGACTGAAAAGATATAGGGAGGATAGAAAAACAGTCCCAGAACCATAGCAAACTTGAAAAACAAAATGGGCGTGCCCATCGGCGACTGCGTAGTGAAGTTCGCGTGATATTTTCCCCCGAGCACGCAATACACGTTCCCGAACACGCAATACGCATTCCAGAAGGTCAAAAACGCATCGCAAACGGGCAGAACAAGCAACTCCGCGCATTTGCGGAACTCCACGTAGCTCGCGGAGTTTTTTTGCAACTTCGCGGAATTTTGCGTAGCGCAGCTCCACGAGCTCCGCCCAGGGTTAGTAAAGTATTCCTCACCCGATTCCAGAAGGGTTTGATCTAGGGGCATCGCATTATAGTGTGAATGAGGCCCCCTTAGGTCTCCACACCTAAACATTCTGAGGATTCAATCTTCTCAAATTTCCACAGTTTTTAGAGTGTAATGTATGTCCTCTGTAGGACTTTTAGTTGTATGTGCTGGTAGTGGGTTGCAATTGTAACCTTGCGTGGTGCCCTTTTGTCTGTTTGCTATTCTTTATGCGAAAGTAGGCTGCCATCCCTCTCCCATGCCTGTCTGAGAGTGTAGAAATGTGTCAGGGTTGTGGATCACCAGGGATGGTAAAGTATAAATATCTTGTGGTCGTTATAGCTCCCAGAAGAAATTTGCCGCCAGCCTGATAAAGTCAGGAAGATCAACCAGGACTTTGAGATATGGGAGTAAGGCGTGTCTTAGTTTTAAGTATTCATAACATTGGTGTTTATGTATATGTAATGTATTTTGAAGGTGTTCAAAGGAGCTTGTGTGCTACCAATCGAAACATTCCCCAATCTAGAGGTACAAATTATGTCGCACCCCAGGAATCCCTGAAGAGTACTTTGTGGTTGATAAGCATGAGGAATGACCCATAGCAATGAGCCATGACCATCAACGGTACCTGTTAATGAAATGAAATCCAGTATTTGTAAAGCGCAAACATTTACCAGAGGGTGTCAAGGCGCTGAGGGCTGTCGGGAAGATTAAGCGAGCTATTGCCCAGAGTCACATAGTGCTGGGCTAACCTGCCGCCGGCGAAGGGGATCGAACCTTGAGCCCCTGTGTTCCAGAGTCAGCTGCCCTGGCCGCTGCGCCACACCTTTTCCCTGTACAGATGGTTCATAAAACTAGCAATGACAGTGCTTGATTTACACAGTGAAGACCATCTTAGATATGAACATTTCTAATCATGGAGCCTTGTGATCCTTTGCTACCATGCTGGACAGCTGGTTAAGCCCCGACCTGCACATACTTGTTGGACCAATACAGCTGCATCTTTTCTGGAGCCTAAATGGTAATTGGAAAGTTCGTTCAAAATGGTGTGACTGGGCATGTAACTCTCTTTTCTTACTTCTTTTCCCTCTTCCACATATCTTGGCATTTTGGGTTCTTCTGCCATCTGCTACCTATTTGCCTCTATTTGCATCTATCAGCCAGACCTACAGCAATCTGTCTCTGCATGGTCCTTCAATCGTCTGCCAAAATCATGATCACCTTTTGCTTGTCTGTTTTCCTCACTTTAGTCACCCTCTCTAGCCCCTTTTCTTCTAAAATCAGCACCTCTTCACTTTCATTCAGGAACTCAGAGGTATGGTTTAACAATCAAATGATAGTGACAGCCTTTGTGACATTCACAGGGACAGGTTTCTTCTTCCAGCTGCTCAACGTATAAACAATCTCTCTACAACTCTCCTTCTAAATGTCAGAAACCTTGATCCAGTTATTAATCTTTCACAAGCTTTACGTTCTTCCTTTGAAAGGGTTCACTGACACAATATCGAAACCATAAATATTGTGATACCAAAATATTGTGTCAAAAATATCGATCACATAAATATCGTTTTTCTATACATATAATGGTAAGTACAAATATATGGAAAAAATATATCATTTTACACTAATATTGAAAAATATACACAGAAATATCGTTTTTTACTTTGTATGTAGTTTAAATAAGTAAAACATATATTTTAAAATATTACATTAATATAATCAAAATTAAATGTTTTATTCATATTTAAAAATATATAGAAAGATGTATTAATTTAAACAAACACACACACATACAAGTGTGTATGTTTACATACACATACATAATGTAAAACTATTTGAAAGAATATTAACTTTAATATATAGAAATTTACAATTGCTTTTCAATTTACCAATATATGTATATATATATATATATATATATATATATATATGTATATATATATATATATATATATATATATAAATATATATATACATATGAGACAAAAAGTCCAACACGAAGCAGGAAACGCTCACTCAGACTCATGTAGACGCAAAATGTTTACTTCCAAACATGACGAATTCGGCCACAGCCGTGTCCTTGATCACATGTACATGAATGGCAAATCACAGTGCTTAAATCCATGATAAGGAAATAGAAAACAGACTATAAGTGAAATTTCAAACAATTCATGTTCCTTGCTTTGACCTAAAATTACATACAAAATAAAAATGAGATTATATGGGGGGCGGAACTTGCCTGGCCTGAAGATGGCCGCTGCCTAAGTGAGCTCCGTATGCCATTGCATCTATTCATCAGGAATCCTGCTGCATCTGAGCTTCTAATCATATGCTCTTAGCCTCTCTATAGAGACTTTGGGAAGCGCTACCTGCTGTTGTGTTTATTGCGGCTGACCAAGCTCCTGGCGGATGGTGCTGGGGTGAGGCTGCGTGGGATCTGGTCGAGCCCTGAGGTGTGGCCTGCTGGTGGCGAAGGCGTCGCTCCGTAGACCGTGGCGACCTTGAGCCCCGGGGCCTTGGCCTTGCAGTCACTGGTGTGAGGAGTGGGTCCCGGTCCTTACCGGCGGAGTGCGAGGCAAGCTGTGCCTGGTCCCTCGGCGGCTGGGTGACATACGGGCGGACGGCCCGGGAGAAATAGCGCGGCCTTGCCTTGGTTAGGAGTGGAGACCTTGAGACCTGGGACTGGAGCCTAACACCCACTGGATTGTGGGGCACGCCCTGAGCCCTGCCAGCAGTAAGCGGAGCGATCCGTGCCTAATTCATCGGCGGCTAAGTGAAGTATGAGAGGACGGCACTGACGAAACGCCGAAGCCTCGCCCTGGCCGAGTGAGCTGCTGCGCGCTTCCAGAGTGATGACTGTGGGGCCCTGCTTGCGGGGATCCAGCTGTGTCATCTACCCCACTTGGAGGGGTAGTGGTGAGATCCCTGAATAACTGGCGTCCTCGACTTGGCAGCGGGACATGCAGAGGAGCCCTGTGTAACGCCCGGGGACAGGTGAGTGCGGGCATAGGGCTCTGTCGAGCAGATATGTGGCATATTCGGACTGTGCTGATGAGCGGGGGATTTGCTGACGCCCTGACATCTGAGGAGTCGCTGAGGGGAGTTCATATCCGTTAGTTGGCCTGCTACAAACTGCTGTGCTCTACTTGCGGCCTGTGGGTTGCCCCCCCCCTATTTTCTTGCTCGATCCCCTACTGAGCCACTGCACACCGGCCCTGTTATCACGGCAGATCCCCGCTTTGCCCTGTGGCACATGCTGCGGGGTAGGGTGGATTGACCAGGAGTCCCTTGATGGCATGTACTGCGCACTGCTCGGCTGGGAAGTTCGCGTGCCTGCGGTGTGGTCTGGCCCCCCTGAGATCATGGACAAGGTGGATAAATCCCAGCCTAAGCTGCAGTTTGGGCAGCGTAAGTCAAGACACAAGGAGGGTGGCGCTGACATGGCCCTAGAGGGGCATAAGGACATTGCTGATGTATCTGAAAGGGATATTCGCCAAATCTTGACGGCCATACAGAAAAGCTTGACCAAAATTGACTCCCTGGCTTTTCGGATGGACCGCGTGTCCAAGAGCATTGATAAGCATGCCGAGCGCCTGGATATGGCGGAGAGGCGAGTGTCTGAAGTTGAGGATGCCCAGATGGAAACTGACAACACCCAGAAACAGATGGGGAAGCTCTTAAGTGCCCTGCAGGACAAGGCAGAGGATTTGGCGGCTAGATCGAGGCGCTGAAATATCCGCATCATGGGCTTTCCTGAATCTACAGTCATGGGGAATATGGAGGTGACACTTCTAGGTCGCGACACATTCTCTGCCATGTTTGGCGTTGGGCGAAATCATCACTCCCTTGGTCCCAGGCCCCCTCCTGGTGCTCCCCCACGTCCTGTGATTGCTAAATTATTAAACTATAGGGACAGGGACGCTGCATTGAAACGAGCCCGGGAGATAAGGGACCTTCAGTTTGAGGGTTCTTCACTCTTCCCTGACTTTACTATGAAGGTGCAGGAGGTGAGGCGGCAGTTTGCACCTTTGAAACGACGTCTGTGGGAGCATAGCCTGGAGTATGCAATGCTGTATCCGGCCAGACTAAGGGTCATCATGAATGGGAAGTCAAGGATATTCATGGACCCTAAATCCTTACAGAGGGCCCTCAAGGAGTACACCAAACTGAAGGGCGGAGAAAAGATATGGAGGAAGTGGCCGGCGCGGCTGGCAGCGACTTGGAGGAGCAAGACTGATATTAACGTAATTTGGTTCTATTTTACGTATTCAAATTGGTATGTTGTATAGAGTTTCTTGATCGAGGTGTACTAGAGGTGGACTATAGATCCCTGTTGCCTTGATGCTGGGTGGTTGCCTCTACATGTTTGTTAAATGCTGAGGACATTAGTGCTTGGGACATACATTGTGACATTATGTGCAATATTAATTTCTACTGGCTCACTTCGCTCTAGCTGGGAGGCCTTCAAGATGGTGAGCAAGGAACTGCCTCAACTCCTTATGGATTCGGTTCTCCACTATTCTCTGGATGTATGAATGGTGTTTAGAGGGCTACGTCTCATTTTCGAGTTTGGGGGAATGTACGCGCAGAGCTGGCAACATCCGCCCCTGCGTGTCACCCACTGTATGGCGTTTTGCCAGAATTGCTTTCCTTTTAATGCTGTAATCTTTGTTGGAGTAGTTCTGGGTATGGGGGGGGAGGGGGAAACACAGGCTATGCCAAGCATAGCGTGGGGGGTGAATTTTGCAAATTTTTTTTTCCAGTGTGCATATGGTACCTATTCGCTGTTCGTACAATGCATCATAGCCCGGGAGAGGGATGTAGACACAGGGTTGATATAGTTTGCACAGTCCTAGCAACTGTAGCTCGGAATGGCGCAGGGCTAGGGTAACAGAGTTTGCTTTCTAACATGGAATATCAGAGGCCTCAATGATTTCAGAAACCTGTGCAAGGTGGTTGCTTATCTCACAGGGCACGAGATAGATATCGCTCTACTACAGGAGACGCATTTGCCCATGGATAACAATATGCTTACGCGCAGGCATTTTCACCGTCTCTTTCATGCTGCGGAGTTCACCACACATGCCAGGGGGGTGCTCACCTGGGTAAATCCCAGATCAAGGATTACACTGGAGGCGCTTGAGGCGGACCCAGCAGGCAAGTATGTCATTTCTAAATTCCAGGGGCGGGGCGTAGAACTGCTCATAGTAAATATTTAAAGAACTAACTATGACAATCCGCAATTTTATCATGATTAGCTTGGACGTATGAGGGGGGAGACCACTCTGCCACAACTATGGGAAGGGGATCTTAACTGCGTGCGGGATCCAACACTGGACCGATCCGGGGGCCCTGTGGGCACCCTTCAGCTGCGGCCAGAGCTGTTTGTGACGTTGCCATACAATTAGATTTGCTAGATGCCTGGCGGACCCACTCTTCTGAGGCAGGGGACTTCACTCATTACTCTTCCCCGCATGATCTTCATAGATAGAATTCTAGAATTGTTTATTGGTTTGCTACTAGATCTTTGTTCCCACAGATACGCGCTTGCTCGATTCTCCCCCGCTCTTATTCCGACCATTCCCCAATAATGTTGGACATGGAGAGCCCACAGAAGAGGCCTGCTCCCTTTCTATGGCGGTTCCCGCCATATTCTCTACTAGACAGTGTTTTTAAATCCAAGTTAGCTGAGGCCATAGAGAGTTTTTTTGCTACGGATATTGGCTTTTGTTCGTCAGTTCTCCACTGTATGGGAGACTTTTAACATTTATAGCAGGGGCATAACCATGTCTAAGCACTTTGGGGTCCTTCTGTCCATCAGGGGGCGATTGGCTGCACTTGAGGATCGCTTAGCCGACCTGGAGCGAGCTGTCTTTGCAGGAGGTGGCACTCGGGCCGCGGAAGATTTGAAAAATGCATTGGAAGAATATCATGAAGCTGCTGATAGTGAGGTGTAGCACATGTGGAAATACGCAGAGGCTAAAACATATGGGGAGGGTGAGAAACTGGGTGCAGTTCTAGCGGCTCTGCTGCGAGATAGGCGGGAAATGGGTGGTGTGTCTGAGTTGCAAGCTGCAGGGGGTGAACTATTGAAAGATCCAACTGGAATAACAGATAGGTTCAGTCAGTACTACTCTGATCTGTATCGCTCTAGAGCGGTTGCTGATGGGGCAGCAATCCAAGAATATTTAGAACACATTAAGATACCGTGGTTGACTGATGAACACAGGGAGTACCTAATGAGGCTGTTGGATGCCAGCGAGGTACTTGCAGCGCTAAATGCAATGCGAGTTGAAAGTGCCCCTGGGCAGGACGGCCTAACTGTCGCTTTCTATAAAGAGTTTAAGGAGCTGCTTATCCCACACCTGATTATACTTTTTGAGGAGATGGGAGAGGATGGGAAGATGCCCCTCTCAATGAGAGAAGCCTTAATAGTTACACTACTGAAGCCAGGTAAACCCCCTAATGAATGTCCGTCCTTCAGACCTCTGTCTCTATTTAATGTAGACACCAAGCTTTTTGCTAAAATTTTAGCTAACCGGCTGGCCCCGCTGGCTTCGCTCTTCGTTGGGCCGGAGCAGTCGGGGTTCGTGCCAGAGCGCAATTTGTCATACAACCTCAGGACTGTGTTTGGAGTGATACAGCACATCAAGCCGGAGACCAAAGTGGCTGCAGTCTTTCTCGAAGCAGAAAAGGCCTTTGACTCTGTGGAGTGGGCCTTCATGCAGGCTGTCCTGAGGCGGATGGGACTGGGAGATGTGTTCCTACAGCTGGTGGCGGTCCTATACAATTCCCCTACAGCCAGGGTAAGAGTTGGTGACATTGTCACTGCCCCATCAAGATCTCTAGAGGAACCCGACAGGGTTGCCCATTATCGCCTCTGCTACACGCCTTGGTGGCGGAGCCCCTAGCATGCGCCTTAAGGGAATATCATGGGCACAGGGGGATCCGCTTCCCTAAATACAATCTCATTGTGTCGCCCTATGCGAACGATACGCTTCTGTATGTCAGAGATCCTGAGTCCAATCAGACTCCAGTGCTGGATGAGGTGGTGAAATACGGAGAGCTTTCTGGCCTTAAAATTAATTGGACTAAGTCAACTATTTTCCCTTTGATCCCGGCCATGGAGCCTACTGAATCAGATTACCCCCTCTTGTGGACAACTGAGCCGGTGTGTTGCTTGGGCGTGCTAGTTCAGACAGATCCGAAATTGGTCCTTAACGAGAACTATGGGAAAGCGATTGCTAAACTGGAGGGGGATGTGGAACGCTTGATCTGCCTGCACTTGTCTCTATTGGGTCGCATATCCCTCATGAAAATGGTAGTTCTCCCAAGATTTTTATTCTTGTTTTTAAACATTCCGATGGTGCTCCATGCGCATTTTTACTGGGTCCTTCGCTCCCTACTAATAAAGCTGGCCTGGGCTGGAAAACACTTGCAGGTCGGGTGGGATACAGTTACATTGCCCTACTCTATGGGGGGTCTCGGGGCTCAAGATTTAGAGTTATACTATCGTGCGGCGCAAAGCTCAAATGCATACCACTGGGTTCATGAGCAAACTGGCCTCCCACATTTGCGCATTAAAGTGGTGGCGGCGGCTCCCTCTCCTCTACTGTTGCTGTTGTTACATGCTCCATCTAGGCGGGCTGGTATTTTGGATTCCATCAACTCTACTATTCATTCTTGGCAGAATCTGTTAAAGAGGCAGGCTGGCAATGTGCTGTATTCCCCCTGAACTCCGGTGGAATGGTGTCACTGGTTGCCGGTATGCAGAGAAAGGGAGGTGGTCCATGTGCTTGCGACACTTAACATAACCAAAATAGGAGTGCTGTTCTCTGAGGGCAAAGCCCGGGAGTGGGCAGAGATTAAAGTTGAAGGACACGCCTGTACACCACTTGCACGGTTTCACTTCCACAGGGTGGGGTATGCGCTTCGTGAGTTGCTCTGGGAGGACATGTCAGAGCCGCCTGAGATGGCTTCCTTCTCTTTCCTGCCAAGTGCGTCTTCCCCTAGCAAGATTGTTTCCAGTATTTATAATATGACAGAGGATTACTGTATGAACCATTTCTCCAAGGCTAGGTTGGAATGGCAAAATGATCTTGGGGTGGCGCTTGATGATACCACTTGGCGGTATTGTTGTGAGGTCACACAGCATGTCTCTTTGAACAGGAGACACCATCTCATACACTTTAAATTTCTTAATAGAGTCTATTATACGCCGAAGAGGCTATATCGCTATGACCTAAGAGATACTGCAGAATGTGAGCGCTGTAGAGCTAGCCCGGCTGGGTTTTTGCGTATAGCCTGGTTGTGCGCAGGGATCGCGAAGTATTGGTAACTAATTTTCCGTACGTTGAGCGAAATTACTGGATCTCCGCTGCCATTGGACCCGCTGTTGGCCCTACTGGGGTACACAAGGCGATTGCAGAAAGACGTGCGTAGATTAATAGATATGGGATTATTGCTTGCAAAGCACAGGATTGTGTTGCGCTGGGCTTGAGGGCCTGTGCCATCTGTCGTAGATTGGTCTAAGGATATGGTCTATTGCAATACACAATCGGAACTGTATAGTGACTTACTACCGCCCCAGAACCACCCTAAAAGCTTTTGGGGCCTGTATCAGCGCTACTTGGTTGGGAAGGAGTGGGGGAGCCTGAGGGTGATGGCCCTACTTGACGGCGTTAAGTTGGTTGGATACTGTCACTGCAATTTGGGCTGAAGCCCGATCAGTTAACCACTGCATGCTTTGGAATTTTTGTATGTTTAAGGCTCTGTTCGACGTGGGTTAAATGTTGATGGATGTAATGGATATGCATTCACTTTGCCCCTGGATGCCCTGATGTATATTCATGTAACTAACGGGGTAGATGCTCTGGAATCAACTTATGACTGTACATGATGTACCACTGTAATTGTTTTTTTGATCTCAATAACATTTTGAAAAAACAAAACAAAATGAGAATATACAGAAAACAAAAATGAAAGAAGGCACTCTGGTATAATTAGCTGCAATAGGTGCCCACTAAATTGCAAAAGCTGTAATTATAATTCCACGAGACAATCTATATATCATGGTTAGCGGTCTGGTGCTGCAATACGTAGTCATCAATACATATCCTGCTCGCAAGATCGTTCGACAAATATTATCGGAAAATGTGGACCTGATGCAAGGTCGCTAAAACAAATAATCAGGGATGGCAATACATATTCTAGCATCTGGTGTACTGAAATTATATATGGCAAGTAGAATCACCTGTGGTGGAAAGAAGCAGAAATAATGCATGCTGGACACAGTACTGCCTGAAGTATTGCTACTAACAGGAAAGCGTCTAATACAATACATGTGTAAAGGTTGATCTTATAAGAATGTAGAATACTGTTCAGTCTAAATATAGCAAACTTGTAAATAAAAATCAAAGGTCAAGCCTATTGGAACCCCAAACAGAACCCCAAGAAGTAACCCCTACAATGTGTGAAACACTGGCAGAATCGAAATATAAGAACAGAGAGGCAGGGGGGAAGAGGCTATGGGGGGAGTAGAGGGGTAGGTGTGGGCCAAGGAAAATATCCGACAATCCAGTCTGTGGCCCAAGAAATCCAAATGGGCGGCTAGTGTGCTGGAAACTAAAACATATCAAGTCTGATGTGCATAAATCTGGTCAAGTGACCAGCGCCACCTGAATCTAAACACCCCGGCTTGCCCCTCAAGGTATCCACCTCTAACAAGGCCAGTGCAAACTATAAAATGTGAAACACAAAAATATATATAAATTTACAGACACATAATATATGTTTAAACAATATTAATAAAAATGTGTAACTATATAAATAATAAATATTGTATTCCCAATCCAATGTATACAACAGTAGAGAAAGTATTAAACTCAGAAGGGGTAAAACTTTCTATTCCCACTCCAGTCGGTGCAACAGTAGGGAAAGCGTTGGACTCAGGCGGGGTAAAATTTACTATTACCACTCCAATATGTGCAACAGTGGGGAAAACGTTGGACTCAGGAGGGGTAAAATTTACTATTCCCACTTCAGTGGGTGAAACAGTAGGGAAAGCGTTGGACTCAGGAGGGGTAAAATTTACTATTCCCACTTCACTCTGTGCAGCAATAGGGAAAGCATTGGACTTAGGAGGGGTAAAATCTACTAGTCCCACTCCAGTCAGCGCAACAGTAGAGAGAGGGAGTAGTTCACTTCAAACAAATACCATATTTTAGCAACTATGTTAAATAACGGAAAAAAAAATATTGAAATAAATTTGTTTTAATAATTATTATCAATCAAACATATAATATTAATTTAATTAAAATACCACAGTATGGACCTAATTACAATGTCGGTGGCGGTCCCACCGACATCCAGGCCATCGGTCTGACCGCTGCAATTTGGATGCAGGCAGTTGGACCGCATAGGTGGGGGGGGCGAAAGACCGCTGCCTCTGACAGGATCCATAATCCTGTCTGGGCAGCGGTTAGAATCCTATCCCTTCAGTAGAGGTGGTGCCTGCGCAGGCACCGCCACAGGGACTAGGATGTCCCTTTCTGACCGCAAACGGAAACGGTCTTTGGGGGCCCCAAGCAGGGCCCTCGTGGGTCACTGTTAAGCAACCCAGGTGGCACATGTAGCGCCCCCCCACACATCCATGCACCGTGTGCCAGGCACCACATTATGCCTGGCATACTGTGCATGGATGTGCACAATGTGCTTTTTTCTACTGCAGCTTGTGCTGCAACCCTTGTCCTGGGCTGCAGCACAAGCCGCAATTGAAAAAAGCACTTTCCGACCACCTGCACAGCGGTCTCATCCTAATTGGGTGGATGGGACCACCGACTTATTGTTGGGCGGTCTCCTGCCCGCTGCGATGGTGGTTCGACTGACCGTCATTGTAATTAGGGCCACAATCATAGCATCCAACAATTAAAATGTAATTGCAATTAAAAAGCATTACACAATTACCATATTATGTAATAAATAACACAATTTTTAATTAATGAATAAATAATTTTACATTTATTATTACTTAAGTAACTTTCCACCCTATACCTCTACAAACTAAACAACACACACCTAAAACATAACTTAACTAATATAATTCCACAATTTACATAATTATCAATGAAATAATTAATAACGACTTATTAATAAAGTATTTCTTAATTAACTTCCCACCCTATACCCCTAAAAACCCAATAACCCACACCTAAAGTATATCTTAGAAATTGCAATTACAGAATTTACATAATTAATTATCAATTAAACAATTAATAGTAATTAACTAATAATGAATTAATTATCTTTAACTAACTTCCCACCCTTGACCCCTACAAACCCAACAACTTGCACCTGAAATATAACTTAAAAATATCTTAATTACACAATTTACATAATTAATTTTCAATAAAATAATTGTTATTAATTAACATTATTTGTCAATTAATTATAATTAATTCCCTTTCCACCCTTTACCCCTAAAAAACCCACAACCCACACCGAAAATATAAATTAAAAATTAAATTAATTACCGAATTTACATAATTAATTATCAATTAAATATTTAAAATTAATTAATTATAATTAATTTACTTCCCATCATGTACCCCTACTAACCCCACAACCTGCACCTAAAATATAACTTAAAGAATAAATTAATACACAGTTTACATAATTCATTATCAATACAATAATTAATATTATTTTAAAATTACGACTTTGGCGGTGCTGCGCCGGCTTTGCACTGCCAAACCGGTGCATGGTCCGCCTGCCAGATACGAGTACAACTTTTGTCTGGCGGGCTTTTCTTTTGCCGTTCCCAAGGCAGTGCCCTGAAAACAGGCACTACAATGGGAACACAAAAGCAGTTCTAGCACAGCATGGACTGTGAAGTCCATGCTGTGCTGGAACTAGGAGTGCATGAAAACAGGGGGGCACATGTTGTGCCCCCCTGAATGCATTACCATGGCGGCAGCGGCATGGATGCCCTCTAGAGCCACCTTTGTTTCACCACTGCCAACTTCTTCATGGCGGGCTCACTGCCATGAAGGCGGTTGCATCTTAATCCCTCTGGCGGGACTGCCAACGGCTAGTCGGTCGGTCCCGTTTCCGATAGGGTGGCGGGTGGAGGTAAGTCCGCCCGCCATCCTAATCGGGCCCAAAATTCTTTACAACCATATTTGTGTAAATCATATTAATAGCATAGATATTTTTATAAACGATATTTACAACATATATATTTTTAACATCCAATGGTACTTACCTTAGAAAACGATATTCTTGTCAACGATATTCCTACATCATGATATAAAAAATTTGATATTTGTGTGCCTCGCTATTTTTCACTCAATATTTTGTCTCAATACGACATTCATATATCACTGTCACCACCAGATATGCTGACAGTCAGCACAAAGCAGGTACCTGTTCATTTTCCTCTGCCTAGTTGTAAAAGTGTTTCATTGCCTCTGTTGTCCGTACCTTTCAAGCAACCTATATATATGCTGTTTAGCCTTTGTCCAGTACCGTTCAGTCTAACTCCTCCTAAGCACCACCACACCTCCATTTTCTGCGTCTTGCTTCATATTCATCACGTCCTTACAACGTAAGCATCTTCCCTCTTCCTAGGAGCAATCCTCTTCCTTCAAGCTTTCAAAAATGTCCTCAGTCTCGCCTCATGGTCCTGAGGAACTCTGAGGGAATAGACCACCTCCAGATTTATTGAAGTTGTTCGGGAAGGGTTTTCTAAATTCTAAAATTATTTCCCATGGAGAAACAAATTAGGAAAATGTCCGTTGTCCAAAGGAGCTATTTTCCACCTGTGTGGATCTCTGCCCTTCGGACAATAGAAGTTATCCATAAGATTCACCTGATCTCCAACTAACATGCCTGGCAAACTGCACCTGGTGCAGCTTTCCAGTCATACTACCTGGAATCTTAGTGAATCAGGAATAAGCATAAAAAAATTTCAGGTAGAGACGAAAATAGGCACCCATATTTTGCTGTTTGTTTTCATGAAAAGGCAGCAATATATTTTTGAAGGAGGGGTTCATGAACCTGTTCCCTTGACACAAGGAGCAGGCCTGCTCACATAAATAACTATCTGTCACTCACCTTTATTCTACTCCAGACATTTCCACAGTTCCACGATTGCAGTGACACAAGAAGATAATCCACCTTCCTTAATACTCACCATCAAAACACATCCCACCTCACAGAACACACCCTTTCAACCAAACACAACACTAATACAAAGGTGAATTGTTCTACCTCTTGCTGCTTTTCACTCCACTACGCACAAGCAGACATCAGCATATGATAGGATAGGAGCACCACAATGGTCATCACACACAAAGCTTTAACTCCCACAAAGGACATTTTACAGACTAAGATACACAACTTATCTGCTAATGGTTTTGGGCACCCAGCCAGCAGTATGATCTATAATACAATACAGTGCAATCAATGATTATGGTCTCTTGCACTGTCTTATTGTTCTTGGGCTAAGGACACAGATGAAAGTGCTAGGGATGATTTTGGATTATATTTTATCAATGAGGCATCTGGTATTGTCTCCAAAATACTTGTTAAAAAACCTAAATGTTTCAAGTCTCTATCAACATCATATGTATTGATACTAACAGGGCTAGTCACACAGGTAACTTACACTTGTGGGTAATTTACACATGTAATTTAATCTTCCACTTTTGAGTAACTTTACTACTTCTGTCTATTCTCAAAATGTGAGTGTAAAGTTACTCAAAATGGTTGAGTTACATGATTCCACTCCCTGAAACAAGGGTTGAGCCAAATTTACAAGTGTAAGTTCCTACTACCAAAAAGACACATTAGTAAGTACAGCACCACATGTGGCCAACCACTGATAGTGCAACACCTCCCAATAGAACATATGGGGGGTAGGGACTTAAATAAAACCCTGTAGGATATAATATCAAATTAAAGTAAATTATTTAAAACTGTTAAACATATAAATAAATATTATTTAATGTTAAAAAATATAAACAACTAAAACATTTATTACTTAATTATAAAATATTTGAACAACTTTTTTTATTTTAAACAATAATGTAACATTGAATTGTAATAAAATAAAATTAAATTGCTTTAATTAATTATATACATCGCTTTTAATAATTATTAATACATAATAACACATTTTTCTTTACTTTGCTATTTATTGTTTAATTTATAATTCAGAAAAATAACTTTTATTTAATGTAAGATATTTAAATTAATTAGATATTGTTTTCAAAATCAAGTTAATCATGCTGTAGCATTTATTAATTTTGTTCTACATTAAAAATGAATATATAATAATAATTATATACACTTATATTTATCATAAAAAACTTTACAAACCTTTTCCAAATTAAGAAACTTTTTTCACTTTTACATATGGAGATTGCCGCCCTGACTGCAGAATCTCCCTTTGGTAAAGTATAGGAAAAATCAGGAGTAATTTGTGACTGTTTTGTGTCCTTTTTTTGGCTGTAGTAACTATAGAAGTGCTGTTTGTGAACAGCAATGGGCTCACTCCTTTGTGAGTTGGCGTGCGGCCTTTCCTAAACCTCTCCCCATCCCTGCATAAACACTTCCTTATTCCTAGTTAAACCCCACCCATTTAGTTCCTCTTTTTCCAGCTACTTCCCTGGTCAAATTTTTTATAAAATACAAAGCTTGCATGTGTGATTATCTCCCCATAGGTAATATAAGAGAGATGTAGCTCGAGATTTACAGCTCCTCCTAGTGCTGAGCCCTGATAATCAGGCCTCTTCAACCTCTTGCGCTGTGCTATCTCAACCTTGTGATGCCAGTCCTGGTACATAACTATCAATGAAGGTTGTTTCCAGAGTACTGGTTGCAGCAGTCTTCCCAAACCGAGATGGACGGTGCACTTTGTGTAGGTCATTTCCGGTTCCTGTAGTAGCTACTTCTTACTTATCTGCCTAAAATGGATGCTTTAACAGACTGAGTTTGTAGTCTTACTAAGCCAGGATGAACTCCGCACTTCCTGCAGGTCATGTCTGGTTGGTATCTTTTCTGCTTACTGTTTCTTCACTACAAAAGGCCTCATGGATTCAATGACAGTGCTTTGCAAGACAGTTAGATCATTTGTTGACGTTTTTTCGCCCCCTTATCAATTCTATTTTTATACCTTTTTTTGTGTTTTCCCAACACTTGGAAGCAGAACAAGCGCACCAACTCAGCAAGGGGGAGACGTACAGATTCAAAAGAGTGGGACTGAGGGAGGACTCCTACGGGATCCCACAGGGTAGCTTGAAAACCTCCACTCTAAATTCTCCACAACTGACTGTTTGGACCCTATCTGTCAGAAAGGAGCAGAGTAGGTCCAAAGCAGT
This sequence comes from Calotriton arnoldi, assembly GCA_963921515.1. Classification (NCBI taxonomy): domain Eukaryota; kingdom Metazoa; phylum Chordata; class Amphibia; order Caudata; family Salamandridae; genus Calotriton; species Calotriton arnoldi. The sequence continues at coordinate 4,090,641 of CAWUFW010000526.1, read as the reverse complement.
GGCCCTCACCCCCACCTGATGGAGTCTTTGGACCAGGCGAGAGGGTAATATAGTATCAAATGCCACCGACAGGTCCAGCATCACCAAGAAGGCACCACTCCCCTGATCAACCTGGCAAGGAATGGAATATGCAGCGGCACAGACTCAGTACTGTGACCACTTCTGAACCTGTTCTGAGATGGATCCAGGAGATCATGATTGTTAGTTAATTTGACCAGCTCACGGTTCGTATATTTTTCTAACATTTTTGCTTTTGTGGGCAGTATTGCGATGGGGCAAAAATTTATAAGGTCCTCTGGGTCCCCATTTGGTTTCTTTTGCAGAGGCATAACAATAGCTTCCTTCCAAAGAATGGAATACACTCCTCTTTATAATATCTGGTGAAAGATTTTATGCAAAAAAGTCGCAATCTCATCAGGAGGAAGTTACAAAATTCTGGGCCAGCAAGGATCATCAGGCGACCCAGATTTCGTATTCATAAGATAGTTTTTGACTTGCAGAGAAGAGATTGGTGGCAATGCAGGCAACACTGAAGAGGGATTCGGGTCAGCAGAGTCTATAGAGGGGACAAGCCTATCTTAATTAATGTTGAAATCTGAATAAATCTTAAGGATCTTATCTTTAAAATAGCCAGCATCCTTATCACAAAAACTTTGAGAGTTCGCCATAGACTGTTAAACAGGAGGAATAGAGAGCTCCTTTACCACCTTGAAGAGTTGATTTGGGGAATTGCTTGCAGATCTGATTTTGTTAGCATAGAAAGAAGATTTGACTACGCTAATAGCATGTTTGTAATTAAGCAATAGCTCTTTGTGCTTTTCTTTATATTCTGGGGCCAAGCTCATCCTACATTTAGATACTTGCCTCTTATACTGCTGTCTAAGGTCTTTAAGTTCGTCCAAGAACCAGGGAGCAGGCGCTTTGGTTCTAGTGCAAACCTCAGCTTTTAATGGAGCAACCTTATCTATCATGGACTTAGCACATCCTGCTAAATCTTCTGGCGTTGGATCTTGCGAATGGTTATTTCCCACAAAGAGGTTTTTGAGGGCTGTGCCCATATCATCTTATGTAATTTTGCTCCAATTTCTATATGATACTGATTACCGTTGCGCCTGCTCTGACCTCGCCTGCACTGCACTGCTAAAGGTCACTGCCCAGTGATCAGCTCAACATAAAGGAAGAATATCCCCAACAGCCAAACCCAGATAGTTAGTAAAAATAGCATCCAGCATGTGACCAGCAGAATGAGTGGTAGATTTAACCCTCTGGGTAAATCTAAAGTTTGTCATAAGCTCAAGAAAGGCATTTGATTCATTACAAGAATTATCTTCGAAATGGAAATTAAAATTGCACAATATTATGAAGTTAGAATTGGCAATAAAAGGTTCTAAGACTTGACCCAGGCCTCGAGAAAGTGAGATGAAGAGACAGGAGGGCAGCTATATCTCAAAATGCCTCTCCAGATGACATTATATCCCTCAATTCCATCCTACAAAATACACACCTCTGGCTCACGGTTAACCACCTCAAACTCAACGCTGATAAAACGGAATTTCTTCTCATCTCTCCACCAAATAACAACCTCAAGATTGATCTGTGGCTGAATCATCTTACAGCCCTCAAATGCTCGCCCCACATCATAGACTCTGCCAGATCCTTAGGTATTACATTAGACAAACACCTAAATATTCAGGGTCACATTAGTGCTGCCACCAAAGGAGCAAACTACCAACTGAGCATTCTGCAGAAACTGAAACCATACCTGCCTCATGAAGATCTAAAACAAGCGGTCCAAGCCCTAGTATTACCCAGATTGGATTACGGTAGTGCCACCCTATGTGGCCTACCTAAATACAAACTAGCACCACTAAGAGCCTCTCTCAATGCAGCAGCAAGACTTGTCCTCGGAACTAAAAGAAATGCACAAATCTCACCAGCCCTAAAAACCTTAAATTGGCTACCATACGAAGCAAGAATCCAACTGAAAATTGCTTGCATGACGCACAAAGCGTTACACTTCAACACCCCCAGTTACTTGGCCCAAAAGCTAGAAAAATCAGGGGGCAGCAGTTCCTCACGAAGTGCGCTCACCTTGTTGCTGAAACCCCAACGAACCGACAAAAAGAAAACTGGGGCTAGAGCATTCTCGCCTGTCGCTCCCAAGATATGGAACTCTTTACCGCCGGACCTTCGCCTAATTTCCTCCACCTACGCCTTCAAAAGAGAAGCCAAATCTTATCTACTGACTAAGTTCTTACCCTAAGTCAACATATCGATGACATTGAATTGATTCAGATAGCAAACTCTTATGTAGACTATCCTGCCTAGTACTGGCTTTATTCTAGTCCAACCACTGTTAGTCTATTCTTAATCGTTGATTTGTTTGTCTCTCACGCATATGTTTGCATGTTGATCAGACCAAGTGCTAATCGTGTTATCTCCATGTAAAGCGCTCTGATACCCTCGAGGGTCACGTTCACGCTATACAAAACTTTCTAAATAAATAAATAAAATAAATGAAGAGCTCGGAGAGAGTGTTTTTCATGCTGGCTTTAAATCTGAACCACGCAACCTCACAGGTGTCTTGCAAGCCCAAGCCCAAGCTCACGAGTTCTAAGGTACAGTTAAACAAGTTCCTTGATATAGTGGCGAACTCACCACTCCTACGGAGAGGACGGTCACGCCTAGCAATAACATAGCCTGGAGGGACTGTTGCCACCAAATCTGGCCCTGAGTCCTCTTTCGCCCAGGTTTTTGTAATAAACAAGCAGACTAAGCACAAGTGTTGAATAAAATCACAGACTTCCAGATTATGTTTAGTCAGAGAGCGTGCATTAACTAGTACACATGTAATCTCCTTCTGTTTGTGTGATCCCCTCTCAGTGACCTCCACCCCTTCCATATGCAGGTAGTCCCAGCTCATCAGTCAAATTTTGTATGCCAAGAGCAAATAGTGCGCCAATCAACTGTTTTATTTTCTAAGTTGTGTTTGCTACACCCCTCTTTTTTACCTTTGGGACGCAACTCAAGTAACTCCAACCGAGAGTACAGTATAATACTATATAAATACTATCTTTAGGGCTGATGTCAAAACCGACAGCATTCCTGACCCCTATTGCCATCCAGGTGCAGCGCAGACGGACTTGTCTGCCAGGGGATCATCAGCGCATTGGCTGGCTTTTTATGGTGATCGGGCACATCACCAGGAATCAGCACTAGAATGGTGACCTGCACCTATCCGTGGCCGAGACAAAATGGACACCAAGTAGAGGAAAAGATGAGCTTTAGTAGAGTGAGAACAGCGTGATCCAAAGTGACACAACTTCCGTCCTCACAACAAATTAACATAGAACAGGTAAAATGCAAAATTATTTCTTTTTAAAGCAGCAAGGAACTCTTATTTTAAAAAAACTAAAATTCATAGCAGCAACAGATAGTTTTTTTAAAAAGGCAGCAATTAATGAAAACTCCATATTAGACCTCAAAATAGCAGCAAAAGAACATGAGGTGAACTCAGAAACACCAGAGTTCCCTAACAATGTGTCCTCGTGATCCAGCGGTATACTAACAACAGATACTCTACTACCATATACTCACCTGGGCCCATAAACACTTACACAAATCCAAGTAGACCGCTGGGTTTAGTTTATATTTTCCTTATTTAGGATTAGTTATTTCTTATTCCTAACTAACCTTTCACTGATCAAAAAGTTCTTTCCTCTGGTCAATGGACCATTAGTTGAACTAGTTGATGTTGATAATTAACATAACTTATTAACTATTCTTTAATTAAAGAAAATGACCACAGACTCGGGAAGTTTTAAAATCTTTATCTAAATTAAATGAATGTGAACCATCTCAAATTACAGTACAAACACCCTCATTCGTAAGATTGCAAATCCGATCAATTTTTCATTAAGAAAATATTTCAGACAGATATAATAACTATGCCCGGAAAGGAGAGGACAGAGAGAAAAGATCATCTACAAATACCATGAATTTATAGTTACCAAGGATGGTGTGACAACCAAACCCTCTGGCCAAAGGGCTGGTAATAGTCCCCCGGGATAGATCAGGAGACAAAGACTTCAGGACAGGAATCAGGACAGGATACTTAACCTCTGTAGAATACCGGCGGCTGCGTAGCACCCCTCTCTCATACTCTCTTCCTCCTCGAGTTTCTTCCGCGATCTTTTTGTCTAACCCAATTAAGTAAAGATAGATGGTTCTGCATTCGATGTCTTCATCAGCATCTCACAGCAACTCTTTCAGCATCAGCACCACCCACAGCACCGACAGCATCCCGAGCTCTCGACTTCCAGCATCGACGTCTCTAACTAACTAACTAAAGCTACCTCAGTTATACCTTTCGTTTACCATGTACCACCCACTAAAGTTTCAATATCGCAAAAATACGAAATCTAATTGGTCAGGCAAGGGGGATGATCATCACACCATGCTTACATATTACTTATTCCATTGAACTATTGTTCGCAAAATCCATCCCCTTAAACTTTATTCTTTTCTTCCGTTCCCATACATGTCCAAACTTTATTAGATACAATTATTTCAATATCATGAATACAAGTCTTCTTGAGTGAACTCTTCACCCTCTGTTCACAGGGCACGTCATTCTCGTCCTTGGACGGCTGTCAAAAAACTTGGTCATTCTTCCAGGTTAACTCTCGTGTAGGCATGCGCAGACTTGAATCAGTCGGCTCAATTCAGACAAACGTGAAAGGCCCAAATGCGCACTAATAATAAAGTCAAAAGAAGAAATGTTACTTTCACAAATAAATGGTTTCACTGTATACCACCCGTCTCTACTCTAACCCTCTTTACTTATTAATACTTTCCCCGCATTAGCATTAGTAAAATAGCTGATTTTCATTTCGGCTAAGCAGATGCCATGCACGTGAGTCTTCAAGACTCCATTAGAATTTCCCTCCAAGCGTTAGTACCGTCATACTGCGTAGATGCAGTTGACGCATGCACGGTAAAGATTTCCCAGTTAAAGCTGGATTAGTCCGTTTTCATTGTTATTTATATTAGTACACACATACGCAAGCTTCGCTAACCCGGGTGTTTCTGTAGTGCATGTTATTATTTACAAGACGTTGTTAGTAATTTGTTAGTGAGTTAAACGAGAGGATTGCTTCCGAGCAAGTCTCTTTTACGAGTCCTGGCTCCATCAATCCCCTCTCTGATGCATTTTAAGCCATCACAAAATTACCCATCCCATCCCAGATGCCAACTTTAGCACATCTCAATTTTCTATTTCTTTTCTCATTCTTCCATTTGTTACTTCTTTTCCTTCTAAATCTTTCATCTTCTTATATATCTTTACTTTCATTTCTTCTAGTTTTATCTCATCATATTCTCTTTTTCGTTTCTTTCCTTTTCCCTCTCTTTCTAAATGTATTCTTCCTTTCCCTCTATTTTTACAACATTTATATGTAATCATTAATATCATTACTATTGTTATTATCACAACTAATGGTAATATTATTTGACCTAGAAAACGTTTCCCAAAATTAGTAAACCATTTCCCTATTGATGTTATGCTCTTTGTTAGTTTTCCCCACACACTGTCAACCTCCAGTTGGGTCAAGTCTTTATGCATTCTTGTAATGTTTTCAATATATCCTTTAAGTTCTCTGCTCTTGTCTGGAATATAAGTGCAGCAATGTTGAATTTTCAACATACCACAGACTCCACCTTCTTTTGCTAATAAAATATGAAGAGGAAGACGGTTTTGTAAAACCATAGACCTGATTGCAACCATCTCTGTGTTAATCATCAAGAATCCTCCTGCAGTGTCTGTAGAAAGACGATCAACTATGGTTGATAATTTACAAATTTTCTGCGAATTTAGAATGACTCCAACTGAGGGTATCAATGCACTAAATATATCTCCTACTATTTCAGAAAAACTAGCTCTTCTTCTTCGTGTTAGTTCATTAGATTTTCCATTGATTCCGTCCACATGATATATTTTCGGGAAAACTATTCCAAAATAACAGCTCCCGTACCATCTTGCAGGTAACCTATAATAGGCATTGTTCCCGCAGACATAATAAACTCCTGGAAATACAGGATCAGTTCCCCCTTTTAATCCCCACCCTCCTAAAATTAGGAAGTTGTGTTCACACTCACTGGAACCAATGTAGTTATTATTATAATCTGTCTTTAATCTGTGGAGGCAGAAGTTTCCCCTTTTCACAAAATCCAGGGACATCGCAGCATGAGCTTTGCCGTTTGCATAGATTACCTCTTTCTCAGCCCTATGGAGGTACATGGGTTTTCTGTTGAGCAGCTTTCTTTATTAAATCCTGTCTCCTTTCTTCTACTAAATTCAAAAACTCTTTTTCTTCTTCACGTTATTTTTGTGTGCCTGAGCTATATCTATTGAACTCATTGTTAAAAAGAATTCACCCATAAACTGTGCATTCCTACTACTAGCTACTGGATTCATTTTCTCTCTAATAGGCAATTCTGAAAATACTACATCTAGATTTGAATAAAAATACTGAAGTCTCCCTGTAGCATAAAATAGACTTGATAAAATACTACATGACACACCATATGTTAGAGGTATATGGTGATATGTCACCCCTTCTGATACTGATGAGGGTCACTTCATACAAACATAGCAATTATTAATCTCCATTGTATTAACATACTGAAATAACAATTTAGTAAACACATTTGAAGACATATTATAATCTGACTCATTGTGATAATTTGCCTCATCTTCTACCCCTATTTCTATTTTAGTTCCCTTTATTCTATCTACCTTTTCATTAGTAATGGTATTATTTTTGTCACTTGTTTCCATTAATAAAGGTACTCCTACTGTTAGGAATAACCATACTAATACTATCAATAAAATACTACAAAAACAAAATCTAAAACATTTTCTTTTTAAACCTCGTTTTGGTCTTTCGGTGACTTCAACTTCTGCCATTTCAATCTGAGAAGATTTCTTCTCTCTTTTTCTTTCTTTTGTCTGTTAAATTTTCTTTTCTTTTTATTTTAAGGAGGTCTAAATTTGCTTTCATCAATCTGTGCAACATGAACCCTTTCTGTTTCTTCACTTAAACCTAAGTTTTCAAATTCTTCGAGTATAACGTAAGTCCACTCAGGGGCCTTGTATTTTCTGTTTAAATTTCTCAGTCTTGGGCTTCTTCGAGTAAGTTTCACTAAAGTTTGCTTAGATTGTGTTTGACTCGTGACTTCATTTACTTGTTCTGGTTTCTTTTCTGATTTTCTCAAATAATACTTTAATTTCTTCACTCCTACTGGCCAATTGTCTCCTTTTCTAACTCTTTTGACCTGAACTGCACTTTCACCTTCTCTATCTCCTTCTAGAATCCTTTTATTTTCACTTAATCTAGGCACAATCTGTCCTTGTTCTCTATTTTCTGTGCTTGAACCTTCCTCTACTTGCACCTGTCCAGGTCTTATTATAATTTGTTCTTCTTCTGCCTGAACTTGTTCTTCTAGATCTACCTGATCCTGTTCAGGTCTTATTTCAGATTGTCCTTCTTCTGCCTGAACTTGTTCTTCTAATTCTGACTCTCCCTCCTCAGGTTCCTGATTGTCTTTGTTTATTTTGACCTGAGTGTGCTCTTCTTTCCCTGTCCTACCCTGTCTACCTTCCTGCCTTTTCAGTTTTGTTATTCTTCTTGTTTCGACAGCATCATCAGGTATTTCAATTATTGGTATCCAATCTTCCTGACTTGTACTTGGCTGTTCGTCATATAGTTGTCTTTCAGAATCTATCACTCTAGACTCTTCAATTTCACAGCTTTCAACTTCTGACGTTTCAGCCCGCTCAGTCAGTGGTTGCTCTTGTTGTTCTGATGGGCTCGGTACTCTTCTGGTATGACTAGCATGAATCCAAATTGGGCAAACCTGCACACTTCACCGCTGTGGTAGTGACTAGTATGACTTGACGTGGTTTATCCCACCTTGGTGCTAGACACGACTTCCTTGCGTGTTTCTTCACTAACACCCAATCTCCAGGATTCAAATCATGTGCTTGGTCTGGCTGTCTTTCAACTGCGTCTTCTCCAACCTGGTGAGAGACAGAACGCACCATTTCAGCCAATGCATGGCAATAGTCCAATACCAGATCATCAGTTATACTCATTAATTTGTTTCCAGGAATAAATGCTTGTCTCATTGCCCTTCCCATGAGAACCTCATGAGGACTCATTCTTGTCTTTCTGTCAGGAATACTTCTGAGACCCATCAGTACAAGAGGTAATGCATCTGGCCATTTCAGCATCATGGATGCACACACTTTCCCTAATCTTGACTTGATTGTGCCATTTAGCTGTTCGACTATTCCAGAAGCCTCTGGACGATAAGCACAGTGCAGTTTTTGTTCAATGTTAAATGCAGCACAGATTAATCGATTTATTTCATTATTAAAATGAGGTCCTCTATCTGATTCCAAAGTGACTGGAAAACCAAAACGAGGAATCAATTCCCTCAACAGTAATTTAGCAACTGTAAGACTGTCATTTCTTCTGGTGGGGTATGCCTCCACCCATCTTGAGAACAGGCACACTATGACAAGTACATACTTTAGTCCACTACAAGGAGGTAACTCAATGAAATCTAACTGCAACCTGGTGAAGGGTCCTTCTGCCTTTCCAATCTTTCCCCAGCTAACCACTGTCTTCCTGCCTGGATTTTGTTGCTGACAGGTTAAGCATCTTTGGCAAAGGCTCTCTGGGACTACCCCGAACTTCGGATTATACCAACTCTGTCTGAATAATCTGATCATTGAATCACTCCCTATGTGTGTTGCTCCATGATATACTCTTGCCATTTTAGAGAGCAAACAATCTGGCATGACTGGTCTTCCATCTAAGTACACCCATACTTCATCTTCTGACCTTCTTGTACAGGCTGCTTTTATTCAAATTTCCTTTTCCTTTTCCTCAACAACTTCTTGTAACTGTCTAATCTCATCCCATGTTTCTGGAATTGAGAAAAACATAAGCTGGCAGCTGGTTTCACACGTCTCAACTTTTCTGTTTATGGCCATTGTATTTTTCGCACAATATCGAGCAATTTGGTCAGCGTATCTATTGCCGGCTGCCACATAGTCATTTCCTGACTGATGTGCAGCGCATTTAACAACTGCTACTTCTTTTGGCAATTGTAATGCTTCCAGCAGATCTTTCACATTTTTACTGTTTCTTATAGGAGATCCTGAAGAAGTCAGAAATCCCCTTTGCATCCAGAGTTGGCAAAAATCGTGCACAACCCCGAAATCATATTGACTGTCCGTAAATATGGTTATTCTCCAATTTTGCATGCCTTTGTTAAGGCCACCAATTCGGCTACTTGTGCAGATTTGACTCCCGGTAAACAGGATGCTTCAACTACCCCTGTTATCTTACATACAGCATATGCAGCACTTAATCCTCCTTCTTCTGTTCTCAGACAAGACCCTCCACAAATATCTCATGATCAGCTTCTTTTAATGGGGTTTCTTTAATGTCAGGATGGGGCTTAGTACACAATTCAATCACATCCAAACAATCATGATAAATTTCATCTCTTACTTCCTCATTGCACGGGTCTGGCAATAATGTGGCAGGGTTCATAACCATACATCTTATCACTGTCACATTTTCTACTCCCAAAATCACTCTTTCATACTTAGTCAGCCGACTAGGTGTGAGATGTTGTGTTCTTGTCAGAAGAATTTCAACTGAGTGTGGAACATAGACTTTTACAGAATGTCCCATCACTATTGACTCACTTTGCTCCAGACTCATACAAGTAGCAGCTACTGCTTTTAAGCAGCCAGGTAAAGCTGAAGCCACTGAATCCAATGTGGCAGAAAAATACGCCACTGGACGTCGGGTCAATCCATGTCTCTGTGTTAAAACTGAAAGTGCACAATTTTCTCTCTCACAGCAAAACAACGCAAATTCTTTTGAATAATCAGGCATGCCCAAAGCAGGAGCTTCACATAAACAATTCCGCAATTTCACAAAGGCTTCCAAACATTCATCATTCCAATCAATTGGATCTTTAGCTCTCTTCCGTGTCAATTGTATCAATGGTTTTGCTAGCATGGAAAAACTGTTAATCCACTGCCTACAGTACCCAACCACTCCCAGGAACATTCTCATTTCTTTTTGCGTCTGAGGTAGTTGCATCTCCTTGATTATTTTTATTCTTTCTGGTGTCACTTTTCTTACTCCTCTTTCTATTTTATGCCCTAAATATTTAACTTCTTGTTGACAGAACTGTAATTTTTCTGGAGACACCTTGTGTCCTCCTTCAGCCAAATGGTTCAGTAATGCAATTGTGTCAGTGACACAATCTTCTCGTGTTCTTGATGCCACCAGTAGGTCATCAATGTACTGAACCAGAACCGAATTTCCAGGCATGACTAATGACTCTAAACACTTTTTCAGGATCTGATTAAAAATCGAGGGACTCTCTGTGTACCCTTGAGGAACTCTGCACCATGCATAGATATGATCCTCGAACTTAAATGCAAAAAGATACTGGCTGTCTGGATGCAAAGGAATAGAAAAGAATGCTTGGCACAAATCAATTACTGTAAACCAGCCCACATTCCAAGGTATCTGATAAAGGATCACTGCTGGATTTGGCACTATTGGGCAACATGGCACTAAATTTTATTTACTTTTCGTAAATCTTGCACTATCCTATATTTTCCACTAGGCTTTTTAAGTCCCATGCTTGGTGAGTTACAAGGACTACTCATTATTTCTTTTAAAATGCCTTGTTTAACCATTTGATCGATTTCTGGAATAATTCCTGCTTTTACTTCTGGACTCATCTTGTATTGTCGTGTGTTTGGATAAACTGCACCTTCCTTCACTGTCACTTTCACTGGGTCTACATTTGACATCAGCCCAATATCTTTTCCTGTAAAATCCCACACTTCTGGATTGACTGTGGCTCTCAACTCTTCTGGTAATTCATTTTCAGTCATTAATGAAAACATCTCATCTACTTCTGTTCCTTGCTTGACTAGCATCATTTTATATATAACATCTTCATCAGGAGTCTGGAAAGCGACACCATCTGGTGTACAATAGATCGTGCAATTCATTTTGCACAGTAGATCTCTTCCCAACAGATTTACGGGACTGGAATCGCAAACTACAAACCAATGCATTTCTTTAAAGTTTCCAATGTGTACCTCCATTGGTTTTGTGATTGGGGTTCTAATCTGTTGATTTGACACGCCTACAACTTGGATAGATTCTCCCGAGAGGGGTAGGTTTGGGATGTCTGCTGTTCTTACAGTAGACCGGGTAGCACCAGTATCCAATAGAAAAGTGATGTCTTTACCTTCCACTTTCCCATCAACAAATGAACCTGACTGATCTACCGCAAGGATGCGCCAAGCACGCACTCCTCTTCCTCCCCCCTCAGGCACCGTCATTGTACAAAGTCTGAATTTTCCTCATCATTCTGCTACAAATATTGCGCAACTGTTCTATTATTCTTACCACTTTCTCCTTGAAATCCGGTGTTCGTACTGAACTTTTGGTGGTTCACAAAGTTTGGCATAGGAGCTGGTGGCACCTGATATTGTGGAGTAACTACATGCTGCTGCTGATTCATAAGTACTTCATTCTGCATCTGTGGGATTAAATTTTGATTTGGCCCATTATTATTCTGAATACTCTTACACTCGTTCTTCCAATGTCCAAGCTTTTCGCACGCATGAGAAGGAAACTTCTTCTTCGCTTCTTCTCTGTTCATTCGTCCTCTATATTTATTACCATTCGCCACTTGATCATTCTGACTCTGCTCTTTCACTTGATTATCAGTCTGAGTATTGGTTTTATTCTCCTGTTGCTCTGCCAACTTTACTTGTGCCCACATCATTTTCTCTTTTAGTTTTCTACGCCTTGCTTCTATGTCGTCTCCGCAGTATTTTGCATACTTTAAAATCTCATCCACTGTCTTGCTTTGCCACCACAACATGTGCTGCTGTATCATCTGACTAATCTCTGGTTTCAAACCATATACAAACTGATACACAAAATGTCCCATATCCTTATCACCAATATTCTAAAAACCACTATACTGCTTAAACACCTGCAATAACCTTTCATAACACGCATGTACAGATTCATTTGGTTCTTGTGTTGTCCTATCTATCTTTTCCCAGCTGTTTCTTTAGGAGGAATTTTCCCTTTGAAATAAGTAATCACTTGGTGATATTTCTTCATCACCTCCTCTGAGGGTGCTCCTGTCTTTGAGTCTCTAGCATACTCTTCACTTGGCCAATCTATTGTAATCTTACACTCCGTCCATAAGTCAGCAGGTACCACAATGTCAAACAGACCATCCAGATCCTTCAATAAGACCTTTGAAACCTTCACAAATCTTTCTACCTCTATATACCATTCAACTAGTTTTTCTCTCAATTTTGGAAAATCATTTGTAAATGACAAAATATCTTGTCTACTCCAAGGAACATGAACATATCCTCCTCCTGGAACCTCTCTCATTGGACACAATTTCTCAACCTTTCCTGTTTCCCTTACTGGAAATGCAGATGATGCTTCTCTCGCTTGAACTTCCTCTTTCTTTCTTTTCCATTTAATTCTCCATTTATCAATGTCTCCCCATTTTCGCAAAATATTCATTAACTCCTTTATCTGTAGTCTCTTTCCAGATGCATTAACACTTTCTAAATCTTTGTCAGTAAAATCCACTCGATATGGTTTCTGCAACAACTTTGATTTCCCAATATCTATTCCAATTTCTGAAACAACTTCTGTTAATTTCTCATGAAATACTCTTGCTCTTCTGGTTATACTCTTACATAAAAATAATAATTCTTCATCATTGTAAAGATTCAATCTTTCTATGCCCACACTTCCCACTATCATTTATTCCAATTCCACTTTCAATCTACTGATGTCTAAAATCTTTGGTGGTGGATTCCGATTATCTATTTCCTGTGCCCATCTTTCTAGGTCTTATGGGGTAACTACTGTTGCACCTCCAGTTCCTATAGGATCCAAAGATCTCTTCTCTCTCAAATTCATAGGCGTAATTCTTTTTGGAGTTTCAGTTGAAGGTTCCACATTAGGGAGATCCATTAATGAAATAACTGATTCACTTTCACTGACCTGGTCATCTGTAATTAGTACTTCTTTTCTAGGACTGTTTAACGGAATTGTCACAGTTTGTGGTTTCTGGCAAGTCTTTTTATCTCTGTACAATGGGATTACTGGACCAATAGTCACTGGTACTGTCAAAGCTTCAGTATTCAAATTTAATTGACTTATTTTCTGAACTAATTCTTCTCTAGTTTTATTTAAAACATCTCTCTCATTATCTTGCAGCACCCTATTAAATGACTTATCATGTAAAATGTGTGGGGTTAAAGGCATTCCTATCACTGGTGCACTTGGGGTAACCTTACTAGTTGCTTCTTGATACGGTGGTGGATTTTTAATTCTTAATTTTCTTTATAAATGACATTTTTCTCTTTTCTCCATACATCCTAGATGAACGATATATAAAATTGTATTCTGCAAACCCTTGAAATCTTCTATCTGCACGTCTCACACTAGCAGTCAAATCAAAATTCTGCATACAATGTCTCTTTCCACCAATTCTAGCGCGGCTTCTAACTGGTTATCCAATCAAAATCAGGCTCACGCTCGTGGTCTGACCAATGACAGCGCGGCCTTATCTGACGTCAGTTCTGCTCCTTACTACTGACCCCTCCTTTACAAAGCTGCTTCTGTCACACGCCCGCTGTTTCAACCTATCCCAACGCGGCTCTCTGTGACGTCAGTGCAACTCCGGCGACTGACCCTCCCTTCACAAGGTAATACAAAAAATTATTTTCTTAATGCTTTGCATTAAATTTTTTGTTATTAACGACATAAAAACATTCGCTACTCTGCCTGTTCCACTAACACCAAAGGATAGATTATATCTTTCCACTGCGAGTAAAACCTTCCGCTTACTCTTCATACCCTGCGAGTAAAAACCTTCCGCTTACCCTTCATTCAAGCTCCAGAGAACCTGCTACTCCTCCAGTGTCACCCGTATTGGGAAATGAGACCAAAGTTTCACCAGCGAACCCCTTTTGCTATCATTCGCACTCTACTTTTATACGAAATAGTCCCTAGTTTAACACTGCCAGCCCTGCGTAGCTTCTCAGTGCTGTTCTAACAGACGAGTAACCTCACTGCAGTATGGCTTCTGTCACCACCCGCTATTCATTCCCCGGGAATTCTGGTCAACATAAAACAAAGACGCTAACTCTTTTGTTAAAACATAAATCAATAATCAATAATCTATACTTATCACCAAACTAGTCAATAATAACCATAACTCTGCTACCAGAAAACTGATCCAGCGGTATACTACCAACAGATACTCTACTACCATATACTCACCTGGGCCCATAAACACTTACACAAATCCAAGTAGACCGCTGGCTTTAGTATATATTTTCCTTATTTAGGATTAGTTATAACCTTTCACTGATCAAAAAGTTCTTTCCTCTGGTCAATGGACCATTAATTGAACTAGTTGATGGTGATAATTAACATAATTTATTAACTATTCTTTAATTAAAGAAAATGCCCACAGACTCGGGAAGTTTTAAAATCTTTATCTAAGTTAAATGAATGTGAACCATCTCAAATTACAGTACAAACACCCTCATTCGTAAGATTGCAAATCCGATCAATTTTTCATTAAGAAAATATTTCAGACACATACAATAACTATGCCCGGAAGGGAGAGGACAGAGAGAAAAGATCATCTACAAATACCATGAATTTATAGTTACCAAGGATGGTGTGAAGACCAAACCCTCTGGCCAAAGGGCTGGTAAGGGTCCCCCGGGATAGATCAGGAGACAAAGACTTCAGGACAGGAATCAGGACAGGATACTTAACCTCTCTAGAATACTGACGGCTGCGTAGCACCCCTCTCTGACACTCTCTTCCTCCTCGAGTTTCTTCCGCAATCTTTTTGTCTAACCCAATTAAGTAAAGATAGATGGTTCTGCATTCGATGTCTTCATCAGCATCTCACAGCGTCTCTTTCAGCATCAACACCCCCACATCACCGACAGCATCCCGAGCTCTCGACTTCCAGCATCGACGTCTCTAACTAACTAACTAACTAACTAAAGCTGCCTCAGTTATACCTTTCGTTTACCATGTACCACCCACTAAAGTTTCAATATCCCAAAAATACGAAATCTAATTGGTCAGGCAAGGGGGGATGATCATCACACCATGCTTACATATTACTTATTCCATTGAACTATTGTTTGCAAAATCCATCCCCTTAAACTTTATTCTTTTCTTCCGTTCCCATACATGTCCAAACTTTATTAGATACAATTATTTCAATATCATGAATACAAGTCTTCTTGAGTGAACTCTTCACCCTCTGTTCACAGGGCACGTCATTCTCGTCCTTGGACGGCTGTCAAAAAACTTGGTCATTCTTCCGGGTTAACTCTCGTGTAGGCATGCGCAAACTTGAATCAGTCGGCTCAATTCAGACAAATGTGAAAGGCCCAAATGCGCACTAATAATAAAGTCAAAAGAAGAAATGTTACTTTCACAAATAAATGGTTTCACTGTATACCACCCGTCTCTACTCTAACCCTCTTTACTTATTAATACTTTCCCCGCATTAGCATTAGTAAAATAGCTGATTTTCATTTCGGCTAAGCAGATGCCATGCACGTGAGTCTTCAAGACTCCATTAGAATTTCCCTCCAAGCGTTAGTACCGTCATACTGCGTAGATGCAGTTGACGCATGTGCGGTAAAGATTTCCCAGTTAAAGCTGGATTAGTCCGTTTTCATTGTTATTTATATTAGTACACACATACGCAAGCCTCGCTAACCCGCGTGTTTCTGTAGTGCGTGTTATTATTTACAAGACGTTGTTAGTAATTCGTTAGTGAGTTAAACGAGAGGATTGCTTCCGAGCAAGTCTCTTTTACGAGTCCTTGCTCCATTAATCGCATTGGCCAGCTTTTTATGGCCGATCGGGCACATCACTAGCAATCAGTGCTAGAATGCTGACCTGCCCCGCTCCATTGCCGAGACAAAATGGCCACTAAGGAGAGGAAAAATAAGCCCTAGTAGAGTGAGAAAAGCTCAATCCCAAGTCACACAGCTTCCCTCCTCACAAGAAATTCACATAGAACAAATAAAGTGCAACATTTTTTTAAAAGCAGCGAGGAACTCTTATTTTGAAAATCTAAAATTTATAGCAGTAACAGGTAGTTTTTTAAAAAGGCAGCAATTGAAGAAAAGAGCAGATTAGACTTCAGAATAGCAGCAAAAGAACTCAGAAGCACCAGAGTTCCCTATCGATGTGTCCGTGCATCAGCCGGCTTTTATTTCAGCCAAGGAGATGTTTATGCCATTTGTGTTTCCGCCTACATATCCCTTTCTCAAAGCTGCACCTGTCTCTTACACTTATTCGTAGTTGCACAAGGGCACCATGGCTATAGGAAGGAGACCCCATTCATCAGCAGAACAAGAGACATTTTAAGGAGGCATTGTTATGTCCAGTTATTGACACTCTGGGGCATTGTTGTGTCCTGCTGGACACAGTCTAGTGTTTTACCAGTCTCTCCCACAAGGGCTGGAACATACACCCACCCCACATCCATCCAATGCAGGTGTCACCGGTCAGGTGACCCTGCCAATAAAAATGGCTCGAGTGCACGTGCTCGTGGCCAGGTCAGTAACACAAAAAGCAGTGTCTGTGTCATCCTTTACAAAGTATGTGGGCCTAGAGCCTACGACGTTACATTGGTGACGAGAGGGTCTGCCCCGCGTGCCATGACTCCTCAACTGCTGTGCTGGGAGGGGGACAGCATCAGGATCACCGCTGTAGCCTATCACCCCTAGAAGGAAGGAGGGAACCATCTCCCTGTAGACAATGGGGAGAGGCAAGATACTGTCACCTCCGACTCCCCGCCAGCATACCTGTCCCCGGATGAAAGCGCTGGGAAGGGGGATGGCACTACCCTCAGGATGCTGAGGAAGCAATAGCCTTGATCTCTCTAGGTACGTCGGGGCTCACACTATATCACTTCCCTACCTAACAGGCACCGGCAAGCTGCCCCCTGCATGCCGCCATCCATTCCAGCAGGTAGGGCGAGGAGTGTTCTCCTACCGAAGAGGGACCTCACAGGGCATCGTGCAGAGAGGCCCATATCGACCTGCCACCAGGCAGCGAGCAGTCGGTAAAGTGAGGTAGTGCTGCAGCCAGCATGTTGCGCCCTCAATACTCAAGGTGCCTACCCTCTATCGGCCGTCACCATAAGAAGCAAACCCCCAACCACGTTGCAATGCTCCACCAGAGTGGATAACTTAGAGGCCGCTTGCCTTCTTTGCCTTGTCGCGACTGCCGCCACTCAAGCGGAGGAGAGAAGACAGCGTGAGCCCGTTAAACAGTGGACGAGCCTGCAAAGGCAGGCGTAGGATGCCGCAAAACCCTGGCGTCCACCTGATGCTTCCAGGCTGCCTGTATGTAAAGCATGTGCTCCCGCACCTACCTGGCCTGTAGCGCACCGCACGGTGCGTGGGAAATGAAGCAGGCAACAACAGCAAAACAGTGTCAACAAGAGAAAAAGACAAGCCGCCCTGCGTTACAAGCTCCTGCAGGGCCCCACATACCTGGATACATAGGGGGAGAGCAGCCCAATTCAACCTAAGTGCCAGAGGTCTGCTGGAATGAAACTGACACAGGCACAGTATTTACAGCGCACGCCTGGGTGGCAGTAGAGTGCCACTGCAGTGCTGCTACAGCCAAGAGAAAGCAGAAGTGTTTTGCCTTCCGGTTCAATTACGCTGCACGTGAGGGGCCCTGTCCCCAGCATGAGAGCAGAGAGGTGCAGGCAGCACAGGGAGCCTGCACCAAGGAACATCAAGGCAGAAAGTGAGCCCACTGTGGCAGGACAATTAGCTACAGCACCTCCTACTGGTGACTCATTGTGCCTCGCCCTGGCCTGGGAGATGAGCAAGTGACTAGCATAGGAGCAAGGACTATACGTTGCATCCAAGGCCCCACCACTTCCAAAAAGAGCTACAACACCTGTAAATAGAGGAGCAAAAGTGATACCACTGTGTTTGGGGGGAATTATTACCTGTTCCCCATGCAAAGCCAGCCAGCCTGCAGAGACATATCTGAGCAGGTTGCTACGCTGGTAAATAGAGCGGTAGTCCAAAAGGCGAGAAGTAGCACAGCACCCGCAGCTGGCCAGAAGTTGCCACTACATTCCTGAGCCCTGCCACAGACTGGAAAAATGATGTTTAAAAGGATAGAGAGTCTGCAGTGCCCTGCATTCGAGGGCGCAACATCAACAGACTGGCCAAGAGGAGGGCAGAGATTGTGAATCCCATGAGGAGCCCCAGGAAGTCCAAAGTTGGCCCAGTCAAGAAGCGCCAAGCTCAAAGCAGCAAGCCCTGCTAGACAGCTAGCAAGCCACGAGGAGCACGGTGCGCTGTGCATGCACCCCCTAGCAAAGTCTGCTGCCATAGCAGTCAGGAAGAGAGCGCCACATGCCCCTGTGGGCTGCCTATTGTTTGAAGGGGAGGGACTGTGAACCCCTGTAGAGACACAACCCCAAGAAGCCTAAAGCTGCCCTGCCAAGAAAGCTACCAAGGGTACAGCGACAGCGAACGGAGTGAAACTGAAGGCAGCGCCCAAGTAGAAGAAAGGAAGTATAGCAGCAGAAGTGGGTGTTCACCCATGCAACGCCCTGCTTATCAGCCTGTACTGCCTGAGGTCGGTGTACCCTGAAAAGACTAATTGCGCGTTGGCCTGAGAGAAGAGGCCACATGATGAGGAGAAGTTCCCGAAGAAAGAGGTCCCCACTGCATGCCCCCTAGTGGCTATCTGATGTCACCGTACTTGAAAAGATAGCGCCACATGCCCCAGTGGTGAACGCCCACCACCGCAAGAGAACGGGCACTCCAACCACTGGAAGAGGGCATCCATGAAGAAGGATTGAGAGCATGAGGTCAGAGGTGAGCAGAGGGCCATACCTGGAAATCTGACAGCACAGGCAGGAGCCCTGGAAAGAGTGAGCCCTCAGAGAGCGAGAAAACAAGTTGGAAGACAGAGGCCGCACAATATGGCCGACACCGCATGGCCACTATTAGCCTGTCAGTGAGAGTGTCACATGGAGTGACCAACCCGCCTAAGTATGCACAAACCTGGGCAGGATACAGCACCATGGTGGTACAGCATCAAGGTGCAAGCCTTGCACCCTCGAGTGAAGTGGAGGCGGAACAGAGGTTACTTGCCATCAACAAAGTGAAGCACAAAGAAGGTCCCTGAGGTAGGGAAGGATCAGGCATACAGGGAGCCAGCTGAGGCCATCCCTAAAGAGACAATGCCAGTTACAGACAGAGCCTGGGTGCCTGCCAGGTGCCTGCAAGCGAGGTGCTGCCGTGGATAACATGAGGAAGAAGAGTGGCACTGCTCCCCACAACCAGACAATTAAGGAGCTGCCTGCCATCAGCTCCACACACATGCCCAGGGCTCCCTAGAAATGAGAGAAGTGGAAAGGCCCCTTGTGGCATGAATGCAGGAAGGACAATATCCACACCCTAACTGCACTAGCACCGCCCTGTAGTGGGCCAGAGGCTATTCAGGGAGTGCCCCCAACAGTGCCTTAAGACTGTGTCACAAATCGTCCCATTACAGGCAAGAATAGAGTCACACAACCCCTAGTTGCAAGCTGCCACCACGGCAAAACAAAGGAGACCCTCACCTTCCACAGCAAACCTGAGTAGCACCCGGAATACCTTTTTGAGGAAAAGAAAGGTATTGAAGAGGCTGCAGACCTGATCCACCAAAACATACCTACCTCCCTGCCATTCACGAAACGGCTGACACACCTGAGAAGACGCCCAGTCCTACAGACAGGACTGAACCGGCGAGTGGTCTGTGACAGGATAGGATGTGCAGTTCAACAGACATGACAAACCTGGCAGGAAGTCCCCGTGAGAAGAACGGACAACACGTGGACAGTCGCCACTTCGCAGCATGTGCAGAGAAGACAAGCAACATATGGCCTGT
Organism: Calotriton arnoldi; assembly: GCA_963921515.1. Classification (NCBI taxonomy): domain Eukaryota; kingdom Metazoa; phylum Chordata; class Amphibia; order Caudata; family Salamandridae; genus Calotriton; species Calotriton arnoldi. The sequence goes on along the minus strand of CAWUFW010000526.1, from coordinate 4,070,527 downwards.
CGCCAATTTCACAGCATGTGCAGAGAAGACATGCAACTTGTGGCCTTTCGACATATCTGACGGCAAGTAAGAAGAAGAGAGTGTGGTCCATTGCCACACTGTAAATAGGAAATGAAGAGGAGTAAAAGGAGTGTGACAATCCTGCCACACTGAAGAATGGATGACCACAGCTGCGCTGGAGAAAATAACAAGGGGACAAAAACGAGGACTTGTACCACTATCTGAGTGCACCTATTAACACAATCCAGCCACCAGTGTGCGGTGACGTCACGGGAGACAGCTCAGCAGGAGTATCGAACATAAATCACCTGCATGCAAGAACCGTCTATCTGTCCGCGGCTTCACAGTCTGACTGTCGAGCCACCTGTCACCAGCTGCTTAGAGCAAATGGCATCCCTGCTTGCAGACACACATGCCAAAGAAGAAGAGCTGCACTAAGTATACAACGAGCTACGCAGCTGCAAATTTCCTCCAGTCACCCTTCCTCCATACAAGTCATCGCCACCTGTCGTATAAGTCATCTAATGGCTACCACTCCATCATTGCCATGTGCATCACCACCACCATGGAGCATCAAGTAACAAGACTGGAGTCCTGCACCTTTGCCATACAAATTGACAAGAAGCACCAGTGACCACCTGCTCAACAGGCTTGCATCCTGATCCAGGTAGCAAGAGCATGTTCTGACCAGGACACATCCATCTCTGACATTGCACGAGTGACTAGGCAGTAGCTCCGAGGTGGCCTTGTGGCTGTCCAGATGCAGACACATATGCCGCCCCAGTGCAGCCGACAGGCAGTCCCATGGCAACTCAACCAAGGGGCCACCCCCAAGCGTGAGAGGTGGAATTGGCTAAGCCCCACTGCTGGATTTCTGGAGGTAGCCAGGCCGTGTAAAAGAGACTTCAACAGGTCATAGCACACCTAGATGGTCTTCAGTGGATCAAGAAACATCATCATCAAGCATTCCACGATGGACTTCACTGATGCTCCTGATGCACCAAATTTGAACTGTTCATCACCAACTGCATCACAGTGAAAGCAGGCTGGACTGATCAACATCACATAGGTGGACTGTCACTCAACTGACGTGACGCAGAAGGGTTCGGACTTCATCGGCACCGTCTATATGTCCAGAGGTACCTGGTTAAGTTCTAGATGCGTACCAAGATGCCTGGTGCTCCCAACTGCACCTGTCCATCGATGTCCTGTAGACTGCCTCTTGAAGCTGTGAAACTTAATTTGTTTTAGTTGTTTTTCATTCCTTCCTACAGGTTGGACTTTAGTTTTTTTGTGTTTTCAATCAAATTTGAGAGGAATGTTGTGTCCTGCTGGACACATTCTAGCATTTTACTAGCCTCTCCCACTGTTGCGGGGATTCTGCACATATACTGAACTATGCGCAGGAAAACAGGACCTCGGTGTATAATTGTGTACCAACCATCCACCTTAGTGCCCAAAATCCCAATCCGACTAGCTATAGTGTCTCATTCGTTCTCCGTACTACAGCGAAGCTACCAATGATTAGACATCCCAGAACACGGACTCTTTCAGGAATCGCGGGAGCAAGAACACTCTTTCATTACTCACTCATACTTGTCCACAACCTGCATATTAAGAGACACAGTATAGTTTAAAATGTTTATTTCAACTAACGTGCTCTAAGACACAGTACACGTGCCAGTACTAGCAGCATAATGCATAAAGACAAAACAGTAAGCATTGTTACAATTCCATAGAATACAAACGGGGACAGCATTTTATAAAGACAGTGGATAAAGGACTATAATGCCTTGCCACCCTCCCCGTGCTAGTAACTAGTTTATTATAAAAATAGAAGACCTCTGGACTTTGTCAGGGGGACCCCCATACCTCAAGAACTAGATGCAAGGTTTATATCATCGGACAAGTACAGCTCTTCTCCCTGGAAAGGTTTTCTTCAAGTGCCTCTAACAGGTATATTGCAATATTAAAAGCACTCGAATTTCAGCAGTACAGCTGTGCTCCGTGTTATGTCTAAGTGCGTGGGGCTGACCAGAACAGAATAACCAGGGACATTGTTTTTCGACCTTGTACATCGTGTGCAGACGAAAACCACAGAGAACAGCAGAAAATGTGAAAGGCAGAAATGTAGACAGTTCTCATGAACATAGGCACAAGCAGAGTCTGGAAAAACAAAGTCACAAAGTAACGTGTGCAAAAGAGGGATCATGGCAGCTAGGCCTAAGCTAACTTAGCAATGTCGACAATGAGGCCACAATCCACACTACACCCTCCCTTGGTCAGTCCATAGGTCAAGACATAGGACGAAAACAGAGTTCAAATAGATGGAGCAGAATGCAAACGTCTATAGGTGGGAAAAGTTTTTGGAAAAAATGGGAAAAAAGATCGAAATAGGGCCAAAAGAAAAAATGGTCACTCAAAGAGGATAAAAAAATCCGGATATGCAGTTTATTGAGAGCCAACACAACTAATCCATCAGAGTGTATGAGCAGAAGACAGCAACACCTTCCAAAAAGACATCATTGTCATCGTTTGAAAAAAGAGATGCCATCCAGTTCAACAAATCAAAACTGCATTCATGTTCCTCACAATAGGGAGCAGCAATCAGCATTGCGGGACAACTTGCGTGATATTCAATATAACTTTGTTGTAGGAGATTCTGAGCAGCCACACAGATATCCCATTGTGCCAAGACTCCAAGTGCAGCCGCACACGCCATTAATCCTTCACCAGAACATTCCCATTCATGGGCCATTAAGGGGCCCATTAACTGGTCGAAATCCGGGTCTGAACAAGACGTATTGGAGAGGCATACATCCAAGGACCATGAGATCGGACATCGTAAACAGGACAGCACAGGTTGCACGCAAGTGAAATACGCAAAGCGAAAAGATAATCCATAAGCCACGCTGAGTGTTGTCAGTGGCAGTGTACCGAAGCTGTCAATCATGTGGTCACGGAGCATCCGCAGTCGCCCTGGGCTGTGTAGGCCCACAAGAGGTGCAGCCATTGCGCAACAGGCAAAGCAAAAGCAATATTCCTGCAGCTAAGGCTAGGATCAATGGGAAGCCACCAAAGACGCTGGAAAAAATGGAATGAATAAAAGCCGGTATTACACCAAATATTGTCTGAAAGGACGTCAGAAGGCCAGAGCCCACAACTTTAAAAAAGTGTACAAGGCCGTTGGTATTAGATGCATTAAATATACGGTGAATCAGTTCACCGAAATGTTGGGGGAGGTTAGTATTTAAAAGGGCCTGTATTTCACTGCGGGCGCTGGCCACCTGGAGGACGAAGGTCTCCCATGCGGAAGTTAGCATAACCTCCTGGTTTAATATTAGCGCCTTTATTCTGCTCAATTTATTGAAATCTGCCTTCAAAGTCGGTATGTAAGGCCAAATGGAACTATCTAACTTCCCACGTGGAGGGTGGAAAAAGCACATTTTTGCAGCATACTACGCGTTGCGAAACTGTTACAATGTAGGGTATGCCAGCTTGCAACCCACAGCAATCTTGATTATTTAAAAGCAGATAGCTACCGTTAGCAAGCATAGTGAAAGTTGGTGATATAGCTGGAACAGGAATATCCTTTAAAATACATGCAAGATTCGGGGTGGAAACATTACAAGCCCCGTGCAATTTAATGTTTTTACAAACAAGGGAACGACCCACTGTAGAATCGCAGGACTCCCCTGTGAGGTACACCTCTTTTTCGTCCGTAAGGCATCTGTATGTGAAAGGCAAGGACCACACTTCATGCAGAAAGGTACCGCCCAAAAGCTCAAAACCGCGTATCGGGTAATGTTTCATGCAGGAACTGAATTCAAACAAAGAGAAAGGCAAAGAGATAACCCCGTGTATGAGCCAAACTGCAGAGTCAGTTTCCGCCACAGAGAAAGGTAAAGGATCTATTTTTTCGATATGTAGAAGAGTGTATGTTGCATCTTTCATGGACATGAACTGCTGTTTCTCAGTCAAATTAAACGGCAAGAACAATGCAGTAGCGTTTAAGTAATCCCATGGTACCTTCCCCATTTTCAGAGTTTGCAAAGTCCATGCAAACTGCATCACTGAACGCAACTGATTCTGACCATGATATAACACAGACACTTCATCTTGTACAATATCAACATCAGAAGAAACAATATTATCTAATGTGTAAATGCGGGAAGACAGCATGTTAATACTATTGTCAACAACAGCAAGTACTTTTTCTAGATTTGCTTGGTCTATTTCCCGTAAACGGGAAGCAGCTTCTATTTGTGAAAGCTTCCAGATTTCATTGTAAGTCGCATAAATAAATCTTTTTAGTCTCGGACCTCTAGGTCCCAGAACAAAGTCGGCCAGATCGATGTTACTGGATAACAGGGATAAATGTTGTTTCACGGACTCTAGTGTAAAGTGCTGCAACCACTGCTTACATAATTTACCAACTGAATATGTTGTAATCGAACGTGAGTGAGAAAAACGTGGATCAGGTTTATCCTGTTTGTAACCAGGAGCAGAGTTATGAAAACGCAGTTGGCAGGCATTAGAAGCTATCGGCCACCCTAACCAATCTGAGTGATCTAATGCAGAGACATTAAATGAATTATTTTGAAACAAAGCTTGCAACTCATCAAGGGAATAATTTAAATGCAAGCTCCAGTTAGGCCATGAAGACAGCGCAGGAATGGTAGGTGCATTCAATTGTTTGGAAGTTGCCAAACCAAACAAGTTGTTTGGTATATAGTACTATTTAAAAATAATATTTGGGTCGGGATGAGGCAAGCGCGATGTAAGGCCTCTGTACCGCGTACCTGCCAGGATTTTGTGCCCCAAATAGATTTTAAATCAATGGTGGCTTTCCAGTGCTCATAGCCACCATCAGCTAATGTGTCCATAAAGGAACTGGAATACAACAATTTGGTGTGGGTTAACATCACCTTCGGATTTGAAGAAATGTTTAATTTAAAATAATAGGACCCTGGGTTTGACCTATCAAAGTCTGTAAAATAAGTACATTTATTTATCAGAGTTTGGGAGCTCCCTTGCAGAGGGGTGGGGCAATGTTCCCACTGGGTATAATTAAAACTACCTCGAAGTGTACTAGATTTATGCAGGAAATGGTTACCATAATGTTGGTAACAATACAAATCGGCATAATTAGCAGAATTTAAATACAAATCCTCAGCATTAAAAGCAGCATAATATTTCAAATCGGAAAACAAGGATTTAATTGCATGGACATCCCAATCATCTGAACGTATGTTTCTTTTTACCACATCACCCATGGAAACACGAAGTACATTTGGAACATTGATAATTTCTGTTGGTCCATGAATTTGGAAATTCACTGCATCCCATACAATGCCATCTGCGACTGGAAAAGCGGAAATGGTCACAAATGTCTGGTCACGCTTCATGATGTGTGAAGAAGAGTGCGGAGCTAAAGTTCCAGCAACAGAGTTCACCGCAGAGCGCTCTGGCAAGTAGTGACCATTGATGAGCAAGAAAAAAACTGTCACAAAGCCAATGGACATGAACAGGAAAATCAGAAATAACACCAACCAGATGTATGTCCATGGAGGGACCAAAAAATTGTCTCTAAACCAGGATACAAAAACACTGAATTTGGTTGGGACAAATGATGAAGTGGAAGTCGAGTCAAAAGAAAAGCGGGACTGGTTCAGTGGTGTTGTAGGCAAACCAGCTAATGACTCACTTGTGGGATAAGCATACTCAGTTTCCTCGTTGCAGGAGGAAGCTGGTGGGTCGAGCAGGCGATCTGGTAGAAAGACCATCCCAATGGCAACATCGTTACACGTGGCGACCGGAGGGTCACCAGCAGGATTTCTTGAACTTGCTGGACATGATACAGCAGGTGTTACACTATTCAGAATCGGCCAGATGTTGTAGCTTGACATTGTCCACTGAGATGTATCTGTTGTCTTTGCGACCAGGAAGCGGTGGTAAGGTGACTGTACAAGTACCCTTCAAGCCAAGGACTGGAACCGGTGCACGATAAGAGGGGCCAAATTCTTTTTTGTTCTCCACCTTCTCTCGGACCATATCTCCAATCTTCGGAAGCCAGCCGGCAACCGGAATCTGCAGCGCAGCGTCAGTGGCTGAGGGTAAGTGTTCACTTGCAAGTCTGTCACGGGTCTCTTGTAAGTCCTGTAACATAGTAGAATGATTATCTACGTCAAAGGTCGCGGCAGCTGCCGCCATGTCTAGACCATCAAGGTCTGGCACAAACATCTGTATGCCAAAGAGCATTTCGTATGGGGTCCGCCCACCCAGAGATCTTCTAGGGAGATTATTAAGTGCACGTTGGACGCCATACAAGTGGGCCAGCCAGTTCCTGCCAGTATCTAAGACTCTAGCTGTCAAGGATTGCTTTAAGTCACGGTTCATTCGCTCCACAATTGAGTTGCCCTCAGGCCTGTATGGAGACGAAAATTGCACTAGCACCCCCAAAGACTTTATTGCATCCTTGTACGCCTTAGAGGCGAACGCTGGACCTTGGTCGGAATGGAAGGTGCCACAGGCAAAAATTCCCACAAAGACACGCAAATCCCTGATGACATTTCGAGCGTCAGCACTGCGTTGTGGCCAAACCCAGATGAAACGTGTGCACGAATCAACTGCAACTAAGATGTATTTATATGCAGTATCAGAAGAAAACGGACCGCAGTGATCAAGATATACACAACCAAAAGGTTTATTAGAAATGCAGAGCTGTTTTTGTGGCGGTCGTGTAACCGTAGAGGGCTTAATTTGCTGACAGATGTCACAAGAAAGGACATAATTACGGGTCTGTTTGTATAAACCATGCCACCAATAACGCTGCTGCAAGAGTGAAACAGTTGCAGACACGCCAGCATGGGCCGAAGCCAAGCCTTCGTGTGCGGCTTTTATCAAAGAATTTCTGCGGTCCGCGTTGGGAATCAGCCGATCACCAACGTCTGGAATTCTTACATAAGGAACCTGGTCGGGACTTAGGTGATAAGAGTACTTGGAAGGGAAACCCTGTGGGTAATTAGAACCTTCCGTTGTAGCAGCAATAGCTGCCAAAATCTCATTATCTATTTTTGTCATGGATCTTGTAACTGCTGCTACTGAGCACGTGGCTACTGCTGATTTGGCAGCTTCGTCCGCCAAACTGTTACCGACCGTGTGTGCACCCACACGCTGGTGGCCAAGAGTGTGAATCACCTGTGTGAGAGGCAGACGTCGTTTAAGATCTGCTACTCGAACCCAAAGCATTTTATGCTTAATTGCGCTGCCTTTAGAATCTCTATAGTCGTTCTGAGACCAAAAGAATAAGTTGTCATTAAAAGACTGAACACAGTAGTAAGAATCGCATACAATAAGTGTAGTCACATCCGGGTCTGCAAAGTCCAGTGCGAGCACCAAAGCACGCAGCTCGGCCAATTGGGCGGTACTGTCTCCCAGTGCCTGCGTGTGCACAACACTCAATTTGAACTCACCGTTCACCATAGTACCTGCCACAATAGCACATGCTGCTGAATAAGCATGCTTAGAACCCGTGGCCGGTTGCGCCGAACCATCGGTGTAAATGATACATTTGTACTCCTCAAGCGGCAGTAAAGACAGAGGAGGAGGATGAACAAACTCATACTGCAAGAACTCCTGTGTCTGAAGAGAGGAATCAAAGATAAAGGTGAAATCAGGAGACGTCAAAGAAGTAGCCCATTGTATCCAATGGGGGTGCAAAGCCTTAGAGTTTGGTACACTTGCCTTTGTCACAGGCTCAAGGGCAGGATATGGTTTTACCACCAAAATGCGTTTTCCCTGTGCCAGTGCGCGTTCTTTAAGAATCGCCATTTGCACTGCAGTCAAAACTTTCTCCACAGTTGAAAAGCGCAACTAGGCAGAAGTGTAAAGATGCGACTTGTAGGCAATAGGTACTGTGTCACCTTCGTTAAACGTCAAGTAAGTGAAACCCACTGCGCCTGGCACGATTCTGATCACCAGGTTCGTGTGGTTATCACGAGTCAACAAGAACTTAGATTCAAGTAGATCAGACTGCAAAGATTGTAGAATAGCTGAGTGTTCCGGAAGCCAGCATGACTTCGAAAAGGTTGGTTGTATCAAGGCATAAAGAGGCTTGATACGCTGGGCATACTCGGGAATGTAAGAACGCCCAAAGTTCAAAAATCCCAGCAAAGACTGAAGTTTTTTCAGGGTCGTTGGAGGGCGCAGAAGTGCGCACTTCTCCAGGAAGTGGGGAGCTAAGCCCCTACCTTCATTGTTGAGCTCGTAGCCCAAAAACAACACAGCGTACTCTGATATGTGTGATTTGGCAAAATTAAATTTGTAACCGAAGTCTGCAAATTCAAGAATAATGCAGTCTACTCGGGAAAGATGCGGCCATAGTTCGTCTCTGTCAGATACATATCATCCACGTACGAATACGCATCTGGGTCTATGCTGTCCAACAAAGAGACAACACGGGCGGCGAAGACCCCCGGGCTGTTCTTGTAGCCCATTGGCAACGCCGGAATTTTATTTGTTTTCCACCGGAAGTGAACGCGGTCCATTGACTGCATTCAGGGGACAAATTGTGTGAGTAAAATCCATTGGAAAGGTCAAGTGTCGTTTTATATTTTTTACGAACAAGACTGTCTACTAGCGCAGAACTATGGGTATTCTGTACAGCAAAGGTTCGACAATGAGAGTTCAAATGCCGGTAATCTAAAACTAAGCGGTACGACCCATCGGGTTTAAAAACCGCAAAAAGGGGGTTATTCATTGGTGACATGCATGTCTCAATCACTCCTTGATATTCTAACTGTGTCAGAATGTCTGAAACTGGACCTTTAGCTTCCCGCCGGAGGCGATATTGGGTTGAGCCTGTGGCATTGACCGCAACGGTATATCATGGGGGGGAGAATCCTCATCCCAGCCCACGAGATTACGGTACAGTGCCGGGGCCTAGGCCACAGCCCATTCAGCTGCGAAAGCCTCCGCATGCTCCTTGGGGACATGACGAGAAAAACTCTGAAGGATTACTTCCTCCCCTCTCAGAGCAGCGAGAACAAATGGTGGTGGCCAATCCGCCTCCGCCAATAATATGTCATAAGAAGAGGTCAGATTTTCCCAAAAGATCCCTTTAATAACACACTCAATGTCACCTTCAATTTGAAGGACTATATTAAATAGTCTGTCAGGGGGTGCCACTCGGGTGTCAGCTGTCTCGACAGTTATGAAAGTGTCAGTTGCTGTCGCCTCCACATGAGGACGTAGTGCCTCCCGCACTATGGTAACTTCCGCGGCGCTGTCTAGCAGCGTCACTGCCCACGTCCAATTCAGGAGTCTCGTTCTCACCGTCTGTGGCATATCTTGCTGTTAAAGCCGCAACTTTTTTCTTCTGAAACTGAGGGCGAGAACGTGGAAGTTCTTCTTACTTCCCCTTGCCTCCAGGCTGACGAGGTTGGTCCCGTCCTTGTGGGGCGTCGCGACCCTTGCCTCGATCCTGGCGATCTCCTCCACCAGCCTGTGAGCTCGATGGTGCCTGTGAAGAACGAGGAGAACGCTGTTCAGGGACCTGAAACCTGTCAGGAGACTTAATTCTCGCTCGGTCGCGCAAATCATAAGTGCGTTCAGAAGACTCGGAAGCCGGTGACGCTGCACGCGACCCCGGTTTCTGTTGTTGTTTCCCCTCCCTCTTAAGTTTTCACTTCTTTTTAGAAAAGAACGGTTTCTCGTCTTTATCAGACTGAGATTTTTGTTGTGGTTGTGTTTGAGTTTGCGGTTTAGCAAAAGGCTAAACTCCCAAACTATTGCGGCCAATGGTTTTATAAGCCTGTGCAATAATTTTCGGTAATTCGCGAGGCTTGTCCAGTTCTGGGACCAAAGCCAAAGCGTTAGCTACTTGAAAGTTAACTGCATCACCCTTGACATTTGCAAGGATTAGATCAGCCACTACATCGAACACTCCCACTAGTCTCATCCCCAATTCTACAGCCGCTTCAGGGCCATGTTCGTCTTGAACACGCTTAATCACGGCGGGGAGGACCGTCATTGAGGGAGTGCCGAAACACTTTGCATACACTGCCGCAAATACCTTACCCCAGTTGTTGCATTCTGTCAACTCGGGAATTAAGTCTTTTGGCAAACTTATAGTCAAAATCCTGTGTTTTTCCACAGGAGAGGTATTCGGAAACACCGCCTCCAGCTGGTCAAATCTTTCAGCAAGCCAATAAGGCAAATCATCCTTATTCTGTGAGCGCTTGCCCATCACCGAATTAACCATGACGGGACTTATAGTTACACCGCCAGGCCCAGCTGGGTGCTCTGCAACTCCAGGAGGGGCCATCTGGACGTTGCCTCTTACATATTGTACTAAAGCTCTGTGCACACGGACCAAAGACGTATGCAGCACGCGCAGTTCGTCTACCGGAACCGCTAAATAAAGTGGAAGCAGGGTATACCCGGCCAAAACAGGCCAAGCGGCCCCATCTATCGATAAAGGGCCTAAACGAATCGGGGTGACCGGGTGTGGGAGGGCGCCATTAAACCAAATTCGGTGTTGCCATGCCGTGAGCGGAACTTCAAGAGACTGATAAGGCCGATAAGCATTAGGAAGGGCCGTGGCATTGTACACATGGAATAAATTATCAGCTCCATCCACCGCCGGAAAAGTGACCCATGAATAAAACACCTCAAAGTGGTAAGCCGGATCAGCTTGTACCACAAAGATGAGAGCGACACCCGCGTCAGGCACTCCATACGCTGTCAAATGAGCTCAGAGCGCAGCACGGCTATGTGCCGGGATATTTATATTCACAGCCATTAAGACTAAGAATGAAGAACAACCTAGTGCATGGCAGCGCAATATAGGGTTAACATTAAAGAGAATACCTTTTAATAACTTCAAGCTTGAAAGAACCTATAAAAACATCAATATAGGAGGTTACACCCTCACATCTGTTTCCGGAAACAGAAGTGAGGGGAATTGTGGACAAGCACAAGCACTACTCAAGCGTCTCGCAGATAAGAAGCAGACCAAACGTTGGTGGCACCATGTTGCGGGGATTCTGCACATATACAGAACTATGCGCAGGAAAACAGGACCTCGGTGTATAGTGGTGTACCAACCATCCACCTTAGTGCCCAAAATCCCAATCCGACTAGCTATAGTGTCTCATTTGTTCTCCGTACTACAGCGAAGCTACCAATGATTAGACATCCCAGAACACGGACTCTTTCAGGAATCGCGGGAGCAAGAACACTCTTTCATTACTCACTCATACTTGTCCACAACGTGTGTATTAAGAGACACAGTATAGTTTAAAATGTTTATTTCAACTAACATGCTCTAAGACACAGTACACGTGCCAGTACTAGCAGCATAATGCATAAAGACAAAACAGTAAGCATTGTTACAATTCCATAGAATACAAACGGGGACAGCATTTTATAAAGACAGTGGATAAAGGACTATAATGCCTTGCCACCCTCCCCGTGCTAGTAACTAGTTTATTATAAAAATTGAAGACCTCTGGGCTATTGCAATATTAAAAGCACTCGAATTTCAGCAGTACAGCTGTGCTTCATGTTATGTCTAAGTGCGTGGGGCTGACCAGAACAGAATAACCAGGGACGTTGTTTTTTGACCTTGTACATCGTGTGCAGACGAAAACCACAGAGAACAGCAGAAAATGTGAAAGGCAGAAATGTAGACAGTTCTCATGAACATAGGCACAAGCAGAGTCTGGAAAAACAAAGTCACGAAGTAACGTGTGCAAAAGAGGCATCATGGCAGCTAGGCCTAAACTAACTTAGCAATGTCGACAATGAGGCCACAATCCACACTACACCACGAGGGCTGGGCCATACACCCTCCCCACACCCATCCAACACAGGCGTCACCGGTCATGTGACCCTGCCAATAAAATGGGCCCGAATGCATGTGCTTGTGGCCAGTTCAGTAACACATAAAGCAGTGCTGGGTCATCCTTTACAAAGTATGTGGGCCTAGAGCCCACGACGTTACAGGCACAATGCTACTACATCTGCCCAACTGGTGGAGAAGTTGCAGATACTGAGGTTAACGGTCTATTTTACCATCCATTTCCTACGGCCACCAAATGCTTGAATGAGTTGCCAAACTCTCACAGGTTGCACATTTCTTACAATATAATTGAAAATATATTACCTTTTCAGCTCATGCTTTTAGAACTCATGGTGAGCTAAGAGGTGTGGGGCTAGCACAAGTGCTTGGTGGAGAGATGCAGGTGATGTAACTGACACTGCCACAACAGGATTGCTTCCCAGTGCTAGCCACAATGGCGAGTAATAAGTGTACATCATTAGTCCACCATATTTTCCTGCCTCCCACAGACCATAATATTAGCAGCGTCAAGCTGCATCACCAACACTTTTTTCTATCCCATAATTCACAGTTAGTATGCTAACATCTGATACAGTTTGCTTTTAAAACCTCTAAGGGAGGGGAAACTTCGAACATAGTTAATGGGGAATGAGCTCCCGCCTTCTAGAATGACGAGGAGATCTAAAAATGCTTACACTGAATCTATGCATTCCATTTTAAAGGTAAATCAGTGCTTTTCACATTGGTTGGATGATAGCAATGGGAGTCTTCAAAAAGTCAGTGCTATTATGTTTTCCATTGTCGAAACAGATTATCTGGTCAGTATTATCTCTGGCAGCCCGAATTTCCTGCAAATGGAGCTTCAGGAAAAGGTTGTCTTAAACACCTGTGATAGGGGGATGTCTAGGTATCTGACAGATCATATTGATTTGTGGTGATTTGGGATCCTTAACTTTATCCATAATTTAAGTGTGGTCCCTTAAGAAGTTGGGAATGTTATTGTGTAGATGATGGGGTCCTGTTGAGAGTTCCCATTGACTCACATTATCTTCTTTGATGTTGCGTGCAGAGTTCAATATGTTTGAATCAGCAAAGCAGCAATGGTCAAAATATAAGGGCCAGCTCTTTCATTTTTTATATACTGGTCCTGTTGCAAGATGGTCGCTCTATTGGCATGAATTTATTGCAGAGGCTCATAATTACCACCACCATAAAACTGACCAATATTAAGAGAAATTGTGTAAGGGTTGCTTGCATTTAAGCACTGCCTTTTACCTCAACTTTAATAATACTCTGTACGCCTCTATGGTCTTCACCTGTTCTCCACACCATGGGGCTTCAGCAATGAAATTCGCTCACTATGTGATCACTACTACATGTGCAACATGCTGTGGAGCTCTTCTGTGAGGGTGGGATATCTGGCTGTGCCTCAGACACCCTGATTCCTGATTGAGACGTAGATTGAGATTTGAGGTACTTCCTCAAGTAAACTCAAACTATTCATCTGGATCTCCTTGTTGGATGCATCAGTGCCTACTCCTTGCAATCATGTCTCACGTCTTCATGGTCGACAGCATCCCTGTTTTTCTGCCCCTCAAGAGCTGTATTACGTATGCGGCACATTTTCCTGGTTAGTGCTGGGCGCACCTTTCAAAAAGTGCGCCTAACACTAACCAGGAAAATGCACTGCATTACAGTGAATGCGCTGTCCCCAGGGCAGCTGCGAACTAGCGCCAGGTGAAATACGGAGCAGCTTCTTTGAAGCCGCTCCGTGTTTCACTGCGAAGGTGGCAACCCACTTGCACTTTGAAGGGGGATTAGAGATCCCCTTGCAGGCAGGTGCAGTGAGTGACTGCACCCGCCTGCAAGGGGATGTCTGGGGGGTCCATGGGACCCCCTTTCCCCTCTCCAGAGGGCTGCCACCAGGGGGTGCACTGACAGTGTGCCACCTTTTAGGTGGTGCACTGTCAGAGTGCCTCCTCACAGCTTCTTTGCCTCTGTGCCCGATCTGTAATATGGCGAGGGTGCAGAGGCTAAGGGATTCCCTCATCTGCATGGGGCCATGCTCCCATGCAAATGAGGGAACGCCCTTTGATGATAGCGCTGGTGCTTTCTGTGTGCCAGCGCTATCGGTATTACAGAAGGGGATGCACAAGCATCTGCGGCCCCTTCTGTAATACCAAAGTGACCCGGGGGCGCGCAAAGCTGGGGCAAACGCCTGTTGCCCCCCCAGGTCACTTCGGTAATACGGCCCCAGATGACCTGTGTAGGGAGTCTCACCTGTTTATTTCACTAAGCAAAGGTCACCTCCTAGTTCGAGTTTATCTGGGGTTTCATACTTTGGTTCTGTAGGCCCATACTTTATTAAAGAGGAATCATGGCTTGACGGGTTGCAAGTAGAATCTTGAATCTATGGCCTCTCACATTCCACGGACCACGGAAGGATATGCTTTATCACCACTGCCATAAAATATTTTGCAGTCCTGCTCCATTGGATGTAACTACTGCAGCAGTGACATTTCCCCTCTGCATGTCTGAGCTACATATTTTGTTACTGGCCTTTATAATCATAACGGTGTTGACCTTCGTGGCTTACAGAAGGGGGTCTAGCCCTCACATGGAGTCTGTTGATACCATTATGATTACATTTATAGAATGATGTACATTTTATAATCAGAGAGAGTTTAAGAGAAACTGTGGATTTAAATTGCACGGAGTCAGAAAGATTGATTATTTTCTTGAGTAAGAACCAGAACTGTACACAGTCACACACATTTTTCTGGCAGTAGCTGTAGGCTCAGTGACTTCCTCCCCAGTCACAAGTGACTCAGAAACCTGTAATCGTTTGTAACATCATACACCGTAAGAGTAATTTTTCGGAAATTTGGTGGGAATTTGTTATCTTTGTTTGAGAAAATAAATGATTCCTTTAATATGCCGGTCACAGGTGGATATGGTGGCTTGTTAGCTATTGCTGTAACTTCAGAAGCATGCTGTGGTGATGCAAAAGTGGGTTGCAACTCCACAACAGCAATTATTAAATGAAAACCTATGGATGAATCCATCTGGGCCCATATACTGTGGGTCATGCACTAGGTATCCTCAGGTCCAGCATCCTGAGTCACAACCATGTCTCCCCCTTAGCTGACATTGTAGCCCATGACGGAAATCTCCTTGAGGTCATTTGCTTGGAGCTGAGAAATGCCAGCAGCAGAGTATCGGGGTAAATCATGTTATAAATAACTATGAATTGAAATTAAACGTAGTTTACATCACTTGCTGCTTATTGCATGACATACTTGCTTTTGGTATTGTCCACTGAGGACATATTAGGGCTATGCTGCTGCCATGTTGTCAGGCAGGAGGATGAGGTCAACAGATTCACTGCAGAGTGCGTTTATGATTTAAAATTTGGCAGATTGTGAAAAAGGAAATCCATATTAAGAAGTTAACTTCGTAAAAGTAAGCAAAGTTCAGCAGGAAATATTGACCTGCAGATGTTTCAAAATCTTCATTTTCAAATTGTAGCGTTTAGTGCCAAGAACCTTTTGGGAGACATTGTGAGGAATTATTAAAACACAATGTCTCTTCATAGCTGCGAAAATATCCGCTGTTGGATATGCTTTAAATAATAAAGTTTATCATGTACAGACAAGACAATCTAACCAAGCAAACAAGATCAATATTAAAGTAGGGTATACTTTTGATAGGTTGTGGGCCACATGTGAAAATAATGCACGTGGGTGAGTGCGGTAGTCAAGAATTATATTTTTGGGACAACCCCAAAACCTATTTGTATGATACAGCATGCAGTAAGAAGTGAGTAAGTACAGAGCTTCATATCTATGCAGCCCTTCCCGATGGTTGGTGGGCGGGCAGTATGGATATGTAGGTATGTAAAAGTACTTATATAGGGCACACCTCTTTGGGGAACCCAGGAGCACTGAACAGAAGTGTGAGATTTTTGGATAATGTTTACAAACTTGACCCGTGAAGTGGTAATGTTCTTTATGTAAAGGTTCTTTATGAATTGCATGAGGGTAGTAGAAATTCAGATGGTCGTGTGATTCCTTGTCCAGAGTGCAAACACGTACAAGGCTTGTCATTTGACCGTTTTACCCTCCATTTCTTTATCTCTAGTCTCGCAGTGTGTTGGATTCTTTTGTGACATTGTCAGAGATGGCTAGATTCTCGGCCAAGGTGGTTTTCTAAAGGCATTGTAGGTAAAACAGATAGACGGTCTTGAAAATGATGCTACTTGCATAAGGAGTCAGTGAAGATCCTATAGTGTGAAGGACAAGTGGTTGAACTTGTTCAGGCCCTTGATGTGGTGAGTTGCAGCATGTAGGATGCCTTTTAGGGTTCCTTTGGGGTATTACCTCTATCCAGATGGGAGCTGTAGGAAATGGGTTCCACTCATTTAATCCCTCTGGATTTTTCGGTTTTTAACTTCCCAATTTTGGACTTTTACTGTGAGTGTCTCACCAAATGAGTCATATTCACACAAAGCTCTGTAGAAATGGACTGAGAGTGCTAACCACCAGAAGCTGCCTTTTAAAATAAGGTCCATTGCTGTGCAGTTGGGTAAGAGGCTGTGGGGTGTTTACACGTAAAGACTGTGCTAGAGAATACTGAAAGCAGAATATCAAAGAGTCACAATATTGTGACCAGAATACCAAGGGACCAAATATCAAAGAGGTCAGTTCACTGAGGGAGGTATAGATTTACTATTTTTAACTCCACATCTACGTACCTTGAAGATATATATATATATAAACGCGTCAGGTGCAAGCAATCAGTGATGTATGTTTCCGGTTCCTCCAGAATAAAGAATTCAGTTGAATTGGGTCTGCTGTGAGTGCGTTCTTAAGAGCAGAGCAAGAATGGAGACATTAATCACGACTGCTCTGGCCATGGAGGACTGCACCATCATACTGAAGGAAATATGAGGCCAAGGGTTGGAACGAGCTTTAACCCCCGAGTGGCACAGCAGCCTTCTGATTTTAACCGGACACTTGCTTTCACTGAGGCCCATTGGAGGGCTTGAAGAATTTCATTTGAAAAGCACAGCAGCCACGCAGAAGCTCACCGAAGGGAAAATTGTTTGTTTTAAACACTACAAACTCCATCATGCACTGCAATAAGGTACTTACCTGAAACCCACTGGAGGGTATGAATTTTCAGCATATGATTAAATGGGAGTTGGTAGCATTTCTGCGCAGGTGCTGTTTAAACCTATGAATAAGGGGCTGGGGGCCCCGAAACGCGTCAGGTGCAAGCAATCAGTGATGCATGTTTCTGGTTCCTCCAGAATAAAGAATTCAGTTGAATTGGGTCTGCTGTGAGTGCGTTCTTAAGAGCAGAGCAAGAATGGAGATATTAATCACGGCTGCTCTGGCCGTGGAGGACTGCACCATCATACTGAAGGAAATATGAGGCCAAGGGTTGGAACCAGCTTTAACCCCCGAGTGGCACAACAGCCTTCTGATTTTAACCGGACATTTGCTTTCACTGAGACCCACTGGAGGACTTGAAGAATTTCATTTGAAAAGCACAGCAGCCACGCAGAAGCCCACCGAAGGGAAAATTGTTTGTTTTAAACACTACAAACTCCATCATGCACTGCAATAAGGTACTTACCTGAAACCCACTGGAGGGTATGAATTTTCAGCATATGATTAAATGGGAGTTGGTAGCATTTCTGCGCAGGTGCTGTTTAAACCTATGAATAATGGGCTGGGGGCCCCGAAACGCGTCAGGTGCAAGCAATCAGTGATGCATGTTTCCAGTTCCTCCAGAATAAAGAATTCAGTTGAATTGGGTCTGCTGTGAGTGCGTTCTTAAGAGCAGAGCAAGAATGGAGACATATATATATATATATATATATATATATATATATATATATATATATATATATATATATATATTATCTACTGGCGGTCGCCAGTAGATAGTTATAGTTACAACCTATTATCCATAGGAAATCCGCGACATTCTATTTGAAATAACTCTCTTGCCGGTTGACGTATCTTCGCGAAATTTTCAAACTTTGTGGCCCGCTCCGGTCCGCTCCTACCCTGAAAGTCTCGGGGGATTCGTCAAGCGGGGCCGAGAAAAAGGGGGTCCCAAAACGCGTTTTCCCCATGCACTTTTCCATAGGAAACTTTAGACAGGCTACAGCCTCGAACTGCTGAACGGAATTACACCAAATTTGGCAAAGAGGTAGTTCTTGGTTCAGAAAGAACCCTTTTGTTAAATGGTGTAAATCCGTTCAGTAGTTGCTGAGAAAATGAAAAGTAAAAAGTTAGTGATATCTATGGCCGAGTAGGGTCCGCGTACCCTCAGAGCACCCTGCGCGCACCGTCCCGATCACGAGCTGCATGTTAATTGGCTGTCAGCTGGCTGTCAACATTCCGATTCAGGAAATGTTGGCAGCCATTTTGTCCCTCGGTAGAACCGAGGGACAGAAACAAGTGCGCAAAGCGCACAAAGGGGGCAGGGTAGAAACACCCTGACCCCCTAGGTTTGCTCAGGGGGTCCCACAAGGACCCCTGGGCAAAAACAAACAAACATTTTTTAAAAATCGGCAGGATGCGCTCAGGGTGCGCAAATCCTGCCGAAAAATCGGAAGCGCGGTCTCCGCGCTCGATGTTAGTTGGCCCCGGGTGGCCCAAGTCCCGGGGGCATGGTGGGGAGGGGGATAATTTAATGTGTGGGGGCCTCAAGGGCCCCCCAAGCCCCGGGGACCGCCACCCCCGGGGCTTTTGAAAAATGGTGCGGGAGGGCTCTGAGCCCTCCCGCAGCCTCGGGGACCACCACCTCCCGGGGCTTTTTTTTAATTAAAAGAAAACCAGTGTGGGGGGGCTCCAGCCCCCACACGCCCGGGGACCGCCACCTCCCGGGGCACTAAACATTTTAATATGGGGGTCCGTTACGGACTCCAGAGCCCCGGGACCACCACCTCCCGGGGCTGTGTACTGAATGGGAGGGGGCCGCGCGGCCCCCTCCTGGAGCCCTTGATGGCCCTGGGGACCACCACCCCCCAGGGCCGGCTCCTGCAGTGTCCCGGGGTGCCTACCCCGGGACACTGTAGTTTGTTATGGCAGGACGGGAGCCTCGCGGCTCCCGTCCTGCCATAGCAACTGCTTTGGATATTGGAAGAGAGAGCAGGGAAACCTGCTCTCTCTTCCAATATCCAAAGCGATTGCTTTTCCACATGGGGAGCAGCATGTCAGCTGCTCCCCATGTGGAACAGCAATGCCGGCTCCCAAGGGACGTGGGGAGCCGGCGGGACTGTGGGGGATTGGGGACCCCCACAGTCCCCAACGGAGAGGGCCAGCCCCGGGGATGGGGTCCCCGGGGCAAGTAGTGGCCCGGGAGGGGGCCACGCGGCCCCCTCCCCAAAAAAGAGAATTTTTTTTTTTTTTTTTAAATGAAAGGCCGGCCCCGGGGGATGGGGTCCCCGGGCCTTAAAATGGCCAGAGGAGGGGGCCACGCTGCCCCCTCAAAATAATAAATATAGAGGCCATGCCCCGGGGGATGGGGTACCCGGGGCCAATACAGGCCCAGGGAAGGGGGCCACGCGGCCCCCTTCCCGTTTTTTTTTTTTTGAAAAATTAAAAGGGGTAAGGCCCTGGGGGATGGGGTCCCCAGGGCCCAAAAAGAGAAAAAAGGAAGGGGCCACACAGCCCCCCTTCAGGGGACAAAAAACAAAAACAAAAAAACGATCGGGCCCGCTGGCCCCGCCCCTTCCTTCACCACTCTGCAAACGCGCCCCTGGCGCGTTTGCAGAGGGGAACAAATTCCCTTGAATACTGGGGGTCCCTGGGGGCCAACTAGCCCACCAGGAACCTCCAGTATGCGCCAGGGGCTGCCTTGCAGAGACGTGTAGAGAGGCCACACCCCTTTACACCTCTCTGCAACGCAGCTCTGTGGCGCTTTTGGAGGTATATGGTGGGCTAGTTGGACTCCGGGGACCCTCAGGATTCAAGGGGACATAATCCCCCAACTTAAAACGCGCCACGGGCGCGTTTGCACAGTGGTGAAGGGAGGGGCGGGGCTTCAGGTGACATGTGTGCAAACAGGCCCCGTGGCTCGTTTTAAGATGGGGAATTAAATCCCTTCAATCCTGAGGGTCCCTGGGGCCAACTAGCCCAACAGGTACATCCAGAAAGCGCCACAGAGCTGCGTTGCAGAGAGGTGTAAAAGGTGTGGCCTCTCTACACGTCTCTGCAACGCAGCCCCTGGCGCATATTGGAGGTTCCTGGTGGGCTAGTTGGTCCCTAGGGACCCTCAGGATTCAAGGGGACTTAATCCCCCAACTTAAAACGCGCCACGGGGCGCGTTTGCACAGATGTCACCTCAGGCCCCGCCCCTCCCTTCACCATTGTGCAAATATTCCTCTAAAATCAGCCGAAATACGAATTCCGATTTACTCACCTGTTATAAGGAGAGACCTCAGTGCTGTATCTTTCAGCCCAGTACTGGTCCTGAAAAGTAATTTTAACCGTACTTACCAGTAACTTGAATTTCCTTCCATAGGCTAACATTGACTGGTTTCAATTGGAAATTCTTCTAAGTGTGGAGTTTTGGAACTTTAAAATATTCCTCTAAAATCAGCCGAAATACGAATTCCGATTTACTCACCTGTTATCAGGAGAGACCTCAGTGCTGCATCTTTCAGCCCAGTACTGATCCTGAAAAGTAATTTTAACCGTACTTACCGGTAACTTGAATTTCCTTCATAGGCTAACATTGACTGGTTTCACTTGGAAATTCTTCTAAGTGTGGAGTTTTGGAACTTTAAAATATTCCTCTAAAATCAGCCGAAATACGAATTCCGATTTACTCACCTGTTATCAGGAGAGACCTCAGTGCTGCATCTTTCAGCCCAGTACTGATCCTGAAAAGTAATTTTAACCGTACTTACCGGTAACTTGAATTTCCTTCATAGGCTAACATTGACTGGTTTCACTTGGAAATTCTTCTAAGTTTTGATTTTTGAAACATACAAATATTCCTCTAAAATCAGCCGAAATCCGAATTCTGATTTACTCACCTGTTATCAGGAGAGACCTCAGTGCTGCATCTTTCAGCCCAGTACTGGTCCTGAAAAGTAATTTTAACCGTACTTACCAGTAACTTGAATTTCCTTCCATAGGCTAACATTGACTGGTTTCACTTGGAAATTCTTCTAAGTGTGGAGTTTTGGAACTTTATAATATTCCTCTAAAATCAACCAAAGTACGAATTCCAATTTACTCACCTGTTATCAGGAAAGAACCCAGTGCTGCATCTTTTAGCCCAGCACTGACCCTGAAAAGTAATTTTAACCGTACTTACCATTAACTTATATTTTCTTCCATAGGAATCCTTTGTCTGGTTTTCAGCAGAAAAGTTTCAAAGTGTCGATTTTCACAAACTACAAATATTCCTTAAAAATCGCCTGTATGACTTAAACGCATTCTTTCAACTGTTTACAGGAGATGCACCAGTGCTGGATCCAGGATCCAACACTGAGTAACAAAAAGTAACGATAACAGTTTTTACCTCCTAAGTGAATTTCCTACCATAGGATAACATTGGTCATTCTATGAGAAAAAGTTTCTAAGTGTCAACTTTTAAAGTACAATAATATTCCTTAAAAATCACGACTGTAACCAAAACGCTTTTACTCAACTGTTTACAGGAGATGTCCCAGGACTGAATCTAGGATCCAGTCCTGTGGTTAGAAAAGTAATCCATAAAGTAACTAATTGCATTTAACTAGAAATTCACATTGAGCTGAATGTTGCATTGTGTTTGAAAATGTGTTGCCCATTGCAACAACTGTAACTACTGTACTTAAAAGTCTATTGCCTATGTGCAAAGTATTTAAACTAAAGTAATTCATTCTGAGAAAGTATTTTTGTAATGTATAATATAATTACAATGTAATTTAAAAAATAAAATATGTAAAAAAAATGTTTTCTAAAAAATTTCGAAATCAGTATGAAAAAATTTATATAACAATTAATACATTTAAAAATTGTCATTTACAAAACCTTTGAAATTCACTGAAAAAACCGTAGGTTTCAGACATGTTATAGTTACAAATTAGCATTTAAAAAACCTTTGAAATTCACTGAAAAAACCATAGGTTTTAGGGACGTTATAGTTACAAATTAGCATTTAAAAACCTTTGAAATTCACTGAAAAAACCATAGGTTTTAGGGACAGTTATAGTTAGTTGGACATTGCACTCGTACAAAACCCGTGAAATTCCCCGTTATAGTTAGTTCAGCTAACTATAACTCGGGCCCCGCAATGCACTGCTGATGACGTCACATATTACATCACTCATGACATGGTCAGTGACATCACTGATGACATCACTGATGACATCTCAAATGACATCACTGATGACATCATCCACGTGATAATCTGATGCAGCTCTTCACACCCTAATATAACCTTTGATACACCCAATCTAAATTACAGACTGCCATTCGCAAAACCATAGACACTCCAACACCAATAACTACATACCCACTCACTGATTCTTAGGTCTACACACACACATCCACTCACTCACCCGTACAGTCACTCATACTTATGGTCACTCAATACAGGACTATCATATGCACTCTTACTCCTATATAGACACTTAAACACCGCCACTCATCCATAGAGGTACTCACACACCTAGTCAGTCATGCAAATAATTAAACACACTGCCATTTACTCACCTATACAGTTATACACACACCAGCTCACTTAATTATACAAATACTAGCACATTGTTACGCTCTTATACAATCACTGATACAAGCACACACTCATCCATACAGCCACTATCACAATCACTCACTCTCGCTTATAGCTATTTATATACTCCAACACACATATATACTGGCTTTCACATATGTAGTTACTCACACATGTACCACTGGGACATACATTCACTCACTAACACACTCTTACACACACTTACCCACCAATACAGTCTATCACAGATGCACTCTTGAAACCATCCACCCAGTGAATCACCCACTCACACATCTATGCACAGTCGCACACACCCCATCCACACAAACACTCAGGCACCCATACAGATACTCAGACAACAAATCAATAACTCTTATAGACACTCATGTAGCTATTCACAAACCCATGCAGCCACTTACAGAGCAACAGACAGATACAGACATTCACCCAGTTTAGTCACTAACCCATGCATTCAGTAAGATACGTTTAATCACTCACTTATAGAATTAGTCACGCACCTACTAAATCATCCATACAGACACTTATACACCCACTCATTCTTCAATACGCCTTTCCCTATATATATAAAAAATATTTAAACTTTACAGAAACACACAGTCACTGGATGATGTCATCAGTGATGTCATTTGAGATGTCATCAGTGATGTCATCAGTGATGTCACTGACCATGTCATGAGTGATGTAATATGTGACGTCATCAGCAGTGCATTGCGGGGGCGCGAGTTATAGTTAGCTGAACTAACTATAACGGGGGAATTTCACGGGTTTTGTATGAGTGCAATGTCCAACTAACTATAACTGTCCCTAAAACCTATGGTTTTTTCAGTGAATATATATATACATATATTTAGTTAGACCTGGCACCATTGGCGTGGGTTTCTCTTGTATTTTTGCCTTTTGCCTCCTGTGTTTTTGTTGTGTGTTGTACTTCGTTTTGCTAGTCTAGATGCTTTGGGCACTTTGCCACTGCTGTTCAGTGCCAAAGTGCAAGTGTTCCCTTTGTAAATTGTTGTTATGGATTGGTGATTCCATGATTGGCATATTTGATTTACTGGTCAGACCATAGTACAGTGCACTGTGTGTGCCCAGGGCCTGTAAATCAAATGCTGCTAGTGGGCTGCAGCACTGATTGTGCCACCCACATAAGCAGCCTGTAAAAGTAAACTCTGGCCTGCCATTGCAGACCCTGTGTGCAGTCTGGTACTGCCATGTCGACTTGGGAAGTGCACACACTTGCCAGTCCCTAACCTTCCCTTTTCTTACATGTTAGTCACCCCTATGGTAGGCCCAAGGTACCCCTCTGGGAAGGGTACATTGTATGTGAAAGGTAGGACATGCCCTGATGTGTGTGGCATGTCCTGATAGTGAAATACTGCAAATATAGTTTTTCACTATTGCAAGGCTACTTGCTCCCATAGGATAGAATGGGAAGTTTGTTTATAACATCTTATAAACATAACTACCCCTGGGAACAAGGTAGGAAAATAAAGTTTGATATGCCTGAACTCAGAATGTTGTAATGCATCTTTTAGTGAGGGTGATTTTTACATTCTGTGTTTGAAAATACCACTTTTAGAAAGTAGGTATTTTCTTGCTTAGCCATCCACCATGCCTCCGCTAGGTTTGTGTATTGCATGTCTGGCTTTGGAGTGTCAGGGGCTGGGAGGAGCAGTGGCTCCAGAGAGCCTGATGAGTCAGGGCTGGGCTGAATAGGCCTGGTCTGCATTTGGAGTGGTGGGAGGAGTAGCACCTGCACCTGAATAGGGCTGTGCCTGCCTTCCACAATGATGGCTCCGCCCCCCTGTGGTGTGTCTGGAGCCAGGGCTCATACTCACAATGGATGTTGCTGTGCACTTGCAAGGTGCCCCACAGAACTGGTTTTGGCTGGGTACAGACACCCTATGCCTTCAGAGAACAACTGATTTTTGGGTATAAAAAGACGGGCCCAGACCCCAGACTTTTAGATCACTTCTAGGAAATCAAGAGGAACCTTTGCCAAGGAGAAGAGCCAGAGAAGCTGAGGAGGAATACTGCCCCTGTGCTGTTTGGTGTCTGGGGTTGGCCTGCAGTGGCTACTTGCTGCCAAGGAAAAGAGAAAAGGACTTTGCTGTTTGCTGTGTCCCCTGCGTGAGGAAGATCTCCTTGGGCTTGAAACTGAGCTTGCCTCCTGTTCTGAAGTCTCAGGGACACAAAGACTTCACCACCATCTCCCCTGAACTTCCTTGCTGGGAGTTCTGACCTGCAAAGAGGTGCCTGCTGTTGTTTTGGACCTCTAAAGACTGTTTTCCATTGGGAGCTGGAAGAATCCACGCATCATCCCGGGTCGTCGCATCGCATCGAGGCGCCAAGTTTGTCGCATCGTTGGAAGACGCAGTAAGAAACTGACGCATCACCTCCCCTGCAGTAAGAAACCGACACATCACCTCCTCTCCGGTGAGGAACCGACGCATCACCTCCCCTGCGCAGCAGTAAGGAACCGACGCATCACCTCCCCCAGAGCAAGGAACCAATGCATCACCTTTCCTGAGTGTAAGGAACGGACACATCACCTTCCCTGCGGCCCATTTTGTTTGTTTGCGTGCCGCATCCCAGGTACTTTGTGTGAAAAGTATCTGCAATTTGCTTTGAACTGAACTATTTCTACCATCTGAAAGTCATATTTTTATTACTGTATTGTGGATTTTTGTCGTTTGGTCTTGTTTTGGTTTAGATAAAGATTACTTATTTTTCTAAACTGGTGTGGTGTCCATTTGTAGTGCTTTCACTGTATTACTGTATGTGTTCACAAATGCTTTGCACACTGCCTCTGAGATAAGCCTGTCTGCTCGTGCCAAGCTACCAAGGGGGTGAGCAGGGGTTATTTTAGAAGCGTATCCCCCTTACCCTGACTAGAAGCAAGGGTCCCTATTTGGACAAAGGTACCTACCTCTGCCAA
The DNA here is from genome assembly GCA_963921515.1 of Calotriton arnoldi. Lineage (NCBI taxonomy): Eukaryota > Metazoa > Chordata > Amphibia > Caudata > Salamandridae > Calotriton > Calotriton arnoldi. The sequence continues at coordinate 4,044,980 of CAWUFW010000526.1, read as the reverse complement.
CTAGAGACCCCCATTTTATATATATATATATATATATATATATATATATATATATATATATATATATATATATATATATTCTCACTTGTCAGCTCCCTTTCGCTGGACATCTCGGCGCTTCCAAAGCGGTGCAACTCCACGGCAGAGCCAAGCCGTATTATATTATCAAAACCCTCTTTGTCAGAAGAACGGAGCGCACTCACGGGTAAAGTTTTGCAGCTTTTAATCCAGTTTGTCAATTTAACGGGCATAATTCCGCCAAACAACCAACGCGTTTCGGTCTCCCTGAGACCTTGGTCACGGTTGATTTTCGCGGTTTCAAGATACTCATTAAATTCAAATACATGGTCATGTGACTTCCTGTTATTTCCCAAGTCTTATGGGACATGTAGTTTTGCACAAAATAACATAAAATGCATTCCGCTATTTGTGATATACATTGACATAATGAAGTAATGAATATTTACATTGATTCTATTGAACTCATCATTTCTTTGTAATTACATTCTATAACAATTAAAGGTGAATCTTGGTATTTCTCTTTCACCGTTATCTATATTACCAATACTAAACTCCTTTTTAATATAACCCTCCAGTGGGTGATTTGTAGGGTAATTTATAGTCATTTCTAATGATGAACATCCTGCTTTAGTTTACTTGGTAATATTTTAACAAAACATTTATTCAGCTTACTAGCTCCGCCTCAACACCTTTCTCTTCCTCCAGTGGAAAGTGTTACTTACGTTATCAATTCCTACTTATGATTGCAATCCATATTTTCATAACTCATTACTCATGAGTAGTCCACATTGCAAAGATTTTTTTAAAACAACAAAAATAAAAATACATTTTGAAACATTTTTCATTTAAAAACCAGTTCATCATTCGGGAAGCGTCCTGTTTGAGCATTATCATTCCAAATGTACATACAGTTCCTCGTCTTGATTCAAACCGTGCGGAGTGTATGTTCATAAAGCCAATATCTGTTGTGATTCTCTTTGGCGAAGTCTTTTTTCTCGGTTTCCGCCTCGTACATGTTTTTCCACGGTTTCTATTCTATAAACTTTCAACAGTTTCCAATCGCTTGCATGCTTCTGTTCCATATGTTTTGCTACTGCGTTACTATGGTCTTTATTCATAGTAGCTTGCACATGCTCTAAAATTCTCTTTTTCAGTTCACAAATCGTACTTCCCACGTATTTGAGGGGACACGGACACTCAATAACATGAACCACATATTGGGTTTTACATGTGAATAATTTTTGGATTCTCCACACTTTTTTGTTTGCCCACGTTACTTCTTTTGTGTTTCTTGCAATTTGGCAAACCTTGCAGTTGTGGCATTTCACAAACCCCGTGTTACGTAGCCACTGTGTTGGTTGATTCCGTTCCTTCCAAAAATGGCTCTGAACCAGTGTGTCCTTCAGGTTTTTAGCTCTCCTATATGGTACATTGGGATGGTTTCCCATAATTGTTGCGACCGTTGGGTCTAGTTGTAATATCTTCCAGTTGTTTTTCAAAATTCCTTTGATTATCTTAGCTTCTTGTGAAAAGGTTGTTATTAATCTGATTGTATCTGATTTCTCCATTGGTGTTTTCACTTTTATAATTTCTTCTCTGCCGATTTATTCCGACCTTTTTCAATCAATTCGGTGAATATCCCCTGCGTTTAAATCTTTGTGTTGTCCAGTTACTGTGTTTTATCCATTTCTTATTTTCAGAGCATATCCTTCTTATTCTTAGGAATTCTCCGTAAGGGATATTTTGAATTAGGGTGTTTTGATGGAAGCTGTTTGCATGCAGTACTGCATTTGTGGCTGTTTGTTTGCGATGTAAAGTGGTCTGAATACTCCCTTCATTTATGTAAATCTCCGTGTCCAAGAAGATCACTCATTCTTGGCTGATGTTATATGTGAATCTTAGATTTGCTTCTGTGGAGTTTAAGATTTTGAAATATTTCTTGAAGTCTTCTTCCGTTCCGTCCCAAATTATCAGAAGGTCATCAATAAACCTTAACCAGACAATCGTTTTGTTGACATATATATCATTGTCGGAATGGCAGGCAAGGTGTTGCTCCCACCAGCCCATTGCCAGGCATGCGTAGCTGGGACTAAAGGAAAATCCCATCGCTGTGCCATTGGTTTGTGTATAAATTTCATCTCCAAACAAAAATACATTTTTTGTTAGACATAGATTTATCATTTCTAACAACATTTCATTATGTTGATTGTAATGTATGTTTCATTTTTTTTTTTTTAATATTCACACGCTGATAAGCCTATTCTGTTTTCAATGTTAGTATAGAGCGAGATCACATCCATTGTGATCAATATATACGATTTTTGCCAAGGTATATCTTGCAGATGTCTGAGCACATCGCTCGTGTCTTTGATAAATGATGTTAGGTTTTGGACAAATGGCATTAGAACAAAATCCATGCAATTTGCTACCGGTTCATATAATGAACCTTTTGCCGCATTTATGGGTCTTCCGGGTGGTTTAGTTGGGTGTTTGTGGATTTTTGGCAAAAAATAGATGGTTGCCATTAGTGGGTAATCGGTCGTTAAATATTTCACTTCATCATCGTCCAACATGTTCATATTTTGCCATTCTTTCAACTTTGTATCCAGTTCCATTTTGAAGCTTGATGTTGGATTTGTCTTCAATTTTGCATAGTACTCCGGATTTCCCAGTTGGTAATGGGCTTCTTTCATGTATTCTGTTTTATTGCGGCTTTTTCGATGTCGAAAAAGCCGCAAGGCGAAACGCGTCTGTCAGTGCAGGGGGGTCTGCACAATAAAGCATTTTTGCTAAAATTGCTCCCGTGAGTGCTTTCCGTTTGGGTACAAGGAGGACGTACCTTGTGGTTATGGTTTTATATATATATATATTCACTGAAAAAACCATAGGTTTCAGGCACGTTATAGTTAGAAATTAGCATTTACAAAGCCATAGAAATTCACTGAAAAAACCATAGGTTTCAGGAACGTTATAGTTAGTTGGACATTTGACTCGTACAAAACCATAGAAATTCCGGCGTTATAGTTAGTTCAGCTAACTATAACTCGCGCCCCCGCAATGCACTGCTGATGACGTCACATATTACATCATTCATGACATGGTCAGTGACATCACTGATGACATCTCAAATGACATCACTGATGACATCACTGATGACATCATCCACGTGAAAATCTGATGCACCTCCTCACACCCAAATATAACCCTTGATACACCCACTCTAAAATACAGACTATCATTTTCGAAACCATAGACACACCAATACCAGTTAGTACATACCCACTCACTAATTCCTAGGTCTACACACACATCCACTCATTCACCCATACAGTCACTCATACATGCAGTCAGCCATCAATACGGCATTATCATATGCACTCACATATCTATACAGACACTCACACACGGCCACTCATCCATAGAGTTACTCACACACCTAGTCAGTCATGCAAAGAATCAATCACACTGCCATTTACTTACCTGTACAGTTATACACACACCACCTCACTTATTCAAACATATACTAACACATAGTTACACTCTTATACAATAACTAATACAAGCACACACTGATCCATACAGCCACTCTCACAATCACTCACTCTCACAAATAGTCATTTATACACTCCAACATTCACATATACTGCCTTTCACATATGCAGTTACTCACACATGTACCACTGAGGCATCCATTCACTCACCAACACACCCATACACACACTCACCCACCCATACAGCCCTTCACAGATGCACTCTTGAACCCGTACACCCAGTGAATCATCCACTCACACATCTATGCACAGAGTTACACCCCCCACCCACCCACACACACACTCAGGCACCAGTACAGATACTCAAACAGCCAATCAATAACCCATCTAGATCCTCATTTAGCTACTCACCAACCCATGCAACCGCTTACACACCAACTGACAAACTAAACTGTGTGAATGTCTGTATCAGTCACTAACACATGCATTCAGTAAGACACATTTAATCACTCACTTATACAGTCAGTCACGCACCTACTAAATCATCCATCCAGACACTTATACACCCATTCATTCTTCAATACACCTTGGCATATATATAAAACATATTTAAACTTTATAGAAACACACAGTCATTGGATGATGTCATCAGTGATGTCATTTGAGATGTCATCAGTGATGTCATCAGTGATGTCACTGACCATGTCATGAATGATGTAATATGTGACGTCATCAGCAGTGCATTGCGGGGGCGCGAGTTATAGTTAGCTGAACTAACTATAACGCCGGAATTTCTATGGTTTTGTACGAGTCAAATGTCCAACTAACTATAATGTTCCTGAAACCTATGGTTTTTTTCAGTGAATTTCTATGGTTTTGTAAATGCTAATTTATAACTATAACGTGCCTGAAACCTATGGTTTTTTCAGTGAATTTCAAAGGTTTTTTAAATGCTAATTTCCAACTATAACGTCCCTGAAACCTATGGTTTTTTCAGTGAATTTCAAAGGTTTTTTAAATGCTAATTTCTAACTATAACGTCCCTGAAACCTATGGTTTTTTCAGTGAATTTCTATGGTTTTTTAAATGCTAATTTCTAACTATAACGTTTGTAAAACCTATGGTTTTTTCAGTGAAAAAAAAAAAATATATATATATAGGCATATTTATAAAAACTACGTTTACATGCTATTACAAGCTATGGCAGTTCCTCCACCTTGCACCCCACCGCCCTCTTTCCCACTCTCTCTTTCTGCTGGGAGTGGGCAGGGGACCTGCTTCGGTGCTGCCGATCAGAAACAAATAAATGACTTAAATTGTTTCAAACTTAGGATGCACCTGTGAAAGGAGAGCATACCTTTTAATTGTGCTGTGGAGGATGACCGGGCCTTTGTTCTAAATTACATCATTATGCTGGGATCGTAATACTGAGAAGGATTGAGAAGGGTAGTGGAGGGATAGAAGAGGGAAAAAGGTTTGCATTTATATAGCGCTTGCTACTCTGATGAGGTGTTGAAGCGCTTTTTCGTTGAGTAGCATGCTACTCCGGAACCCAGAAAGGATTAGTGGTGAATTAGTATAGTGAAATATGAAATTAATTTGAGAGGTGGACATGTTAGTCTGGTATTTGGATTGAAAAGGATAGTAGAGGGATCTTTTGGGGCTTATAGCAGTAGGAGGAGTCTTGGGATGAGTAAGAGGCGGTGTGATATATGCATTATTGGCCACACTGTATTTTAGCTCGTTTGACCCGGTCACCCACAGCTAAGGTAAAGGGTGAATGAGTTAGTCACTCCCCCAACCTGACCCTGAACCTAGCCTGCAGTGATAAGAAAAAGAGATCTTGCGCTTTTATGCGGGCTTGCGACTGCATTGAGCAACTACAACAGGCTTGCGACTGCATTGAGCAACCACAACAGAGCTGTGTCTTCAAACACCACGAAGTCCTTGTGTGAGCGGTGATCAGACACCCGGAAAGTCTCCACATAACTGCCGATGTGTATTTGTGAACCCCGTTTTCTGCACCCACTTACTATATTTTCCCCTATTTAGTACAACACTCCATAACTTTTAAGTGAAGATTATATAGTAGAATTGCACTGCATACCTCCATACAAATTTGTTTGCATAAGATATGCTTACAACTTGTGTTTTTTTTGTTTTTTTTAAAACATCCACTTTAACACATCCTAGTTAGAAACAAAAGAAACGAAACAGAAAAGTAATATAAAGTAAAAAAAAGTGCTGGGATAAATAAATAATAAATTGAGTATATGTAGGGCTTGGTAACTCTGTAAACAACAGCAGGCGCTGCAGCAGGTTCACGACCTTGAGGGCCATTCAGCTGTGAATGTATAGCTACAACACACGACCTATATATCAGTATAAAGTGTACAGGAAAAGGTGCCCAAGGCCAGGAACCCTGCATTTGGGTGCAGCAGCCACCCTGCAGCCACACATGCGATCATTTATGGCACCTTTAAAAGGCCCCTCGGAGCCGAACCTTCTTGGAAAAACATAACACCACAATAACCTGTTAGAGTATATAAAAACTTTTGGAGAGTGAGTGCAGCTTCTGTTTACGTTGTTAGCAAGTGCTTATGGCTTAGGCCATACACAACTGTGTAAGACGTACAGGGCCTGGACATGTGTTTTGGAATCGAGATTTTTGGGGTGGGGAGTTTTATATAGCGCAACTAGACCCGAAGCTATGAGAGCGCTTTATATGAGCACCAGTTACGTTACAGAAAGGCAAATTTGTTTTTAGGGACAGGGACAGTATTTGGTGATTTGGCCAGAATGACAGGATGTTGAACATCCCTGCCGAGACTCGAACCCTGCTGAGACTCGAACCCTGTTCCCCAGCTTCGAGGTTGGCCGCTGTAGCCGTTAGGCCACATCCCTTTCCCTGTCCAGATCGATGCTTCCTTTTACATTAGTACATGACATAAAAACTCCATGCATTATTTTTTACTTCTTATGATGTGTAATTAATGTGCCTGTAGTAACATTTGCTACATGCAGGCTGTACGTAGTACTCTATAGCACACACAGTACCCTTTGGTCCAATAGCTCCCCCCCCGACCCCCCACCTCCAGTGGAACAACAAATGGTGCCCATGTACCGTGCCTTTTAAGCTTTGCCCCTGTTTGGTAAATAATGGGACTGAGCCAGGACTTCCGAGCACTGCTCCTTTGCTACCGCTTCTGAGCAGGGCTGCTGCACTTCCATTGGAGCAAACCGGGCGCTACCCACTGTGCTAATACACTCTGAAACTGGCCCTTCCCAGGAGGGTGGGCAGCCAACAAACACTGAAGCAGCGGAATAGGCTGCCCTAATCCTTGGACGGAGGCCAGCACTGACTGCAGTTATACTGGGTTTATTATTAATGGTGGCTGTGGGCTGGCGGCTGTGCTGGGGCTGCTCAGCAGAGAGGCCATACTGTGAATGGGACTGAGCCAGGACTTCTGAGCACTGCTCCTTTGCTACCGCTTCTGATCAGGGCTGCTGTGGGCAGCCAACAAACACTGAAGCAGCGGAATAGGCTGCCCTAATCCTCGGACGGAAGCGAGCACTGACTGCCGTTATACTGGGTCTATTATTAATGGTGGCTGCGGGCCGGCGGCTGTGGTGGCGCTGCTAAGCAGAGAGGCCATACTGTGAATGGGACTGAGCCAGGACTTCCGAGCATTGCTCCTTTGCTACCGCTTCTGAGCAGGGCTGCTGTGGGCAGCCAACAAACACTGAAGCAGCGGAATAGGCTGCCCTAATCCTCGGACGTAGGCCAGCAGTGACTGCTGTTATACTGGGTCTATTATTAATGATGGCTATGGGCCGGCGGCTGTGGTGCTGAGGCTGATTTTTGGAGCTGGGAAGGGAGCGGTGGGCTAACTCGCCCGGTCCTGTTTGGTGTTGGGTCCTGCCGGAGGAATAGTGGCAGATGGGTATGTTTTTTAGTTTGCTTTTGTTGGCGTCGCCGCTTCAGTTTGGAGGATGGTTTGTGAGCAGCTCGAGTTTCACCTCCTCTCGGACCCTGTTTGAGCCCTGAAAACACAGCCGCTCTGCTTGTGAGCTCGGCAGAAGTGTTTCACCTCCTCTCGGACCCTGTTTGAGCCCTGAAAACACAGCCGCTTTCGCAGTGCTTGTGACCTCGGCAGAAGTAGCAGTCCGGGAGGAAAGACTGGAAGACGCGTACCCATGGCGATTAGGAGCGGAAGTGTACGCGGTGCAAGTGTGAGACTGCCTATTACGTCTTATTTTTTTGGGGGGGTTTTATTCTACTTTGTTAGCTGAAATGTGTGAACAAACACTTTCATCTCCATATATATATATATTAAATTGAATTGGCCCTGGGACCTCTCTTTTATTTTAAGTCGATGCGAGGCACAAGATGGCTGTTAACACTTCCTGGTTTGAAATGTTAGCAGCCAATCGGAGGCAAGCTTGTGCTCGGGGAGGGCTCAGCCAATCAGATCGCTTAACTTTGAAATATCGATATCTGTAAATATTTAAATATCTTAAAAACTACTGAACGGATTTACACCATTTTAAAAAAAACATGCTTTCTGGACCAAGACCTTTCTCCCTGCCAAATTTGGCATAATTCCGTTCAGCAGTTCGACCTGTAGCCTTGTCTAAAGTTTCCTATGGAAATTGCATGGAGAAAACACATTTTGGGACCCCCCTTTTTTCTCGGCCCCCCTTGACGAATCACTCCCAAACTTTCAAGATAGGAGCTGATCTGAAAAGAGGAACTTTTGGGAAAATTTCGTAAAGATTTGTCAAACGACGCCAAAGTTATAAGCACATCAAAAAATGCTTTTCCTATGGAAACTAGGTCCGAACTATAACTATCTACTGGCGACCGCCAGTAGATAATATATATATTTATATATAAATATATATATATATATATTTATAGATATATATATATTCACTGAAAAAACCATAGGTTTCAGACACGTTATAGTTAGAAATTAGCATTTAAAAAACCTTTGAAATTCACTGAAAAAACCATAGGTTTTAGGGAAAGTTATAGTTAGTTGGACATTGCACTCGTACAAAACCCGTGAAATTCCCCCGTTATAGTTAGTTCAGCTAACTATAACTCACGCCCCCGCAATGCACTGCTGATGACGTCACATATTCCATCACTCATGACATGGTCAGTGACATCACTGATGACATCACTGATGACATCTCAAATGACATCACTGATGACATCATCCAGTGACTGTGTGTTTCTTTAAAGTTTAAATATGTTTAATATATATAGGGAAAGGCGTATTGAAGAATGAGTGGGTGTATAAGTGTCTGAATGGATGATTTAGTAGGTGCGTGACTGACTCTATAAGTGAGTGATTAAACGTATCCTACTGAATGCATGGGTTAGTGCCTAAACTGTGTGAATCTCTGTATCCGTCTGTCTGTTGGTGTGTGAGTGACTGTATGGGTTTGTGAATAACTACATAAGTGTCTATATGAGTTATTGATTGGTTGTCTGAGTATCTGTATGGGTGCCTGAGTGTTTGTGTGGGTGGGATGTGTATGACTCTGTGCATAGATGTGTGAGTGGGTGATTCACTGGGTGCATGGTTTCAAGAGTGCATCTGTGATGGACTGTATGGGTGGGTGAGTGTGTGTATGGGCGTGTTAGTGAGTGAATGTATATCTTAGTGGTATATGTGTAAGTAACTACATATGTGAAAGGTAGTATATGTGAGTGTTGGAGTATATAAATGACTATATGTGAGAGTGAGTGATTGTGAGAGTGGCTGTATGGATGAGTGTGTGCTTGTATCAGTGATTGTATAAGAGGGTAAGAATGTGCTAGTATTTGTATGAGTAAGTGAGCTGGTGTGTGTATAACTGTATAGGTGAGTAAATGGCAGTGTGATTAATTATTTGCATGACTGACTAGGTGTGTGAGTACCTCTATGGATGAGTGGCGGTGTTTGAGTGTCTATATAGGAGTATGAGTGCAAATGATAGTCCTGTACTGAGTGACTGTAAGTATGAGTGACTGTACGGGTGAGTGACTGGATGTGTGTGTAGACCTAAGAATCAGTGAGTGGGTATGTAGTTATTGGTGCTGGAGTGTGTATGGTTTTGAGAATGGCAGTCTGTAATTTAGAGTGGGTGTATCAAAAGTTATATTAGGGTGTGAGAAGATGCATGAAATTATCACATGGATGATGTCATCAGTGATGTCATCAGTGATGTCATTTGAGATGTCATCAGTGATGTCATCAGTGATGTCACTGACCATGTCATGAGTGATGTAATATGTGACGTCATCAGCAGTGCATTGCGGGGGCGCGAGTTATAGTTAGCTGAACTAACTATAACGGGGGAATTTCACGGGTTTTGTACGAGTGCAATGTCCAACTAACTATAACTTTCCCTAAAACCTATGTTTTTTTTTTGTGAATTTCAAAGGTTTTTTAAATGCTAATTTCTAACTATAATGTGTCTGAAACCTATGGTTTTTTCAGTGAATTTCAAAGGTTTTTAAATGCTAATTTCTAACTATAACGTGCCTGAAACCTATGGTTTTTTAAGTGAATTTCAAAGGTTTTTTAAATGCTAGTTTTCTAACTATGCCTACAGAGGTAGGACATGTGAAGAAAGAAGAAAAAACGCACAGAAAGAAGCAAAAGAAATGCAGAAAGAAGCAACAGAAGTCCACAAAGACGAAGAAAAGTGCAGGAAGAAGCAAAAGATGTGCAGAAAGAACCAACAGAGGAGCAGAAAGAGGCCTTGTTGCAAAATCATCCTGTGCCCACATCTTTTTCAGACGGGTACTGGTGGTAACTGACTCTGACTAACCAGAGCCAGTGCTATGCTAAAAGACACTTAGAATACAGTGAAAACACCTACATACACTAGGGAACACTATGCGTTGGGGTACCGCTGTGATTAGCATGACCTCCTCTGTAAGTCCCTAGTACATAATAGGGCAGGGGGATTAAAACTACCTCTTAAAACGCGCTACAGGGCGCGTTTGCACAGTGGTGAAGGGAGGGGGGGCCTGAGGTGACATGTGTGCAAACGCGCCCCGTGGTGCGTTTTAAGTTGCGGGATTAAGTCCCTTTGAATCCTGAGGGTCCCTGGGGCCCAACTAGCCCCCCAGGTACCTACAGTTAGGACCAGAGAGCTGAGTTGCAGAGAGGCGTTCCGAGGCCACGCACCTTTATTCACCTCTCTGCAACGCAACTATGTTGTGCTTACTGAAGGTACCTGGTGGGCTAGTTGGCCCCCAGGGTCCCTCAGGATTCAAGGGGAATTAATTCCCCAACTTAAAACGCACCACAGGGCGTGTTTGCGCACATGTCACCTGAGGCCCCGCCCCCTCCCTTCACCACTGTGCAAACGCGCCCCGTGGCACGTTTTAATTTGGGGGATTAGGTCACCTTGAATCCTGAGGGTCCCTGGGGCCCAACTAGCCCACCAGGTACTTCCAGTAAGCACCACAGGCCTGCGTTGCAGAGAGGTGGTCCGAGGCCACGCCCCTTTTAACACCTCTCTGCAACGCAGCTCTGTGGCGCTTACTGGAGGTACCTGGTGGGCTAGTTGGACCCCAGGGACCCTCAGGATTCAAGGGGACTTAATCCCCCAACTTAAAACATGCCACAGGGCGTGTTTGCACACATGTCACCTCAGGCCCCGCCCCCTCCCTTCACCACTGTGCAAACGCGCCCCGTGGCGCGTTTTAATTTGCGGGATTAGGTCACCTTGAATCCTGAGGGTCCCTGGGGCCCAACTAGCCCACCAGGTACTTCCAGTAAGCGCCACAGCCCTGCGTTGCAGAGAGGTGGTCCGAGGCCACGCCCCTTTTTACACCTCTCTGCAACGCAGCTCTGTGGCGCTTACTGGAGGTACCTGGTGGGCTAGTTGGACCCCGGGGACCTTCAGGATTCCAGGGGACTTAATCCCCCAACTTAAAACACGCCACAGGGCATGTTTGCACACATCTCACCTCAGGCCCCGCCCCCTCCCTTCACCACTGTCCAAACGTGCCCTGTGGCGTGTTTTAAGTTGGGGGATTAACTCCCCTTGAATCCTGAGGGTCCCTGGGGTGCAACTAGTCCACCAGCTACCTCCATTAAGCGCCACAGAGCTGCGTTGCAGAGAGGTGTAAAAAGGGGCGTGGCCTCAGAACACCTCTCTGCAACGCAGCTCCCTGGCGCATACTGGAGGTTCCTGGTGGGCTAGTTGGCCCCCAGGGACCCCCAGTATTCAAGGGGAATCGTTCCCCATCTGCAAACGCGCCAGAGGCGCGTTTGCAGAGTGCTGCAAGGAGGGGCGTGGCCTCCGGCGCGATGCCGGTCTTTTTATTTTTAAGAAGGGGGCTGTGTGGCCCCCTTCTTTTTGTAATTTATTTGCCCTGGGGACCCCATCCCCCAGGGCCTGCCCCCTAATTTTTTTTTTCAAATCCCAAAAATTTGGAAGGGGGCTGCGTGGCCCCCCCTCCCGAGGCCTTAATCGGCCCCGGAGACCCCCATCCCCCGGGGCTTGGCCTTATTTTTAAAAAAAGGGGGGCTGCGTTGCCCCCCTCCTCAGGCCACTTATGGCCCCGGGGACCCCATCCCCCGGGGCCGGCCTTTGTTTTTTTTTCTATTTTTTTTTAAGTTCAATTTTGGGTAGGGGGGCCATGTGGCCCCCCTCCCGGGCCACTTGTAGCCCCGGGGACCCCATCCCCCGGGGCTGGCCCTCTCTGTTGGGGACCGTGGGGGGGTCCCCAATGCCCCCATGGTCCCGCCGGCTCCCCGCGTCCCTCGGGAGCCGGCATTGCGTTTCCACATGGGGAGCTGCTAAGATGCAGCTCCCCGTGTGGAAAAGCAATCGTCTTTGGATTTTGGAAGAGAGAGCAGTTTTCCTGCTCTCTCTTCCAAAAACCAAAGCAGTTTGCTATGACAGGACGGGAGCCGCGAGGCTCCCGCCCTGCCATAGCAAACTACAGTGTCCCGGGGTGAGCACCCGGGACACTGCAGGAGCCGGCCCTGGGGGTGGTAGTCTCCAGGGCCATCAAGGGCTCCAGGAGGGGGCCGCGCGGCCCCCTCCCAACATGTGCAAAGCCCCGGGGAGGTGGTGGTCCCCGGGGCTCCGAAACGGACCCCCACAATCAAATTCTTAGTGCCCCGGGGAGGTGGCGGTCCCCGGTGCATGTGGGGGTGCTCGAGCCCCCCCACACAAGTAATTTTAATTTAAAAAAAAGAAGGCCCGGGGGTGGCGGTCCCCGGGGCTGCGGGAGGGCTGAGTGCCCTCCCGCACCATTTTTAATTGAAAGCCCCAGGGGGTGGAGGTCCCCGGGGCTTGGGGGGGCCTTAGAGGCCCCCCCACTCATTATTTTTATAAACCCCTCATGCCCCCGGGACTTGGCCCACCCGGGGGCCAAATAACAACAAAGCGCGGGAGCCCACGCTTCGGTTTTTTTTTTCACGGCGGGATCCGCGCACCCTGCACGCATCCCGCCAATTTAAAAAAAAAAAATGTTTTTGGGCCCTGGGGGTCCTTGTGGGACCCCCTAAGCAGGCCTAGGGGGTCAGGGTGTTTCTACCCTGCCCCCTTTTTGCGTTTTGCGCACTTGTTTCTTGTGCCTCGATTCTACCGAGGAACAAGATGGCTGCCAACACTTCCTGGTTTGGAGTGTTGACAGCGAATTAGCATACAGCTCGTGATCGGGAGGGTGCGCTCAGGGTGCGCGGACCCTCCGCGGCCATAGATATATATGTGATTTTACTTTTGATTTTCTCAGGAACTACTGAACGGATTTACACCATTTAACCAAAAGGCACAACTCTGAACCAAGGGCTACCTTTTTGCCAAATTTGGTGTATTTTGTGTATTTGGTGTATTTGGTGTATTTGGTGTATTTTGGTTCAGCAGTTCGGGCTGTAGCTGCGACTAAAGGTTCCTATGGAAAATTGCATGGGGAAAACACGTTTTGGGACCCCCCTTTTTTCTCGGCCCCCACTTGACGAATCCCCCCGAGACTTTCAGGATAGGAGCGGACCGGAGCGGGCCATATGTTTTGAAACTTTTGTGAAGATTCGTCAAACGGCGCCAAAGTTATTGGGAATAGAATGTTGTGGATTTCCTATGGAAAATAGGTTCTAACTATAACTATCTACTGGCGACCGCCAGTAGATAATATATATATTATACAAGCACTAATCTGATGGTCCGTGTCCGTGTTGGAGGAGGAATTCTGGTAAACAACGCAGAATAAGTGATATATATATATATATATATATATATATATCTCACCACTTTTCCCCAAGGGATTTCCGCTCGCACTCACGACTAAGAAGACATCCAATTGCAATTATAACAATTCTAATTTATTTCAGCATGTCAGGGATGTTTCTGGCATGCTGAAATAAATTAGAATTGTTATAATTGCAATTGGATGTCTTCTTAATCGTGAGTGCGAGCGGAATCCCTTGGGGGAAAAGTGGTGAGATTTGTCAACGGCTTGGCTCTGCCGTACCACAACCGCACCCCCTTTGAGTGCCCAGGAGTCAAAAAGTGGGCCGCTTTGGAAGGGATATATATATATATATCAATTCGTCACCGTTTCTCCTCTGAGTCCACAGAAAGACGGGCCCGGACCACTGTTTAGTGCATTATAAATCCTTTATTGCGTGCAAGACGGCATAACGCGTTTCAGCTCTCCCCGGAGCCTTGATCACATGACAAAGTTCAGCGTTACCATGGACGTATTTAAAGTGACTAGTGCTTACGTGACTATTACCACCTGTGCAAATAACGCAATGGACATTGAAGAGTTACTGTCTCTGATTGGCTGACACATAAATAATCATAAATATACAAAATTCGGGTAAGCATAGAATAAATACATAAAATTTAGTAAAAACTCTAGTTACATTATTCCGACATTTCATAGAGATAAAATTATTAAAACCTTTTATCTGTGGTTACCAATCAATCGACATTCATGTCATACCCCTTAATATGATTGTGTCATTTTATGTCCTCACGTGTCTCTGCACATATATAAAAAATACTACAAAGAGGGTTGTGCTATGTTGTGTACTAAAGTGCAATGTGCTTAATCACCCAATCACCTAAGTGCAAAGGTTATCCTTTCGTTGACACAGTTATAGTTTGTTTCATCTTAATATGCAAGCAGGCATCATTGACTTAGTTTTTGATATAGTTTTTGATATAAATGGTGGGATCTCTATGTGTGCACAGAAATATATCTGCCCATGTCTGATTCAGTACCCTTATTAATTACACTAAGGGTCACGGAGGCACACGTTGTCAAAATTGATTGAAATAAGTACTCAATATGAAGTGCAAATTACAATTTACATTTTGTAAATTGATAATGAAATTAATGGAATCAAAAAACACACATGTGTAGGGATCAAAACATAATAATATCAGTTTAAATACCTGATGACCCAACATATTGTCTACATAATGTAGTCTACGGGACTTGTCTTGATGTGTTTTGATTAATATTTGTACCTCATATGAGCTAGATAAAGTGCATGTGCTACATATCTACAAACGAATCAATTTGTCGTTAATGTAAATTAGCTTGGATGTTTCCCTAGTGTTTCTAATAAAGACTTCTTGGAAATAAAACAATGTACACAGATAAAACAATTCCCAAGTTACCTGATAATCACTAAAATCATAGTAAAATATCATAGTAAAATGTCTTGATTATAATATCATTATACATAAATAAATGCCAATAAAATTTGAATAAAACACCAGCTAATATATATATATATATATATATATATATATATATATATATATATATATATATATATATATATATATATATATATATATATATATATATATATATATATATATATATATATATATATATATATATATATTACCTACTGGCAGTCGCCAGTAGGTAGTTATAGTTAGGACCTAGTTTCCATAGGAAAAGCGTTTTTTCTCTTGCCAATATCCTTGGCGCCGGTTGACGAATCTTCGCGAAATTTTCAAAACTAATGGGGCGCTCCGGTCAGCTCCTGTCTTAAAAGTTTCGGGGTTGATTCGTCAAGTGGGGGCGGAGAGAAAAGGGGGTCCCAGAACGCGTTTTCTTCATGTTAATTTCCATAGGAAGCTTTTGTCGCGGCTACAGCCCGAACTGCTGAACGGAATTACACCAAATTTGGCAGAGAGGTAGGTCTTGGTCTAGAGTGCACTCTTTGCTTTAAATGGTGTAAATCCGTTCAGTAGTTCCTGAGAAATAAAAACATATCGATATCTGGTGACCGCAGTGGATCCGCGAACCCTCCCAATCACCAGCTTCATTTTGATTGGCTTTCAACACTCCAAACCAAAAAGTGTTGGCAGCCATCTTGTGACTCGGTAAAACTGAGTCACAAGAAAAAAGGGAAGAAAATGGTTAAAATAAAAAGAAAAGGGGGCAGGGTAGAAACACCCTTACCTCCTAGGCCTGGTCAGGGGGTCCCACAGGGATCCCCAGGTCCAAAAAAGCATTTAAAAAAAAAAAAAAAAATCCTGCTGAGAAAATAAAAAAAAACGTAGTGAGGTGTCCCGCTCTTCGTTTTATTAAGCCCCCGGGTGGGCCAGGTCCCGGGGGCAATAAGTAAAATGTATGCGAGGGCCCGCGGGGGCCACCGCCAGCCCTGAGCACCGCCACCTCCCTGGGGCTTGTATAAATTATGCGTGGGGGGCTCCTGCCCCCCACACTGCCCCAGGGAACACCACTTCCCCGGGGCATCTGTATAATTATGTGTGGGGGGCCTTCCGGGCCCCCCAAGCCCCGGCGACCACCACCTCCCCAGGGCTTTGAATCTGTTGAAGGGGGCTGTGCGGCCCCCCTTGTGGAGCCCTCATTGGCCCTGGGGACCGCCACCCCCCCAGGGCCGGCTCCAGCAATGCCTCGGGGTGCCCACCCCCGGGACATTGCAATTTGAAATGACAGGGCGGGATCATTGCAAACAGTGCTTTGCTTCATGGAAGCGAGAGCAGGAAACCTGCTCTTGCTTCCATGAAGTGAAGCAGAATTACTTTTGGACAAGGGGAGCTGCATGTCAGCAGCTACCCTTGTCCAAAAGCAATGACGGCTCCCGCAGGAGGCGGGGAGCCGGCTGGGACCGCGGGGGCATTGGGGCTCCCCCCACGGTCCTCAACGTGAGGGACAGCCCCGGGGATGGGGTACCCGGGGCCAAAACTGGCCCAGTGAAAGGGGGCCATGCAGCCCCCTCCTGTGAAAAATTAAAAAAAAAAATGTTTAAACGAGGCAATGGCCAGGGGATGGGGTCCCCAGGGCCAATAATGGCCTCAGGAGGGGGGCCATAAAATATGCATTTTAAAAAAAAATAAAACTTGTGGCCATGCCCCGGGGGATGGGGTCCCCGGGGCTGAAATCGGCCTCCGGAGGGGGGGCTGCTCGGCCCCCTTCTCGTTTTTTTTTTAAAGAAATGTCGCAGGCCCTGGGGGATGGGGTCCCCAGGGCCCATAAAATATTGTGAGAAGGGGGGCCACACAGCCCCCCTTCTAACTATAAACAATCATTTGCAATGCAATAGGTCTCGCATTTACGAGAGTTTGAGCTATTAGCATTGTAAATGACAATGCCAATAGCTTTTACTCTCACAAATGCGAGACCTATTGCATTGCAAATGCAATTTTTGGAAAAGTGCCCCTTGCTGCACTTTCACAATAATGTCTGCCACACCCCTTTCTTTAGATGAGCCGCGTCTAAACAAAGGGGCGCGACCGCCATTAAAGTGAAGGCGCTGTATGGGGTGCTTTTACAAAAAAAAAGCATCTGTTTGTCATGTTGACAAACAAATGTTTGTTTTTTGTAAAAGTGCCCCATGCCGCGGTTTCACTTTAATAGCAGCCGCTTCCCTTTCTTTAGACGAGTGTAAAGAAAGGGGAGTGTAAAGAAAGGGGCGTGTAAAGAATGGGACGTGGCCTACATTAAAGTGAAAGCGCCGTATGGGGCGCTTTTACAAAAAAATATTTGTAATGCAATAGGTCTCGCATTTGCGAGAGTTTAAGCTACTGTCATTTATAATGGCAATAGCTCAAACTCTCGTAAATGCAAGACCTATTTCATTGCAAAGCAGCGGCTGTGATTGTCCCGGGCTGCTTTGAAAGTGAAAGAGCGCATGACACGCTGCACATTGTGCCTGCAGGACCATAAACTCATTAAAGAAAATAGTGCTTACGGACTAAAATAAACATACCGTTTAACAACAGTAGTAAAAGGGCCAGTCCTCATGGGAGGTTACAAATGAAGACAAGGCGGTACTAAGGAGGGACTAACAAGCCTATTAATGAATCAGAAGCCAGCATTTACGAAGGACAATGACACTAGCCAATGAAAAATATGGACGGAGAGTGGGCGGGGCTTCATTTCCATACTCTAATACAGCATGCCTCGCAGAGCAGTGTATGCGCTGCCCAGGCTCGACCTAAAAATGAAACATGTACAGGTAGCCGACAACTTGATTTGCTAGTTGGATGTCAGTGCTAACTCGCAAGCCTGTATCATGCCAAACCACAGTTGAAATGTATAAGTCTTCGTTGCCAACAAGTGAGTCTGAAAAACAGAAGGCCTTCTGAGAAGGCACAAATGCTAACCTTCTGATCTGGTCTGCCCCTGAAGGTCTGTAGCCAAAACACCTAGAAGTCAGTATTCCCTTCACCTCAACAAGTGGATTTCTTCATATTCACCTCCCCGGAACAGGGGGGTATTAGTGTAAAGCTGTCCAGCCTTGGGCTGGAGAGCACAAAGGATTGTGAAGCATTCTTGATACTATTGCAAGGTCCCTGTCCTTTCTTAACAGCTGAGGAGCAGCAATACCTCCTCTATTACAAAGCTCTTCCTGATTGCCTTGGGGCCAGGGAGTGCACCCCACTGCTGCATGTCTAGAGTCAAACCTGACCACACCTGGTAAATTACCATTCGCCACGTGCCAAGCACAGGTATACCAACTTACCACCTTGTCATGTTATATCAAAACTTTTATAGTACACTCTCACTTCAAGATGTCTCGTGAACCTGAGGATACATAGAAGGGAATAAACAAAGAAGGGAATACATCAGCTACTGCATGAACAATTGCGTTTTTAACTTTTTGTTACAAAAAACTAAATGAGACAAAATTGAGAAAATATCCAATGGAATCATATTTCAGAAGGAGGGAGCTAACACAGAGAAGGATATTCCATCTAGTCTAGCTGTTTTAAAGTGGGTGGCTTCAAAAGAACTGTATTTGAAGAGCACAGAATCTAAGTAGGGTTATACCTTATGATATTACAGCTTGAGAAAGCAGGAAGATAGCCATTAGCTGATTTATGTATGAGGCGCAGTACACTGAACAAGATATACTGATGAATTGGAAGCCAATTAAGAGTACACAAAAAGGAGGTAGAATTGCTTCTTTCGAAGCCAGGCAAGCAGCTCGTTCTGGAGAGTTTTAAAATTATGAAACAATAATCTATCCTTCATTCAATCAAGGTTGAGACTACTGCTCTCCTTCTGTTAAGACAAGAAGCTTGGATATACAACAAATACTGGAAGGAACACGATGACACGACTGAGAACCTGAAATGAAATTTGGATGTCAGTGTCAATTTTGATCCCAAAGCGTTTAAACCATATTTACTGGTTCAGGATAGTTTCTCAGGGTACGATGCCATAGTGATCTTTGCCATAATGATGGGTTTCATCAAGCAAGCAGATAGATTCCAGGCAGGAGCATATCTGTTTAGCCACGTGCAACATTTCCGATACAGCAGGAAGAAATGTAATAGAATGAGAGTTAGAAGTGTGGTTACTTTTTAACCTGGTTTCTTAATGAGAGAAGTAGCTTTGCCAAGTCTGAGATCAGAAGTGATGCTACTGGAGGCTAAGGGGATATTCACAACGTCCAATAGGAAAAGAGCATATAAAGAACTATACTGTGATTTTAAAAAATGGGCATAGAGTCCAAAGGGGATCTCGACCTACAGCTGCTTATAACATTGATGAGTGAATCTGCAGAAAGTGTTTCAAAGCCTGAAGAAGAAGAGGGAGATAGTTTACAGAAGTCAAAATAACTTTTATGAGGAATTAAAATGCTGGAGTTAGGTTTAATCTTGTAGAAGCATTGCTGTGGTTCCCAATACAGGTGACTGGAAAGTAAAAAGCAAGCTTCAATACTACTCAAAAACTAAACTGCTCTACATCTCAAGCACTAAAAACATGGATCTCAGCTCATGTACCTGAAGAACAATACCTATTCCAGTGTTGGCTGTGTTGCTATAAAAGCAACTTACTTTAAGCTCTATTTCTGTAATTCGGAGCACAGTACATGTATAGATGCAAGAATGCAAACATATCACTCCAGTATCTTATCAACGGACCGTCACTAATTAGAGGGTAAGGGGGGGCACCACTACTTCTAGATTCATATAAAGAATGATTAGTAAAATAGCCAGAACATATTTTCTTGTTGTGCTTATTATAAAAAAAAGTCACATTAGCAAAGGTGGCTTTCACTTCAGTCACAGGCAATTGAAAGTCTAGCCAGGGGATAATTATCAATCGGGAGTGTCAATAGTAATCTCGCAGCATTTCAGATCTCCAGTGATTTGCAAAAGGTTTACAACTGCAACGTGGCTTTTTGTAATGTACAAAAGTCCTTTTATGAAAATTACTACTGACTCCAAAAAGGGCACCCGCTACCCTCTTCAAATTGCAACTGGGAGGGTCCATTAAATGGCTGTATCCCTTTTAATTACAAAACGGAAATATGCGCATCAATGTTATTTTTTACCGAAATAGTGGTTAAAACCACTGATATTTTTTTTAACAAAGTACTGTGACTCAGCACTTTTGTGAAATTGCTTGAATTCAGTGCAACTAGGACTACCACTCTCAGAATGTGGTGTTGCTTGAATGCCCATAATTTAAAAAAAGTGTCCCCGATTGCAACGAGTCAACTCATAACTTTAATTACATCGCACATTGAAAACAGAAATAACAATATTCTTGTAAGTCTTTTAACTACTAGCATTCCCTAGTGTGATACAGGTGTCTTTGGGTTGAAAAATATGCAATTCTAATCTCAATGCCCCAGATTCGCTTCTACAAAAATAGACTGTTTATGCCATCTCAGAGTTGCTGTACTTTAGAAACTCTTGCTGTGCAATTCTAGAGCGCTCAGTATCATAGCTGAAGCTTGTAGACACATCTGAAACGTACTGGACTCAATCTGCTACAAAATGTTTACCCTGACGGAGATGGACAAGGAAGTCAGATTAATCTACTGCCACTCTCTGGGCTATCCCGTTTGCTTCATCCCACTGAAGGAAACAAAAGCAACCTCAACAATCTTCACTGCAAACAATGGATGGATGTGCTGACTAACTTCCCTTCAGTGGAACTACACTGTTTGGAGACAGACCAAGTTCACCTGGCAACATCTTCTGACCGGAGGTGGCACAGGGAGCTTTCCAGTTCACGGAAGTCCATAAACAGAAGTGAAGCCTCCCCACCCCCACGCACAACCACCCCCATATTGCTGCGCCTTGCCAACATGAGCATCCCACAAAATAGCTGTAAAAGTCTGATCTAACCTGCCAGAAGGCAGAGCAAATAGGTAGAAAAAACCCAATTTCATTATATATATATATATATATATATATATTCACGACGAAAAATGCTCCCAAGACCTCCTCTTCGGCGAAAAGCGAGCAAACGGACACCGGATTGACTGGCAAGTTGTTCTTTATTGTTCACTCCTCCTCTGACGATGCGATTCGAGCAACTAGTGCCCTTGATCACATACAGAGTGCATTACGCCATATTCTTTATAAATGCTTAGTGCACACCCCCCTTACAGTCACGTGATGATAGACATGAAGGAAACACTACACTCTTCATATGAGCACTTGCAATTATATACGAGTTTAGATCCAATATATTGTAAATACTGTGTAGTATTGCCACATTGCTAAAATAAATATAGCGGTCTTTCAGTAATGCCCCAGTTAATAAAAGCGTATAAATACACAAATAAATACATGTAGCAATATATACAGATAACTTGGAATCATAAATATGCATACATAAATAAATATATACATATATATTATTATAATTTTGGTACTAATAGGTATAACCTAAAACAATATAAAAATATATATATATATGATATCTTCTATATACGTTCGTTACAAACACTTGTAGTTCGTGAAAGCCATACTCCGCCCTTCCAACAACCATTGAAGCAGTTACAACTCGATAATATCATGTCAACAGTGATATCACTATATAATTGGCATGTTGTCTGGCATAATGTGTAAGGTCCTGAACAGTTGCTTTGGGAATGCTGTGGTTGTGTAATTTCTGTGAATTGTGTCGGTTTTGGATTATAACAATGTCTCGTCAACTTTTTTATTAACAGAACGAATACATGCCAACCTTTGCGAATACACATGCTGGAGATTGGAAAAAAGAGGGACTGCAATTTCATGCATTTCGCATTGAAGTGGGGAAGGTTTTGATTTGAAAAGGGGGATACAATTAAGATATTTTTGGCTTCAAAAGTCTCCCGTCTAGATCGGAAGTGTAAAAATGTAGGAACGGCTAGAGAACAAGCACTGACGAACGGCGGCGACGGTCCGAGGGCGTTACAGGAGATACGTAGTGCTGTGGCTCAAGAAATGGGGAGGCACATTTGGGCTACACGGAAGACTGGGCTGACTTGTCTGGGTTAATGAAAGCAGGCACTGGAGTAGCACTTCGTGGGAAAAACGCACGGGGAACACAATCACAGAGACAGTGACAGAAGCTGGCAGAAAATGCTAAAAGAAGTTGAGCTCGCTCCTCGCTTTCACTTTTTAATAGCGGCGCAGCCCCCAGTAAAGGTAAAGCGCGGAATGGGGTGCTTGGAAAAAAACAAACAATGTAGTCCATATACAAATAGATAAAAACTTAGAGTGTAAGGAAACTGTAGTTGGCCGGTGCTCCTGGCATGCAAACGGAGGTGATGTATCGGGAGCACCGGCCAATATGGAGCCAGGATACAAAAGCAAATGAGTTTTGAACCAATGGCAAGCAGCAGCTGTAATTTCACTCAGTAGAGTGATTACAGGAGGTCTTGCAGACAGTGCATGCGCACTGATGCTTGACCTAAAAAAGAAAAGAAAGCCGGCATCTCGCCGGAGGCCCCGCCCCCTCCCTGCACCACTCTGCAAACATGCCTTCTGGCGCTTTCTGGGTTGGGGGATTAAGTCCCCTAAATCCTTAAGGGTCCTTAGGGGCCAACTAGCCCACCAGGTACCTCCAGTAATACCCACACAGTGGGATTGCTTAGAGGTGGTCCGAGGCCACACCCCTTTTTACACCACTCTGCAAACGCGCCTCTTGACGCACTGCTGGTGGGGCGATGAGGTCGTCTTGTGTCCTGAGGACCTCAGGACTAAAGTGGACTTCATCCCCCGAGCAGCAGTGCTCCAGGAGGCGTGTTTGCAGAGTGGTGTAAAAAGGGGGCGTGGCCTCGGACCACTCTCAGCAATCCAGCTGTGTGGGGCTTACTAGAGATAACAGGTGGGCTAGTTGGCTCCCAGGGACCCTCAGGAGGCAAGGGGACTTCATCCCCCAACCAAGAGCGTGCTAGGAGGCGCGTTTGCAGAGTGGTGGAGAAAGGGGGCGTGGCCTGTGTTCACGTCTTAGCAGTCCCACTTCTGGGGCTTACTGGAGGTGTCAGGTAGGCTAGTTGGCCTCTAAGGACCCCCAGCATCGAAGGGGACTTTAATTCCCATCCAAGAGTGCGCAGGGGAGCATGTTTGCAGACTGGTGGGCAAAGAGGGCATGGCCTGCTTTGAGAACTTACCAATGCTGTTGTGTGGGACTTACTGGAGGTAATAGGAGGGGTAGTTGGCCCCCAAGGACGTCCTTGGGGGCCAACTACCCCTCCTGTTACCTCCAATAAGTCCCATACAGTGGTATTGCTAAGAGGTCTTTGGAGGCTGCGCCCCCCATTCTCCACCACTCTGCAAACGCGCCTCCTGGCACACTACGGGTTGGGGGATGAAGTCCACTTTACTCCTGAGGGAGTTTGGGGACCAAGAAGCCCTCCTGGTACCTCCTGTAAGTCCTACGCAGCGGAATTCCTGAGCGCTGGTCGGAGGCCCAGCTCCCTTTCTGCACCACACTGCAAATGCAACTACTATGTTATAGTTTAAATTAGCATTTAAAAAACCTTAGAAATTCACTGAAAAAACCATAGGTTTCAGGGACGTTATAGTTAGTAATTAGCATTTAAAAAAACCTTAGAAATTCACTGAAAAAACCATAGGTTTCAGGGACATTATAGTTAGAAATTAGCATTTAAAAACCTTAGAAATTCACTGAAAAAACCACAGGTTTCAGGGACGTTAGAGTTAGAAATTAGCAATTAAAAAGCCTTAGAAATTCACTGAAAAAAACACAGGTTTCAGGGACGTTATAGTTAGTTGGACATTTCACTCATCCAAAACCAGAGAAATTCGGCCGTTATAGTTAATTGAGTTAACTCTAACTCGCGCCCCCGCAATGCACTGCTGATGACATCACATATTACATCACTCATGACATGGTCATCACTGATGAAATCATCGACTTAATATCTGATGCACCTCCTCACACCCTAATATAACTTTTCATACACCTACTCTAAAATATAGACTATCCTTCTCAAAACCATAGTCACACCAATTCCAGTTAGTACGTACCCACTCACTGATTCATAGGTCTACACACACATCCACTCACCCATACAGTCACTCATACACGCAGTTACTCATCAATGCAGCCACTGATATATGCACTCACACACCCATACAGACACTCACACACTGCCACTCACCCATAGTTACTCACACACCTAGTGATTCACCCAAAAAATCAATCACACTGCCATTTACTCACCTATACAGTTATACACACACCACCTCACTTATTCATACAGATAGTAACACATATCATCTACAATCACTCACACAAACAGTCACTTATATACTCCAACACTCACATATACTGCCTTTCACATATGCAATTACTCACCCATATACCACTGAGACATCCATACACTCACCGAAAAAGCCATACGCACACTCACTCAACCACACCATCCCTCACAGACGCAATCATTAACGCATACACCCAGGGATTCACCCACTCATACATCCATGCAGGGAGTCACACAGCCCCTCACCCACCCACACAGACCCTCAGGCACCCATACAGGTACTCAGAAAACTAATCAATAACCCATATAAACACTCATGTACCTACTCACCAACCCATGCAGCCACTTACACACCAACTGACAGACTGATACACACATTTACACAGATTATTCACTCACCCATTCACTAAGACACGTTTAATCACTCACTTATACAGTCAGTCACGCACCCAACAAATCATCCATACAGACACTCATACACCCACTCATTCTTTGAATACACCTTAGCGTATGTATATAACATTCTTAAACTTTTTAGAAACACTCACACTCACAGGATGATGTCATCAGTGATGTCATCAGTGATGTCATTTGAGATGTCATCAGTGATGTCACTGAGCATGTCATGAATGATGTAATATGTAATGTCATCAGCAGTGCATTGCGGAGGCGCGAGTTATAGTTAGCTCAACTAACTATAACGGCCGAATTTCTCTGGTTTTGTACGAGTGAAATGTCCAACCAACCATAACGTCCCTGAAACCTGTTCAATTTGCCATGGATGCCTGACGCGTTTCGAAGTGTCCCCACTTCTCTTCAGAGGCTTTGGCAATTGAAGGCGCATAGGACACCGCCCTCATCATTTTAATGCTCCAATGCATGCCCTGGATGGGACGCTCTGCCGCGACTAGCAGAGCATTATGGGCCTTGTAGTGTCCTTTGTCTCCAGGTGGAGCGCGCAATTTTGCTACTGTAACATTCATAGCCCCCAGATGGGCCTCGGTGTGCTGGTGGAAATGCTAAATCTGTTTCTGCCCCACGAAGTCGGCCTGCTCGATAACAGACCGCGTGGCCCCCACATCCTGGGGTGGTGCTCCTTCGTGGCAGATATATATATATCTCTCCAAGGTATGTATCTGTGGAGTTAGGTATAGAAAATAATACAAACTTAGTAGCAGATTTATCAAACTTACCCGCAGTGCAGCAAGCCACTTTGCTGTGTTTCCTTAAGGGAAAGGTCAGGAATGCACCATATTTCAATTGATTTGGCGCATTCCTGTCCTTTCCTAGCGCTGGCGCACAAATTGCTGCCTAGTGCCAAAGCAGGCACCCTTGTGCTATGGTGCAAATGTTGCAGACAGGATTGTTTTTGTGCAGCAAGGGACACCTTCTAGCACAAAAACAATCCTCTGAGGCATTTCCTCTTTCTATGTCTGCTGCAGAATGCAGCACACAGAGAAATAAGAAAAAACTAGGAGAAATGAAGATATTTCTCCTCGTTAAGCCTCACCTGGGGAGGCGTAGCATTTTGACGTATTCCCAGGTCTACCAGTAATGGTAAATCTGGGAATGCCTCAAACTCCATGGGTGGATGCTTGGGAACACTCACGCTCCACCCATGAAATGCCTCCCCGGGGCAGAGTAACGCAACGCAGCAATTTGCACTGAATTGCGTTACTCTAGATTTATCAAGCGGCGCAGTGCCATGCAAGGTGGCCTTGTGTAGCTTGATAAATCTGACTTAGTAGTTGTGTCAGCCTTGCCCCCAATTGTGTGGCACAAGGGCAACGCAACTGAATGATAAATATGCCCCCAATAATTCAATATTTCATCCCTTGATATTCTGGTCATGCTATTGTGACCCTTCGATATTCCATATACACACCTAAACGAAAACATGAGCACACATGTTTGCAGACATGTGCAGGCTTAGTGTGTGAGACTAATGTAGCTCAGCTATTTATCAGCGCACAGGTAGCCTGTCAGAGAAGGAACCATTCAGGGATTGGTCCGACCTGGTGTAGGCCTTATAATGTGAGAGGCATTCATAGTGTACATCTGTAATGCTTACTGAAAGTGTTTGTGCTTAACTAAATTATACTTTGTAAGCAAAATCTTCAAAAGTAAATTTTTGTCAGTCCTAAAGAGACAAGCCAGGTATCAGGCCTAGGTTAAACATGTACCTGAGTGCAGCCCCAAAATCACTTTAGCGATAACTACTCCTTATGCCACTTGGAGAATTGTCATATATCCTTGGCTCAGCTCATAATCAATGTCCTTGACATTGTTCCCATTACTCAATCCAGTTAATCAATCTGCTTGCCAGCAGGAGAATCATAGTCCATGTGCTAATTAAGTCTTCACACTGCACCTGGAATGGGCAAGCCCATGCCCACAGAAAAAAGGAGGAAGGCCACACCTCTGGAGTCATAGACAGGAAGGACTCTTTGTTAACTTTAGTAGGAACGAATGATGCAGCTGGGTGAGTTGAGGGAGGATCTAAGACTCCCAGAGAAGGTCTTTCCCGAGACCACTTCAAGCTGCCATTTTTAAATGTCCCAGGATGCTGTGTAGGAGGATTGGGGAGGAGGTCGAGTGATGATGTGGCACCTTAGAATTGGGAAGAGGTGCCTATCTTCCAGAACTTTCTAACCCCCACTTAAAAGCTCCTGCAGAAGAGAGAGACACTTGAGAACTCTCTGGACCTGAGAGTGACAACGGTGAAAGAATGCCAAGCTGTAAAGAGAAGCCACCTGACTCCACTGCAAGGATGGACTTAAGGACTTTGACTCCAGCTGGCATCCAGGGACTGGGAGTGTTTCTCCATGGCCATTGGTGCTGCCCCCGTATATACTTAGAGGGACAGCATAGGGAAGGTCCTGCTAGGGGGGGACCCTGGACAGTTTCCCCGGAACCTCTGTGGACTGTCCCTGCAGATGGATGACCTTAATTAGGAGGGGGCCACTGACTCCGCTGACATTGGTGCCCTGCAAGACAGCCAAAGTCATGGGACCTGGAGAGTGCAGTCAGCAGGGAATTCTGCTGGCAGGGTAAGGAGGGGCCGCAGAGGAAACCCCCAGTTGCCAGCAGATGCCAGGAGTCCAGAGAGAGAACAGGTCCTGCAGCAGTGGCAGGAAACTAAATTTCAGAAATGAAAGTTAATTTTGGAGGCCAAGAGGCCTGACGAAAATACTCCTGATGGCTAGAGCTAACTACCAGGATCACAGCACAGCAACAGCTTCCCATCCAAATCAACCCAATGAGTCTGGAGAAATGCTGGTCCACTGGGGGGACTGGGCATAAAACGGAGAGGCCAACCCCACAGGGTTTGGTGATACCTTCATTAATAAGTTTTAATAGAGAGGGTATATGTGGGACCCCTTCCCCAGATGATACCTTGCTCCTGGGAGACCACACCCATGAGGGCTTGATGCACAGCATTTGTCCCTTGGTACCCCATCCCTCCAGGACAAAGGAGCAATGAGCACTACCACACTCCAATGGGGAGGCGGTGTGCCAACTCGCTGTCCATGCCTGGAGGGAGTGCACCACCAGCACAACCTCACCCACACATATATAGGCAGGAATAGAGAATCTTGCCAGCTCTCACCCTGCACAATAGTTTGGCTGGGCGAGAACTGGCTGGGAAGTGTCGGAGTGGGCTCCTTAAGCTTCCCATATGTCAGTACATGCTGGGTGCCCCAAAAGAGGGGCAGGAGCCCCCACTATGAAAGGAGAATCATGGTGCTAGGCCACATTTCGAATAAAAGGAAAAAGTCTCCCACAAGTGGCAATAATATAAATTTCACTGGCTGGGGGAAAGGCAAACCCCAAAATCCACTGGGGTGCTCCAAGTTAAAACATATTGTTAGAAATGAGGGTCTCCAGTTGGCATAGGTAGGTACCTTTGTCCAAATAGGGACCCTTGCTTCTAGTCAGGGTAAGGGGGATACACACTCTAGATAACCCCTGCTCACCCCCTTGGTAGCTTGGCACGAGCAGACAGGCTTATCCCAAAGGCAATGTGTAAAGTATTTGTACCAACACTCACAGTAACACAGTGAAAACACCACAAATAGACACCACACCATTTTAGAAAAATAAAATATCTTTATCTAAACTAAACAAGACCAAAACGACAAAAATCCAACATACTAATATTAAGAAAAATGACTTTCAAATGGATATTGCAAAAATAAGCTTGTAGAAACCAAAGTACGGTGCAGACCGCGAGGAGCGCGGCATCGGGCACGGAGTCACACAGAACCCCAAACAAACAGTACCTTGGAAATGAAGTCTGTGACGATGCACGGCGTCGAGGAAGAGAGGCGTCGGTGCCGGTGTCGAGGCCGGCTCCTGGCTGCCACGGGGGAGGCGAGGCGTCGTGTCCGCGAGGAGGCGACGTGTCGTGTCCAGGACAGGGGAAGGCAGTTGCGTCGGCGGTGAGGTGTCGGTTCCGGTGACGATGCAAAGTCGGCGAGTTCGTGGAGTCACCCTCGGCGGTTATCGGCAGGATGCAGGTGCTGGCGATGACGGAGTCGGTGTGAGTGCTGGCGTCGGGCACGGCCGATAACTGCAGGCATCGGCGGGTGTCGAAGGGCATCGGGGCTGTGGTGCAGGCCTGGCGGTGCGTGGTTCACTTCACGTGCGGTGCCCCTCGCCTCGGTGCAGGTCGCGGCGTCACAGCGACGTCGCTGACGGCGTCAGAAACAGGTTTTCTTACTTCTCTTAGGTTTCTTCCAGCTTCCAACAGCAGGAACAACTTCCAGAGGCCCAACACAGTCACAGGCACCTCTTGGCAGGTCAGAACTCCCAGCAAGGAAGTTCAGGGGAGCTGGGGTTGAAGTCTTTGTGTTCCTGAGACTTCAAAACAAGAGGCAAGCTCTACTCAAGCCCTTGGAGGCGTTCCTCAAGCAGGGTACACAGCACACAGCAAAGTCCTTCTCCTTTCCTTGGCAGAAACAGCAACTGCAGGCCAATCCCAGACACACAGCAAAGGCAGTACTTCTCCTCAGTTTCTCCAGCTCTTCTCCTTGGCAATGGTTCCTCTTGATTCCAGAAGTAGTCTAAAGTCAGGGGTTTTGGGCCTGATACTTATACCCCAAAATATCTTTGTTCTCTTTGTGCAGGGAGCTCTGAGCCAAGTTCAAACCAGTTCTGTCTTCACTGGTGCAGCATGACCACAGGAGGCAGAGACAGCATTGTGCAAGGGAGACAGGCCCCATTCACATGCAAGGTAAATCTCCTCCCACCACTCTATATGCAGCCAGGGTCTATTCAGCTCAGGGCTGGGTCATCCATTAAGGGCCAGGCACAACTCAACCCCCCAGAGGCTGTCTACAGGGAATGCACATCCTCTGTCTCTGTCACACTGAAACCAGACAGTCAATCCACAAACAGGCAGAGGCACACAGGATGGTTGAACAAGAAAATAGCCACTTTCTAAAAGTGCTATTTTCAAACACACAATTTAAAAACCATCTTTATTAAAAGATGTGTTATTAAATCCTGATTTCAGGGATACCAAACTCCATTTTTCTATCTTATCCCTATGGGAAGATATGCTTCTAAAATGTTACAAAGCATTCCCCATTCTGTCCTATGGGGCAAGATAGCCTTTCAATAGTGAAAAACGAAATTGGCAGTATTTCACTATCAGGACATGTTACACACACCAGTACATGTCCTACCTTTCACATACACCGCACCCTGCCCAGGGGGTACCTTTGGCCTACCATAGGGGTGTCCTATGTGTAAGAAAACGGAAGGGTAGGGTCTGGCAAGTGGGTACACTTGCCAAGTTGACATGGCAGTTAACAAACTGCGCACAGGCACCGCAGTGGCAGGCCTGAGACCTCTTTTCAGGGCTACTCATGTGGGTGGGACAATCAGTGCTGCAAGCCCACTAGTAGCATATGATTTACCAGCCCTGGCACTCTCAGTGCAGTTTACTAGGGACCTACTGGTAAATCAAATATGTCAATCAGGGAGAACCAATCACAATACCAATTTACACAGGGATCACTTGCACTTTGACACTGATCAGCAGTGGCAAAGTGCCCAAAGCATCTAAGCCAGCAAAAACAAAATCCAGCACAGCATCAAAAACACAGGAGGTAGAGGCAAAAAGTCATGGAAAAGCACACCAAAGATTCCAGGTCTAACACATGTCCCCTCCAGCTGAAAAGTGGGGAGAACTACCCACCCTCTTTAGAGTTCTCAACACTAAGGCAGAAGAATCTGGACAGACCATCAGCATTGGGGTGTTCTGTACCAGGGTGGTGTTCCACCGTAACGTCCATTCCCTGTAGGAGATGGACCACCTCAACAGTTTTGGATTCTCACCCTCATCTGCATCCACCATCTGAGGGGCCTGTGGTCTGTCTGAACCCGGAAGTGAGTCCCCAACAAGTAGGGCCTTAGCTTCTTCAGCGCCCAGACCACAGCAAAAGCTTCTCTTTCAATTGCACTCCACCTCTGTTCCCTGGGAAGTAGCCTCCTACTGATGAAAGCTACAGGTTGGTCCAAGCCCTCGTTGTTCAATTGTGAGAATACTGCTCCCACACCATGCTCTGAAGCATCTGTCTGCACAACAAATTCTTTGGAGAAGTCAGGTGCCTTGAGCACGGGCGCCGTGCACATGGCAGATTTCAGGGCATCAAAAGCGGTCTGGAGGCATCAGTCCAGATCACCTTCTTGGGCTGCTTCCTTCAAGTCAGCTCTGTCAAGGGGGCAACAATGGTGCCATACCCCTTGACAAACCGTCTATAGTACCCGGTGAGACCTAAAAAGGCTCTCACCTCTGTCTGGGTCTTGGGGGGCTTCCAAGCCAGAATGGTGTCAATCTTTGCTTTGTTTGTAGGGGTGCCACCTGGCTGCTCCCTACCTGGTATACCAAGTACACCACAGAGCCCTGCCCTATCTAGCACTTACTAGCCTTGATAGTGAGGCCTGCCCTTTACAGAGCCTTTAACTCTTCACAGAGGGGTTGCAAATGTTCCTCCCAACTGGAGCTGAACACAGCAATGTTATCCAGGTAGGCAGCACTGAATTCCTCCAGCCCGTACAGTACCTGGTTGACCAGTCTCTGGAAGGTGGCAGGGGCATTCTTCAACCCAAAGGGCATAACCCGGAACTGGTAGTACCCCTCTGGTGTTGGAAACGCTGACCTCTCTTTTGCCCCATCGATTAAGGCAATCTGCCAGTACCCAGACGTTAAATCAAATGTACTGAGGTACCGGGCAGCTCCCAACCAATCAACGAGCTCATCAGCTCTGGGGATGGGGTGTGCATCAGTCTTGGTGACTGCATTGAGCCCACGGTAGTCCACACACAACCGGAGTTCTGGAGTGGCACCGGGTACAGCAGCTTTTTGCACTAAAACCACTGGGCTAGCCCAGGGGCTGCTTGAGGGCTCTATCACCCCTAACGCCAACATCTTGGAAACTTCTTCCTTGATGCTGGCCCTGACTTTGTCAGCTACCCTGTCAACATTCTGCTTCACAGGTAGACTGTCTCCAGTGTCCACATCATTGATGGAACAATTTGTGACTCCTGGTGTCAGGGAGAACAGGGAGGTGAACTGTCCCAGCACCTAGCGACAGTCCCTCTGCTGCTATGGGGTCAGGGTAGGAGAGAGGTTTACCCCATCCACTGACCCTTCGCTGACAGGAGGTCAGGAAGAGGCTCACTCTCCTCCTCCAATCCATCATCTGTTGCAAGGAGCATAGTTACCTCAGACTTCTCAAAGTGCGGCTTGAGGCGGTTTACATGCAGGACCCTCAAAGGGTTCCAGGAGTCTGAAAGTCAACCAAATAGGTCACCTCACTCTTGTGCTCCACCACCTCATGTGGTCCAGTCCACTTATCTTGGAGCGCACAAGGCTCCACTGGTGCCATCACCAACACTTTCTGGCCAGGCTGAAATTCGACCAGAGTGGCAATCTGGTCATACCATCTTTTCATTTCTTCCTGGCTAGCTTCCAGGCTCGCCTGAGCGGGTTTCCTGAAGCGTTGAGTCGGGTTTCTGAAGACCAGCACATAGCTGAGCACATCTTGTGGGGTCTTACTAGGAGTTCTCTCCCAACCCTCCTTCACCAGACTCAGAGGTCCTCTCACAGGGTGACCATACAGCAGTTCAAAGGGACTGAACCCTAAGGACTTTTGCGGTACCTCTCTGTATGCAAACAACAGGCATGGCAAAAAGACGTCCCACTTCTGTCTCATGGGTTCTGCAAGACCCTTTATCATGCCCTTCAGGGTTCGGTTGAATCTCTCAACCAACCCATTCCCTTGAGGATGGTAAGGAGTGGTGAACTTGTATGCCACACCGCACTCCTCCCACAAAGATGTCATGTACTTCGAAATGAAGTTTGTACCGCAGTCAGAGACCCCCTCTCTGGGGAACCCCACACGGATAAAGATCCCTATCAATGCACGGCCCACCACGGGAGCTGTGATTGTCCGGAGAGGGACAGCTTCCGGGTACCGGGTGGCATGGTCCACCAAGACCCAAGATGTTGCCTAAGGCTGTCTTGGGTTCCAGGGGCCCCACAATATCAATGCCCACCCGCTCTAAAGGGGTGCTCACCACAGGAAAGGGTTGGAGGGAGCCTTACACTTCCCTCCACTCTTGCCACTTGCCTGGCAAGTCTGACAAGACCTACAATGCCTACCAACGTGCCTTCTCATTTGGGGCCAGTAAAAGTGGGTGACAAGCCTCTGAAAGGTCTTGTCGCACCCCAAATGTCCTGCTAGAGCTACTTCATGATCCAGACCCAGTAGGAAGGTCCTGAAGCACTCGGGTACCACCAGCACACGGGCTGCACTGGGCTCAGCAACCTTAGGCTCACTATACAACAATCCATCTTCCCAGTAAATCAGATTTGATCCAGACTGATCACCTGCTGCCTAGTTTGCAGCCAGTTGCCGCAAACCAATGGGAGTAGGGCACTCTATCTGCTCTCTGCAGAACTCCTCCCTGGAGGGACCCCCTTCCTGCTGCCAATGGGTAAGCTACGGTAGGTCTCCCAGTTCAGCTGCCTGCTCCCCTGTGGGCTCCAGGGCATCTCCCCTCAGGGTCTGCTCCTTCCTGGATCGCGGGAACTTCTGGGGCTGGTTTCCCACGCCCCCTTCCCTTACTTTTCCTGGCAGGCACCTGGGCCACTGTTTCAGGCTTCAGATCCTCTTAATTACCCTTACTGGCTGCCATTGACAGAGTGGTCACACAGACCCACTCAGGCAGACCCAACATCTCCATATGAGCCTGGCGTTCCAACTCCTTCCATGGGGAACTCTCCAGGCAGACAGTCTACAAGCATGGTGGGACTAACAACGACCTTCAAGGAACCTGAGACCCCCCCCACTCAAAGGAAACTAGCGCCACCTTACAGAGGCACTCAGAGTTGTCAGCTGCAACTACAGGGTGAAGTACATTGGGAATAACCTGCTCTTCAGACACCCATTGACACCTGACAGATGTCACACTGGCTCCTGTGTCTCTCAGAGCCTCCACTCTCCTCCCATTGATGGTCACCCACTGCCTGTATTTCTTAGTGTTCTCGGCAGATAGGATCCCTTTGAATTTGTTGCTTTGTCTATTCTGTTTTGTATGCTCATTCCCTTGCATTACATAATCTGTAAAGCGCTCTGATACCCTCGGTGGTCATGTTCGCGCTATATAAAACTTTCAAAATAAATAAATAAATAAATCCCTGGACCATCTCTCTGTCTCCTAATGAGACAAGGGTCATCACAGCTGGCTCCCCACCTTCACTAGGAACCAACTCCTCCCCCAATGTTAAACTCACTAACCCCGGTGACGGTGCACCAGTGGGTGTTGGTGGTGCGTTGGGGCACTTGGGATCTCTTGCAATGTGGCCCATCTGACCACATGAATAACACCTGGGGGGACCCCGGTTGTCGTGCCTGCCCTTAGGGGGCCAGGACACTTTAGGCTTGGGGAGCTGGCACTCCTTACCCTGGGAACTCTTTTGGGGCCCTTTAGAGAACTCCTTTTGGTTACCCTTGTCCCCCCCACTCTTCTGCTGGGGACCCTGCCCATCCTTGGCTGGGTTACCCACAATCCTCTTGTGGACCCTGGTGCTAGTCCAGCAGTCCGCCTCTTTAGCAAGCTCCCTGGGATCAGTTAGCTTACTATCCAATAGATGCTGGCCAGCTCTGGAACACACAGACTACTCAAGTGCTCCCAACCAATCAAGTTGTACAACCCCTGGTAATCAGTTACCTTGCTGCCCTTCATCCAGCCATCCAGTGCACGGTTATACATGTTCACACATTCAACCCAAGTATGAGAATCAAGCTTCCTAAAGTTCCTGAACTTCTCTCTGTACTGCTCAGGTGTGAGCCCATACCTGAGGCATAAAGCCTCCTTCATGTGGGGATAAGTCAGGGTACCCGCCTTCTCCAAAGTTGACAGGGTGTCCCTCCCAGCGGCCTCAAAGTGCTTCCACAGGCCCGCCCCCAATGTCTCTCAGGAACCTCATTCATTCTCAAGGCTGCCTCATACGCTGTAAACCAAGCATAAATGTCATCACCCCACTGGTAATTCTGCACTAGGTCCTTGGGTATGTAAACCTTACCCCCTTCCACTGGCGGCACGCTGCCACCATTTGAACTGGACTCCACTTGCTTAGCTTTAATGTCCAGTTCCCTCATGCTCAACTCATGAGCTAAAAGCATCTTTTTCTCTTCCAAGGCATGAGCTTTCTTGCTCTCCTCTGCCTTTTTCTGAATTTCCATTTCCATCTGCTTTATTTTAAGCCTCAGGACTTCTAGCTCATGCTCTCTGACCCTTTGGTTCTCCTCCCGCTCCTCTGGGGAGAGACTTCCAGCGGAATGGTTGCTGCCAGCCCTGGAGGCTGTTCCTGACACAGGCAGATCCTGTGACCTGAAACCATTCCCTTGTGCATCCTCATCCACCTCTGCATTACCTGTCTCCCCAGCCTCTTTGGCCTCCCACAAGGCCCTCAAGGCCTTCTGTAGCTCCTCCTTCCTGGAGCTGCTCTTCATGGGACATCCAAAATCTTTGCAAAATTGTTTGAGCTGATCTACCCTGTAGGTATGCAATACTTCAATATCAAACTCCAATTCCGCAGCGTCACTTGCTGGTTTACCCTTCTGAGACATGATGCGTGGACTTTAAGGGTCACTCAAAAATAGAACCAAAAACAAAAACAGTATGTGGTTGCGTAGAGGTCTGCACTAAACTAGTGATGTACACCAATCACTGTGGGTCAAGTACAAATACAGGTTTAAATCCTCACCGCTGACCAACAATGTTAGAAATGGGGGTCTCTAGTTGGCAGAGGTAGGTACCTTTGTTCAAATAGGGACCCTAGCTTCTAGTCAGTGTAAGGGGGATACACACTCTAGATAACCCCTGCTCACCCCCTTGGTAGCTTGGCTGAGCAGACAGGCTTATCCCAAATGCAATGTGTAAAGTATTTGTACCAACACTCACAGTAACACAGTGAAAACACCACAAATGAACACCACACCAGTTTAGAAAAATAAAATATCTTTATCTAAACTAAACAAGACCAAAACGACAAAAATCCAACATACAAGTATTAAGAAAAATGACTTTCAAAAGAATATTGCAAAAATAAGCTTGTAGAAACCAAATAGCACCAACTGGGTCTATTGCGACGTCGTGACAGTAATAAATCCAAAGTACGGCGCCGACCGTGAGGAGCGTGGCTTCGGGCACGGAGTCACACAGACCCCCAAACAAACATTACCTTGGAAACGAAGTCTGTGACGATGCATGGGGTCGAGGAAGAAAGACGTCGGTGCCGATGTTGAGGCCGGTTCCCTGGCTGCCACGGGGAGGCGAGGCGTGTCCGCGAGGAGGTGATGTGTCGTGTCCAGGACAGGGGAAGGCGGTTGCGTCGGCAGTGAGGCATCAGTTCCGGTGACGATGCGAAGTCTGCGTGTTCGTGGAGTCACCCTCGGCGGTTATCGGCGCCGCAATAACAGGATTCAGGTGCTGGAGATGACGGAGTCAGTGCGACTCTGGCATCGGGCACGGCCAATAGGTGATGGAGCTGCGGTGCAGGCCGGGTGGTGAAATCGTTCACTTCACGAGCGGTGCCCCTCGCCTCAGTGCAGGTCACGGCATCACAGCGGATCGCTGACAGCGTCGGAAACAGGTTTTCTTACTTCTCTTAGGTTTCTTCCAGCTCCCAACAGCAGGAACAACTTCCAGAGGCCCAACACAGTCACAGGCACCTCTTGGCAGGTCAGACCTTCCAGCAAGGAAGTTCAGGGGAGCTGGGGGTGAAGTCTTTGTGTCCGTGAGACTTCAAAACAGGAGGCAAGCTCTACTCAAACCCTTGAAGACTTTCCTCAAGCAGGGGACACAGCACACAGCAAAGTCCTTCTCCTTTCCTTGGCAGAAACAGCAACTGCAGGCCAACCCCAGACAAACAGCAAGGGCAGTACTTCTCCTCAGTTTCTCCAGCTCTTCTCCTTGGCAAAGGTTCCTCTTGATTCCAGAAGTAGTCTAAAGTCAGGGGTTTGGGGTCTGATACTTATACCCCAAAATGTCTTTGTTCAGGGGACTCTGAGCCCAGGTCAAGCCAGTTCTGCCTTCACTGGTGCAGCATGACCACAGGAGGTGTAGTCAGCATTGTGCAAGATAGACAGGCCCCATTCAGGTGCAAGGTAAATCTCCTCCCACCACTCTATATGCAGCCAGGGTCTATTCAGCTCAGGGCTGGGTCATCCAGGAAGGGCCAGGCACACTTCAACCCCCCCAGAGGCTGTCTACAGGGAATGCACATCCTCTGTCTCTGTCACACTGGAACCAGACAGTCAATCCACAAACAGGCAGAGGCACACAGGATGGTTGAACACGAAAATAGCCACTTTCTAAAAGTGCTATTTTCAAACACACAATTTAAAAACCATCTTTCCTAAAAGATGTGTTATTAAATCCTGAGTTCAGGGATATCAAACTCCATTTTTCTATCTTATCCGTACGGGAATATATGCTTGTCAAATGTTACAAAGCATTCCCTATTCTGTCCTATGGGGCAAGATAGCCTTTCAATAGTGAAAAACGAAATTGGCAGTATTTCACTATCAGGGCATGTTACACACACCAGTACATGTCCTACCTTTCACATACACTGCACCCTGCCCAGGGGGTACCTTGGGCCTACCACAGGGGTGTCCTATGTGTAAGAAAAGGGAAGAGTAGGGCCTGGCAAGTGGGTGCACTTGCCAAGTTGACATGGCAGTTAACAAACTGCGCACAGGCACCGCGGTGGCAGGCCTAAGACCTCTTTTCAGGGCTACTCATGTGGGTGGCACAATCAGTGCTGCAAGCCCACTAGTAGCATTTGATTTACCAGCCCGGGCACACTCAGTGCACTTTACTAGGGACCTACTGGTAAATCAAATATGCCAATCAGGGAGAACCAATCACAATAACAATTTTCACAGGGAGCACTTGCCCTTTGACACTGATCAGCAGTGGCAAAGTGCCCAAAGCATCTAAGCCAGCAAAAACAAAATCTAGCACAGCATCAAAAACACA
The DNA here is from genome assembly GCA_963921515.1 of Calotriton arnoldi. Classification (NCBI taxonomy): domain Eukaryota; kingdom Metazoa; phylum Chordata; class Amphibia; order Caudata; family Salamandridae; genus Calotriton; species Calotriton arnoldi. The sequence continues at coordinate 4,006,924 of CAWUFW010000526.1, read as the reverse complement.
GGAGGTAGAGGCAAAAAGTCAGGGAAAACCACACCAAGGATGTCAGGTCTAACACATATGCTTTTGTGGTGTCTCAAGAGTGGGCATTGGCAGCCCCAATGATCAAAAAAACGTTTTGGAGGCTGTAGGGGTACAGAAGGCCCCAACAGAAGATGCCCCCTCAAAGTTGCCCTAAGCCTCCTACAGGGTTCCATTAATGCCTGTCCCTGGAGACGTTTTGGAATGTTTCAAAATACTCCAAGACTTGTGCTTTTGCACAAATGCTCTGAAATGGTGATGACACATGTTGGGTGGTCCTAAAGCTGCAGTGGCAGCCTGTGTAAATTGAAAATTGAAAGAAGGTCTCTTGCACACATTGAGTTGAAATAAGAATGTTTTATTGACAATGCTGATAAAGTCAATGATATGTTACATGTGTTAATGAATGGTATTGAAGAATGGCACCATCCACATTTATTTCAATAGTGTTGCAATGATTAATGAGACCACATCTTTGTTTTTCTTAAATTGGTGACATCCTGAGAAAGCCAGTAAGCCTGCCTTTTGGTAATAACACACCCTTATATTGTGTCCAGTTTAGCTGTGGGTATTGTGTTTATAGTTTGGGGCTTGCTAGGGATGTAACCTGTCTTGAGGGTGTCATCAAAGGTATGTGTGTTTATCAATGTACTTTTCCTTTTATAAGCTGTTAGACCTGACAGCCTTGGTGTGGTCTTCTCCCAAAGTTTTTGCCTTCTTCCCTCCTGTTTTCCGAAATTTGTTTTTGTTGGCTTTAAGAATCTGTGCAGTTTACCTCTGCTAGCAAGTGCTAATAAGCTTGTGCTCACTCCTTTAAACATGGTGAAATTGGCTTACACCCAATTGGCCCATTTAATTTACTTATAAGACCCTAGTAATGTGGCTCTACATGTACCCAGCGCCTGTAAATTAAATGAAAAGAGTGGACCTTCAGCCCGGGTTGTGCCGCCTGCATAAGTCGCCCTTCAAAACATGTCCTAGACCTGCCATTTTGCCAAGCCTAAACTTTAGCCTTCGTTTTCAATACATATAAGACACTCTTTAGGTAGGCCCTAATCAGCATATACGACAGGGTGCTGTGTAATCAAAAAGTTGGACATGTTTCTTTAAGTTTTACATGTCCTGGTAGTGAAAAACTCCTAAATTTGTTTTTCACTACTGCAAGGCCTACCTCTCCCATCGGATAATACTAGGTTACCTTATTACATTTCATAAGTGCTGACCTTTGATTGGGAACAGGTAGAAATGTCATGTTTGGTCTCAAAAGAATTGTAATTTAAAATCCTCTTTAATGATCAAGTCAGATTTTAAGTCACAATTCTGAAAATGCCACTTTTAGAAAGTCGCAAAAAGAAATATTGATAGACAGAATGCTGAACAATGTTAAACACTCACCCCCAGTACAGAGATCTGGGCCTAAATCCATTGTTTTTTTGCTCACCACACCACCTCAGTTTGGACCTAGCCATATGCAAATCAGTCTGGACCCTGCTACCCATGGGCACCGTCCAGCCCGAACTGCCAAGCCAGGTCCTCCCTGCACCGGAAACAAGCATCCTAGGACCGGCTTTGGGATATCACCCCTCAACAGCCAGGATAGCTTGAATCCGTGGCATGGCGAGCATGGGACCCGTGCCTGGGCATCCCCATCCCACTTGCGGTGACAAATGCAAAAAGAATAATTGATGGATGGAATGCTGAACAATGTCAAACACTCATCCCCCATTATAGAGACCTGGGCCTAAATCCATCACTTTTTTGCCACCACACCACCCCAGTTGCAAATCAGTCTTGACCCTGAGGATGCTTGTTTCTGGTCCAGGGAGGACCAGCCTGGCAGTTTGGGCTGGACTGTCCCTATGGGGAGCAGGGTCAAGAACGATTTGCATAAGGCTGGGTCCAAACTGGATTGGCGGGCAAAAAAATCATAGGTTTAACCCAGATCTGTGACTGAGGGTGAATGTTTGATTTGATCAACATCCCGTCCATCATCTGTTCATTTTGCATTTGTTGCCCTAAGTGGGAAGGGTATACCAGACATGGGTTCCGTACTTGCTATGCCACTGGATTCAAGCTAGCCTAGCTGATGAGGGGTGATACCCCAAAACTGGTCCCAGTATGCTTGTTTCTGGTCCAGAGAGGACCTTACCTGGCAGTTCGGGATGGACTGTTCCTATTGGGAGCAGGGTCAAAAACGATTTGCATAAGGCTGGGTCCAAACTGGAATGGCGGGCAAAAAAATTATGGGTTTAACCCAGATCTGTGACTGAGGGTGAATGTTTGATTTGATCAGCATTCCGTCCATCATCTGTTCTTTTAGTATTTGTTGCCCTTAGTGGGAAGGGTATGCCCAGATGTGGGTCCCGAACTCGCTATGCCACTGGATTTAAGCTAGCCTAGCTGATGAGGGGCGATACCCCAAAACCGGTCCCAGGATGCTTGTTTCTGGTCCAGTGAGGACCGGCCTGGCAGTTCGAGCTGAACTGTTCCCATGGGGAGCAGAGTCTAGACTGATTTTCATATGCCTGGGTCCAAACTGGAATGACATGGCGAGCAAAAGAATTATGGATTTAACCCAGATCTGTGACTGGGGGTGAATGTTTGATTTGTTCAGCATTCCGTCCATCTGTTCTTTTTGCCCTTCTAGAAAGTTGGCATTTTCTTTTGCTAACCATTTGATGCCTTCAGCCTATGTCCTGGTTCACATAACTGTGACTAAAATGGCAGAGCTATTCCCTGCCCCAATCAGATTTGAAAGGGCTGCCTACAGCACTCTCACAAAGAACTTGACACCTGCCCTTTGTCACCTTAGGCCTCTTAGAGCCTGGGCAGGGGGAGGAAGTAAATTTTCTGAACCAGATGGGGGGAGACCCTAGACATTTTTCCCACTTCAAAGACTGGTGCCAGGTATAAATACTAAATCCTGAGACCAACTCTTCAGTTCACTCCTGGACCTACGGCAACCCCCAGAAAGTCTGCTTTGCACTTCATAGGAACTGCCCTGCCTTTGAGGCCTGCCTTTGTCTTCGAAGGACTGCCTTGCTTCTACCAGAGGACTGTCCTGCTGCTTGAAGCCTGCTTTGGACCTTCAGAGGACTGCCCTGCTGCTTGTGGCCTGCCTTGCTGCTTGATCTCTGGACTACCAGAGTGACTCCAAAGGTCAGTTGGCTGACCCCCTGTTCTGAGCTGCAGGGACACAACAATCTCCAGAGGCCTCCATGCAATTGCCTAGCTGACCTGTTGCAACTAGACTTGCCTGGACCTGCCTGAGCCCAGCTGGCCTCTGCTAGAGTGAATCCCTGATCCCCAAAAGGTGGCTCCCCAGATCCTGGATCCTTGGAAGGCATCAGAGTGCATTTCCCTGTAAAGAAAGGAGACATCCTGATGTTTTGGGCTCTTCCCGACCACGATCAGGCCAGTGATGACTGCTGATGTGAAGCTCTGATGAACCTGACGCTTCATGCTACAGTGACCACCAGCGATGACCAGCAAAGTGCGATCTGCAGTTCACACTACAGCAACGTCAGCCCATGGTGACCGCCAACGTGAAACTCCAGCAATGACTGTCTTTGACACCCGACTGGATCTTCGTGCTATGATGACAACCGTCCATGACATCTGGCCTGCTCTTTGCACTAGAGTGAAGGCCATGCACAACTCTCTCCCTGCTCCTTATGGCCCCCTCCACCGCTAACTGGGCTCTAATTGCCAAACTTTGAGAAGGTAACTTTTTCAGCTGGAATAACCTGGTCCCTGTATCCGTCCTGCACTCCATTGTAGTCAGCCTTAACTTGTGACCTTTACCCGGTCTAGCATGACCATAAGACCACAAGTGCCGCTTTGTGGTTTTAGGCGCTATACTTACCTAAAACTTTCAAATTGCATATCTACAGTTCTAGTGAATAGATTTTTGTCATCATGGTATCATTTCATTTACTGAAATTAACTCTGTTTTTCTAAATTGGTGTGGGATTTTCCTCATGTTGTGTTTTTACTTCATTCCTGTTTGTGTGCTACATAAATACATAACACAGTGCCTCTAAATTCAACCTGACTGCTTTTGTGCCACGATACCTGAGAATTAAGCACATGTTAATTTAGTGGCTTTTGTAGTTCGCCCTGACAAGGATTGTGGTTGTTGCTTGAGAAGGGTTTTCACCCCCTTAGTCAAAAACCCTGTTTCTTTCATAAGCAAAACCACCGACTGGGCAATCATTGAGTGTTGTTGTTGCTGTGTGCCAGCAAGCTAGTCCTCACCACCTCTCCTGAGTAGGCCTTGGACTGCTGTGCTTCGCTACCTTGAGAGAGTCAAGTGCTACAACGGGATACTTGGTTCCATTAAAGAGAAAATTGTGGACTTATTACTTGTAAAGGACTCTCATCCTTCACAACTAATAATCCAATTTCTTACAAGAGCAGACTAAGATTTGAAGAGTCAATCTGATATTGGTTTCCAGTAGGATTGGTTTCATTTTTGATTTCCAAGCAATGTATTGTGTTGTCCTTCAAAGTACAAGTTGGACAGACATACTTTAATCAATGGTTGCTCGAAACTATTGAATAACAGGAGTAATTCGATCTTTGTTAGGTGTGGAGTTTGGTAGTCACTTGACATACTTTTCTAACTTAGCTCGAAACAGGTCTTGAGCGTAGAATTTTTTTGTATTAGTGGATTTTGATGTTGTCATCAGTGAAAAAAGAGCAATGTAGAGGTTGAAGGTGATCAGGGAGAGGATGGATCCCTGGGGTACTCTGAGGAAGCAGTACGTTTTAAGGGGCTGGAGGTGTCGATCCGGATGAGTTTCTGATGGTTGATGGTTAATAAATTAAGAGGTGAAACATTGCAGGACCATGTCAGCGAAACCAATGCATGTCTCTAGAGTGTTAATCAATACCTGGTAATCAACAGCATGAAAAGCAGCAGAGAAGTCCGTCAGGATTGGGAGATAGGGGACTTTTATATCTTGTTTTTCTTTTTTGATTACATTTTAGAAGCATGCAGAAAAAAATGCACAATAACTCATAGTGTCACAAGAAAAGGAAACCTGAGTGATAGAACAAAATATGTAAAATATATAATAAAACTGACAGTATTATTTCATATATCACTTTTTCTGCTTATCCATCTTTTAACTCGATATTGAGTTACAAGTCATTGAGGATAAGTTCGCTAAAAGGCTTTTGTTAATTCCAGGTACCTGCAGCAATTATATTGCCCCTAAGGAATTGGGGCTGCCTTATATCAGCGATACGATCAAAATGGCCCCGTTGCTGCTGTGGCTTTCAATCTGGAAAAGGGATACGGTCCATCTTAACCAGCACATCATAAATGACATCATGAAACTTGATTGTGCTGAAACTATTCCCTGGTTAACGTATGTAAGACAGGAAAAAGTTTATTGTCCCGCTATTGCGTAAACTCACCTTATGTAATCACTCATCGGCTGTTTTAGTTCTGTTACAGTTAGAAACACATTTTGCTTGTTTTATGATGTCGTCCTTTTTACAAGCTGTTTTAAAAACTAGGAAGACTGTTAATTTAAAGTTACCGTGATTTAATTGACATCAGATAATGATGGCCACATTGTGTGTGTCCTAAAAAGGGATATATGTTCATCTTCTCACTGCCCCTAGCAATATTTAAATGTCCAAATGCGTAGATTACACGCTAATTAGCCCTATTGGTAAGGGTTGGCCTTCCTTACAGGAGCACACCACCACCATTATAACCTTCATTATTTTATAATATTTTATATTTTTTAAATAGTTATATAAAATCTCTTGAATAATTTATTGAAATGATGTCTGATCTGATATAATGTGGTCATCTGTACAATATTGTTTTTTAGTAATATATTAACAGTTCGCAATTAATTTTATGTACTTTTATGCACTTTTAATGCAAAATAAAGTTAATATTGATTGAGTTGCTTCAATTGTCATGATATACAAGCAACTGAAGAGCACATTTTATATCCCTTTTCCAGAAATGTATCATACAGTTGCCAAATGTATTTGTTTTTTAACATACAATTTCTGAAATGATAGCAGTATTTCAAAATACATACTTTAACAAGCTTAATCTGCCAAACGGAAATCGTGAGGTAAACTCGACTTCCAAATTACAGTAATTACAGAGCACGTCAGAAGCAAAGCAATACATGTGAATTCTGTGTTCCGATTGTTTTGCCCTTGCATTATCTTTTTCTAATCCTAATAAGGCTTTTTAAGCTGGGATGGTTAAAGCTTCACGGGGTATAAACAAAGGAAGAGAAAATGTCCTGCCAATATCTGATAGATTACAGGATTAAAACAAATGTGTCCAAGTTTCGAGTTATGTATTAGCACTTCTATGGAAATCTTCTATATGCTAGAGTTGCATTTGTTTAAATATGCCGGTGTATTATAGCCCAACTACTTAATACAGAAGTGCATACTACGCAGAGTAATTCTCCTAATGGAGATGAAATTCAAGTAACAAACTATGTGCCATTCAACTGCTGTGATGTCCATTCCGTAATTGTTCTTCAATTTTAATATTTGTTGCTTTATAGTGGGGTTGTGGTACCACAGCCAAGAGAACCAATCAGTTAAACCTATTGTTTGATTAGAAAGTTATAAATATCGTACTAAGAATTCAGAACACGATGTATTTGTCCCTGAGAGAGAACAAAGCATCCTTTGCAGTTGATAAGACAAGAACCAAATCTTAACGGTCTATAAGGGATTATTAGTTCGGTAAAAAAAACTTTCAGACATGCCTGATGACAAACGTCTCAGAGTTTTCCAATAATTACTGAATTCCATTTATTGATAAATATCATAATAAACAGACCAATATTGTTACAGTCTTGGAGTGTGAGTCGGAATGCATCACAGGAGTTTAAAGGAAACAGCTTGCTGTTTTAATAAATGAAACAACTGAGCTATCTGAAGATTTGGAAGATCCGGATTCGGTAAGTGGTGCTATGGACGTTTGGTGCGTCATCAATACGGTTTAACTCTCCATAGCTGCAAATTGTGGCCTTAGCATCTGCACGAAGACTGGGAAATCGCAAACCACCTTCCAAGGTGGATGTCTTCAGCCATTGTAAACTGAGGCGAGGTTGTCTGTCTGCCCATATCAAGCTGGTGAGTGTATTTTTGATTTTATAAAAGAAGCTGGATATCAAGAACAGCTGTAAAAGGCAGACATTGTAATCAGGCCAAGGTACCAAAAATAAAGAGAGGCAAATAGTTAGGCATATATAGATCCACTGGGCTGTCAAAAAAGGGGCCCATAGTTATCTCTTGTGGAGTGAATCATACTGCAAATCCAGATGCTTCGGAAGTGCTACTGAGATGGTTGAATTAAAGAGCATAATCTCTGACTTATTATTCAACCATCCGTAGTTTCTGTCAATTTGACATACATTTCGGGGGTCAATTTATCATCACTTAGGGTTTGGCTCGATAAAAACTACAGTTAATATAAGGTTTAATAATGCAAATCCTCAATTAATTGCAATGCTAATAAAGTATTTTAACCAATTCATTACCTTGTTAAAAGGGAAAAAGCCAGAACTGGGACATCTGCCCAGCAAGTTTGTAATGTGGGCTGACACCTGGGCATTTAGCGACTTTGGAGCACACTTAGGGGCATATATACAAGCCATCGCCATCACAACATCACTTTTTCCGACGTTATGGTGGCGATAGGGGCTTAGCCTTATTTACAAGGCAGCGTTATGCCACTTAGGGCCATATGTACAAGCTCCTATCGCCACCACAACATCACTTTTTCCAACGTTGTGGTGGCGATAGGGGGCTTAGCCTTATTTACAAGGCAGCGTTAAGCCACTTAACGTGGCTTAACGCTGTCTTGTAAATAAGGCCCCCTTTCACGGTATGGTTAGCGTGAAAGGGGTGGGCAGTGGATGTTGCGGTGAGCGTTCCACCGCAACACCCATTGAGTTTGACGCTGCCCCCTATGTACAAGGGCAGCGCCCATAGGAGACAGAGCCAAAATTAAGACCAGGAAAAACCTGGTCTTAACTTGGCGAAACTTGTAGAAATGCTTTATTTCTCCGTGTTTTTTCTTTTTCGATGTGTGCTGCATTGTGCAGCACAAATGGAAAAAGCAAAACGCCTTGGATTGTTTATGTGTAGGAAGGTCCCCCTTCCTGCATATAAACAATCCTTTAAAAAAAATGACATTTTGTAACTTCCAGGTGTGCTGCATTAAGCAGCACACATAGAAGTGTCAAAATGGCATTTCAGGATTGTTTATGTGCAGGAAGGGACACCTTCCTACACATAAACAATCCTCCCCTGCATGCAGACACCCTTGCACTATGGTGCAAGGGTGCCTGCGTTGGTGCTACACTGCTAAGTGTAGCGCCAGCACAGGGGGAAACGCAAGGCTGCACCATATCCTTGTAAATATGGTGCAGCCTTGCGTTTCTGAAGTGGCGGAGTGAGGCGTTAGGCCATGATGGCGAACGCCTCACTCCGCCACTTCCTTGTACATATGCCCCTTAGTATAAATATATGCAATGCTGTGCAGCAAGGGGAACTTGCTGCGCTGCAGTGTGTGAAAGGGAGAGAGCAGAAATGCTCTATATTTACGAAAAAGCAGAATGCAGCACACATGGAAAGAGGAACTAATTAGGATAAATAAAGATATTAGATATAAGGTAGGGGCACCATTTTGATATAAACCCAGGTTTACAAGTCTTTGTAAATCTATGCTTGCATCAAAATACATGGGTTGATGCATAGGAATGCCTATGCTTCACCCATGTAATGCCAACCCAACGAAAAGTAACGCAAGACAGCACTATGCGCTGCGCTACTTTGTATTTACTAAACCACACAAAGTGGCTTTGTGTGGCTTAGTAAATGCAAAAAATTATTATGTTGATTATTGTTGAAAAGACTTTGTGCCACAACTGGGAAGCTGTATTCTCCACAAGCCTTAGCAGTTGGTAATGCTGTGATTGCTTCAGTGGCCTTAGAAGCAGTAATGGGAAAACATAATTGCGCTTGACTAGCGTGATCAAGGTGAGAATATGGAATTTGAACAAAAACATCCCTATTTCAATAGAAGCAGACTCAGTGGAGTCTTCTAGATAAGACAGTGTGTTACAAACATTTCATATACTATTGGGCCAAAAAGGAACTGTGGCCTTAAAGGAGTACCATATAAAGGTTACATTAATTGAATCCACGTTTTCTTGGAAATTGATGCAAAAAATGTTATTTACTTTAATAGGGATTTTAAAAAAATCATTAGAAATGTTCTATAGTTGTGGAGAGGGATAATGGACTTTCAAAACGATGGCTGATTGATTTAAAATACTGGCTGTTAGGTGTGCAATATATATACAGAACGTGTGCGTAATTTGAAAGTGATCTAAACATAATTATGGTTCCCAGAAGTTTCTTGTAACCAGATTATCCTGGTGCCATAGATCAATAAAACTAAAGTAATCTCCGAGAATTTCCACTGTCAGTGCAGGAATAGATTTATTTTGTGACCTACAAGTAAGTGTCTGAAGTATCAAGATGTTTTGGAGAACAGGACTTTTAAATGGGTGCCAAGTTAACTCATATAGCATAGTTGTATCATCCGTAACAGCTCAATTGTAGCTAACTAAATGTAAGAGCTGTCCACAATTTGACACTGAACAATTATCCAGCACCATATATTTTTTTTAAGTATTTTTATTACATCTTTTTCTGAAACAAGACATGTAACAAAACAGCGCATCCAACAGCAATACTACGTGGGATTCAACATTCAAGTCACACAGTGTTACTATAGTGCAGTCCAGTAGTGTCATAATCACGATGGCATCCAAGGCTCCTCCTTCCACATCAGTACTATTCAAGGACACTACGTAGCAGCAGGTTTCTCTCCACCCCCTCCCATATCTATCTCGTAATGTCTGAGCCAGGGGCTCCACGCTTTACAGAACTTCTTGGGGTATCCTCTAGCCTTGTATGTGACTTTCTCGGCGACAATATAAAGGTCCATTTCTACTTTCCATTTCTTGAAAGTTGTCAGCTCAGGGGCGCCCAAGTGTTTGTCCATGTCTCGCTTCGCCACTACAAGACCCAGGTTGCCAAAGAGGAGTATCTTTTGATGTTCCCCTACCACTGCATTCAATACAAGCATATCACAGGGCAGGACCACATTGTATGTATGAATGACCCATCCTCATCTCCACATCTCAGACAGTTAGGGGCCTCAGATCTACCAAATCTATGTAAATGGGCTCTGTCATAATATACTCTGTGCAGGACTTTAAATTGAATAAGTCGTAGGTGGGACCTAATCGCCACCTCCCTTGGGTGTATCGAGGCCATCTGTCTTATCTAGTTTGCTGACTTCGTCCTCCCATGTTGCCTTCAGTTTCGTCAGGGTATCTGGGACGTTGTTAAGGATGGTCTTATATATCCACAATACCACTTTCTCAGCTGACTCACCCTGAAGGACCCTCCTTCCAACGGCGAATACTCCTGGAGGTCGTCTAGTATTATCTTCTCTGCCTGCCAGGCATGTTGCACCTGCAAATATTTAAAATATTGGGTATTGTGCATACAGTATTCTTGTTGCAAAGAACTCAAAGGGATCAGTGCACCCTCCTCAATGATGCCTCCCAGTTTTGAGATGCCAATTATGTCCCAATGTCCAAAGCACTTCAGCTTTCCAAATTCCTTCAAACGTGTTCCCTCCCACAGGGGCGTCTACCGAGTCAACCTCCTGTCCCTTTTCGTCAATCTTTCCACCCCTTTCAAGGTGTCAATGGTCATCTGGGTTGCTGTCAAGAAGTTCCTTAACCCCTTTCTCCCATATAAGTAGTGTAGGTGTGAATGGGTCGAAAACTGGGTCCTCTCCAACGCATATGCTGGGTGATTTCTGGGCAAGTACCCCCAGTTTTTAACCACTATTAAGTGTGCTGCCCAGTAGTAGGCCTGGATGTTCGGTAGGGAAATACCCCCATTATATTGATATCTTTGCAGTGCCCCCAGTGCCACACTAGGGTGGCTACCATTCCACAACAGTGTCCGGACTTCATTGTCATTTCTGGCAAACATGTCTTCCAGGGTCTTATGGTTTGTATTTTGGAGGATATATATAGGAGTTTCAGGAGTGTAACCAATTTAAACATGGCCACCGATCCTAATAGGTCAGAGGCACCATCCCCCACCTTTCGACGTCCCCATGGAAGTCTGTAAGTACTCTCCAAATATTGTGATCTAGACTAGTTTCCTTATTAGAAGTAATAAGGAAACTAGTCTAGATCACAATATTTATATTATACCCGCAGGGTAGAGGCAGGTTTTGTCCCAGTTAATGCCCCAACCTGTATGCGCCCCATAGTTATCCAATATCTGGAATATTACAGGGAGTGTCTCAGTCAGCCTGGTTATATATAGGAGGATATAGTCGGTGTACAACAATATCCTTTTGTCGCTTGTTCCCCCCTCCATTGTCCTAAATCACGCTATGCCCTGGTGTGTCCTGATTATGCAAGCTAGGGGATCCAGCACTAGGGCAAATAAAAGAGGCGATAGTGGGCACCCTTGTCTCGTGCCCCTCCCTATGGGAAACTCAGTGGAGAGCACACCATTTACTCTGACTCTGGCAACCTGGTTCTTATATAGTAGGTCGATCCATGCAATTAATTCGGGACCAAACCCAAACTTCACCAAGGCCTGCCTCAGGCAGGGCCAGTGGACAGCATCAAATGCTTTTTTGGCATCTAACAACAGAGTTATAAGGGGACCTTCCCTATTTTGGACCATTTAAATCAATTATATAGTCGGCGGAGGTTGAACCTGGTTGACCTTTTAGGCATATAACCTGATTTGTTCAGGTGTATTAGATTACTAATCAATGGTATGTTATGTTATGTTATGTTATGTTATGGTATAAGTCTTTTAGCTAATATAGCTACTAATATTTTCATCTCAATGTTCAGGAGGGAGATCAGACAGTATAAACTGCATCGTGTTGCAGGCCTACCTGGTTTGTGGAGCACCATAATAGTGGTCCTGCAGAGGTCTAACAGGACGGCTCCCACCTCCTCAGCTTCACAAAACATCTTTAGCAAGTATGGACCCAGGAGATCGGCATTCTTCTTAAAAAGTTCAGCCCATTTTTTATTAGGGCCAGGGGTTTTTCCCGTCTTTAAATTGCCAATGGCGGCCAATACTTCCGATAACACCGTATCCTCCTGTAAAACCTGTTGGTCTTCCCAAGACAGGGTTGGGATTGTTACTTCTTCCAGGTATTTCTCAATTTGAATAGTGTCTTCTAAAGGACAAGCCTTATAAAAGGCCCCATAATATAGTGCGAATTCCGTCGCAATGTTCTGAGGCATGACAATGGAAACCCCATCTTTACCTATGATCTCAGTCACCCACCTGGCCTCAGCTTCCTTTCTGGCTAACAATCGCCCTGCTTTATCCCCAGCATCGTATATACTGTGTTGCTGGCAAAGGATCATGACTGGTTTCTTGTTGCGCCAGCGACTGGTATTGCCTGCGGACTATCGCACTCATGCGCAGGATAAGGGTATCAGAGTGTGCCCCAGGTCTACCCTCTAACACCATAAGTGTCTGTTACAGAACCTCCCTGTCCTGCACCTCTCGGAATGGTGCGGTCTAGAGCCAGGTCCATTAGATCATTAAAATCTCCTCCAACAATGTGCACAGAGGAGCCTGCCTCCAACAATATCCCTGCCATCGCATCTAGGGTCACCTTTTGAAGTCTTGGGGGGCCAAATACGCTGACCAAAGTAACATCTCTCAGACCCCCAAAGGCCCTTCACCGCCATTTGAGTCAGCCCATATTTTCTCTGTATAGAAGGGAGGGGTCTTCCTAACCAGGATGGCCACTCCACGGGAACCTGTGGTGAAACCAGCATGCACCAATGTTGTATATTCCCCTTCTTCCTAGGAAACTGCAATGAGAGCCTCACAAATGGGTCTCTTGCAAGAGGACCACACCTGGTTTATGTCTCTTAATGTACCTGGCTACCAGTCCTCTCTTGACCTTGTTGCCAAGTCCATTCACATTCCACGACAATATTGAGTACCTCTTGTTACCTTGCTCACCTGGCCCCTTCATTTACATTCTGTGGTAATATCTGACCTTTTCACAGTCGGCCCAATTGTCTGCACCTGTATAAGTCATGAATGTGTCCCACTTGTTGCAACAACTTACCATACCTAACTAGATCTCCCCACCTTCCCCCACCTCAACTCCCCCTCTCCCACTCTCCCACCATGTTACGGGACAAGCCAGAGAGGTCTGTGTAGCCCCCCCTCCCCAAGTAGAAACCTCCCTCTACAACTTCACATCTTCAAAAATGTTGAAAACAAAAACAATAAGTTTAACACCAGCGGCTCTCAGATGCCTCCGAGAGTTCAGGAGGGGAGGGATAGCTATGCTGATTACCCCGATTAGCAATTATATTGACTCTGTACCACCATTCAAGCTCCAGGCCCATCTCTTTCCATTGCGTCATTCCTCACGGGAGATCCACCACCCATTTGTCATTATTCCAGAAGTGGAATCTCTTTGGCAAGTGGATGTAGGTCATCCGTGTCCAAGGCATTCAGAGTCCAGCCACTCCGTTCACTAGCAGAATTCAAAACTTTGCAAAGTGAGGTGCTTCACCTTTGGTGTCAGAGGACATCCCCGGTCTCCGCTCCCATCGGTGCACCACCAGTGAAGTCCCTTTGCGCCAAGGCCCATCAGTTTGGTTCTGTCTCCTTCTCCCTTACTGGCTTGTCTTAGGTCGCGCCCCTTCCGGTAAGGCGTACCTCTACTTTGTCGATCATCCCCAGTATTTCGCCATGGCAGGCGTTCTATCCGGCTCCAAGCTTCTTCTGGGGAGTGAAAGAAAAGCGATTTGCCCTCGAATATAACCTTGAGCTTTGCAGGGCACAACAACATGTAGTTATGTTATATGTTATACAATTTATAGAGCACATGGCTGCCCCAGCCAAGGGGCGTCTCAGCGCTAAGCTCAGACAGAAGATAGTTGACAGGGCCGAAGAACGTCGCAGGCGATTATTTAGCGAACACATGAGTTTTTATGGCTTGCGGAAAGCAGCTGGAGGGCTCTCAATTTAACCGTGACGGAATTAGAGGAGCACTGTTTACTCTGCACCTCACAAGAATAGTCAGGGAACACCATGATTTTATTATTGTCATAGTGGACCTCCCATAGGCGACGGACTTCTCGTAATATCATGTCTTTGTCCATGAAATTCAAAAAGCGGGCTATCACCGAATGAGGAGAAGCACCCAGCAACATTTTGGCCATTGACGCCCTGTGGGTGCACTCTATAGTGAAGCAGGAGAAGAACTGTTCTGACGGAAGGGAATCCTGTAACCATTTGGCCAGAAAGGCCCCATGTTGAGACACTTGACCCCATCCAGAAAGCCCACAAAATGTAAATTGTTTCTTCTAGCACAGTTTTCCGTGTCATCCACCTTCCAGTTTAGGTCTTTTACCGCAGCGCCAAGCTCTGCAACCTCCTTCCGTAGTTGTGTCTTCCACCTCTAAAATCCTGGCCTTCATCGTGGTGACCCTCTCCAATACATTCCGTAGATCGTGTCATAGGAGTGATACTTCTGACTGGACCTCTCCAATCCGTCCCTCGAAGGCTTCTCTGGAGGATTGAATTGCCAATAACAGGGCCGCATTATCTGGCATGTTTGGGGCGGTCTATTCTGCCTCCGTGCAGGGCGCCATCACTTTTGTAAAGCGGTTCATTTTGCCCTGTCTGCGGGGCTGAGGCTTTTTATCTTTGGCCATGGTATTGCACACATAGGCCAACACTCAAAGGGGCTCAGGCGGCGCATCAGATCCTAGTGATGACGGACCCCGATGCCTGTGACAGGGCCCCCCACCAGCACTCTCGAGAACTCGTGGTTCCTGCCAGGCACACTCCTCTCCTCTCCCACAGGGCCTATGAACCACAGTGCAGGAGTCTATTCAGATAAGTTTCTCTCTTCAACAATGCGCAAAGGGCCTAGCAGGACAGCGCTGCGGGTGTTTGCACCACTGGCCCGTCAGACCTGTCCCCCATGGGAGCTTCACTAAAGTCTTGGTCTAGAGCCCACTGCATCCCTCATTGGAGGGCAAGAGTCATGCAGCTTCAGGCGTCAGTCCCCTCAAGGGTCACAGGGCAGGAGTGTCTGTGTGGGGTAGAAGAACAAACAGTGGCGGAGCATACCCTCTAAATGAAGAGGAGTAGTGTCAGGGGCCTGCTTGCACACCAAAGGCCACACAGCATGAGCAGCCCCCGTTGATCCGAAGGTTCCAGCAAAATCAATCTGGTCAGTAAGTAGTATTTTGCAGACAAGCAAGGGGTTTAAATCCAGCGGAGCGACAATGATATTTGTCAATATGCCTGGGCCCGGAAGGTGACTAGCACATGCAGCAAAAGCAGGATATCTGATGAGTACAGCGTGGCTGGGTGGCGCAGAGAGCCCCATTCAGAAACCCCTGGAGCAACGTGCCTTAGACCATCAATGTTGTATGGTGCAGTGAAGGATCCCATGACGGACGGGGCCCACTTGAACTCACAGGAGACCCCGCAATGTATAGCACAGCACGAGCAGCCCCTGGATGCAAAGGCAGAGCAGTGTTGTGTCTCCTTTCCCCTTTAAAGCAGCGAGAACAGAGTCTATGAAGAAGGCCCAGTCTGTGTGGAGATGAATAAATGCTGTCAATGATGCTCCCATGAGGACTGGGAACACCACTTGCCCAGACGCACATGCATGCATGCACTCTGAAAATCAGATGTTATGTGCTGTGCCCCCTCATAGTAGCAGCAAGAGAGGGGCTGTAGGGTCTATGCATGTAGGAAAACAAAGGCACTGTCTCAAAGGTACCATCCAGTTGTGAAGCCCAAACTGATCCACTTGAGACTTCGTCAACCTCAGGGCCCGTTGAATCAGCAAGAGAGGGAAGCTTAATTGGGCTACAGGTGGGTGGCAGGGAAGGACACGAAAGATCCAAACGAACAAAGGGCCTCATTTACAAGCATTTGATGCACGGCAGCACAGCAAGCCTTCCTGATGTGCTGCTATGCGTTAAAAGAAAAGGACAGGAATTACCTGTATCTTCAAGATATGGCGAATTCCTGCACTTCGCCCCTGTGTCGGCGCACAACCAGCAGCAGTGCGCCAACGCAGACACCCCTACATTATGTTGCAAGAGTGCCTACGTTGCAGAGATGATTGTTTTTGTGCAGGAAGGCGTACCTTCCTGCACAAAAACAATAATTGATGGCCTTTTCCGCTAGCATAGAAAGAGGAAAAAACAGGGAGAAATAAAAGTATTTCTCATCGTTGGGCCACTCCTACACCTCCCGTGGGGAAGCGTAGAATTCTAACGCATTCCCAGGTTTACGATTTCATGGGTGTTGCATGGGAACACCCACAGCAACACCCATGGAATGCCCCTTTCACGCAGTGCTCTGTGTAAAAGGGACACATATTTACAAGGCCATAAAAAGCCATGTAAAGTGGCTTTGTGTGGCCTTGTAAGTATACTGCGGCACATTGCGCCACAACAGTGTAAAAAAAGTGATGCTCCAACAGCGCAAAAGTGCTGCTAGGGCCTCGTAAATGAGGCCCAAAGTGTTTAGCCAATCCCCATTTGGCCCGGTCAGGGCCGTGCCGCCACAGTAAAGTACACCCCTCACGTTGCGCCCGAGGCAGCCTCACTATCGGGACATCAGCTTGCGGGGGGTTCAACAGTTTAGGCCAGCAAGTCCGCATTATCGCTGCAGTAGTGCCTCAATCCTGGCTGGCGTTGGCTGCGCAGCATCGCGTGTGTCCGCGGCGAGGACCAGACAACAACAACCACCACTAGCTTTTCCAGGCTGCACATAAGGGCAGGGGCCGCGGCTGACACCCATCGGGTCAGGGCACTCCTACCAGTTGTCAGCGAGGCCTCACCGTCTCCTCAGCAGTGCTGTCAGTCGCTCCTCTGCTCTTCCTTCTAGAGCCTGGCTGATCATGAGGTCTTGTCTCCTCTTGGGAGTCTGAGTCGCAAAGCCTTAGTCAGGGAGTGGGTGCAGGCCCATGAACTCAGTAGAGCCTGCAAAACGGTCCCAATCTGCAGGCCCCACAGTCTAGGCAATCAGGCCACAGCAGCTCCGGCAGGCCAAAGTCATCTCTCCGGTAGCCCCAGCAGTCAGGAGCAGATCCTACGATGGGGAATCAGAGGGGGGAAGTCAGTATCGCAGATGGGCAGCAGTACAACTGGATAAATGACGGATGGTGGGGGTATACTGCAGAGCTTCATTGGAGTGCATCTGCCGTCTTGGCTAAGCACGCCATGCCCCCATTCAACACCACATTTGATCGAGTTGAAGAGACTCTGCAGTAACTTTGTGACAGGAGTGAAATAAAAATGAAAGCTCATGTCTGCAGGCCATAGCAAATGAAAAGCACTGGGTCCTATCCAGCTATCACACTGGCAGAAAGAATATTGAGGATTCCCCCCAAATTGATCTAAGTCTCATCCCTTCCCCCATCAACCATCCTCACCCCCTTGAAGATATTAATGAGCTCCCATACCCATTCAGTCACCCCCTCACCCTTAAAATGGCACCTTGAAATTTCTCCTGGAAAATGCCATTAACCTCCAGCCTCCACCACTTGAGAGACAATAATGCACAAAAATAATGTCGAATATTAGCCATTAAGCAACTAATTATTTATGAAAGAAAAAGGAGGGAGAGTCACAAATTGATATTACATATCTCATTATATAACTCAATTCATCATATTATGCAAATGGAAGGCTTTCAGTTTCTTTAAAAACATAGGAACATATTTTCAAGTGAATGGCGAAGTGTGGCATTAAACAAAAATTGCTAATGTTACGCTCCGCCATTCTGAAAACATAGGGATGCTCAGTATTTACAATGGTACAGCACATTCCTGCGTTTTCCCTAGCGCTGGCGCTAAACTCAGCTACCTAGCGCCAACGCAAGCAGCCTTGCACCATAGTGCAAGGGTGCCTGCATTGAGGGACACCTTCCTGCACATAAACAATCACTAATGGTGATTTGTAACTCCTATGTGTGCTGCATTGTGCAGCACACATAGAAGTTGCAAATCGTTATTTTTAATGATTGTTTATGTGCAGGAAAGGACACCTTCCTGCACATAAACAATCATTTATGTCGATTTGCTGTTTCTATGTGTGCTGCACAATGCAGCACACATGGAAACAGCAAAAACAGGAGAAATTAAACATTTCTCCCCGTTTCGCCATGTTAAGACCGGGTCTTCCGTGGTCTTAATTTTGGCGCTGCCCCATATTTACGCCACCTTTTTTTTAAAATGTATTTTGATTGGCATTTAGTCATATTATTACACAGCAAGTCAGTGTATATTACTCATTATAGTTACGGTTGCATCATAATCAATCTAAGCTGTATACATCAATTTGTTTTCATCCCTCTATATATTATAGAAACATTACAGTAAGATCTATAAACGGTGTAGAGCATCACCGAGTTTCCTGCCAAGAGTTAGTATAACCAGTAAACGTTAACAATAACCCCCCCCTTCCCGTCCTGTCCTTCGGGTCAGTAATTTTCCTAACTTTGTGATCACCTATAATGTGTTTCGTCTTTGTCGTTTGAGCATCGGCCCCTGCTGTCTGGGCTGCTATGTGGTCTGCCCCTTTAGAGAGAGTCTCTCTGATCAGTCCGTTGAGAGGTCGGTTCCTGATCCCCCTGGAGATCTGTTATCATGAAAGCCCACGCCATTCTGTCTTCTTCTGCCTTTTCATCCTTTCTTACAAATCTCATCCTAACTAGCTCTGCCATTGCCCATTCTTTTATGTCTCTTAGCCAGTCTGCATATTTCGGGGGTTGGGACTGCATCCATGCTATTACTATCCGTCGCTTGGCCAACACCAGCCTCAAGTTAACACATTTTCTACTCAATTTCTTGTTTTTTGGCTTGGGTAGCAGGCCCAATAACACCTGCCTGACTTCCCGTGGTATGGTCCAGCCCGCAGCCTCCCCCAAACGTGCCAGGACACCCTCCCAAAAAGGTTGGATCTTGGGGCACTGCCAGATCGTATGGAAGAAATCTGCTCCCTGCGTATTGCATCTGGGGCAGTTATCCGTACGGTGTGGGTATATTATATGTAAGATGCGTGGGGTTAGATACACTTGATGTATGACATTGTAATGAAGTAATTTGAATCTCGCATTAGCACTAACTTTGGGGACCCCTTCATGTACCTTTCTCCATTCAGCCTCGGTCAGAGGCTCATCCAATATTGTGTCCCACTTTTGTTGTAGCCCTAACGGCTCCTGCGGTACATCCTCGCGTAATGCTCGATAGAGATGGGAGACAAGTCACCTCCCCTGTGCCATGGTTAACATTGTCGCTAATATATTAGTGATGGGGGGGCTATTTCGGAAGTTTTGCCACAGTTTACAAGCGACGCTTGATATTTTCGCATATTGCAGGAATTGACCTGGCCGCAACTCGAACTCATTTTGTGCGTCTTCTCATATTATGAATTGCCCTTCTCTATAAAGGTCCCCCAAAAGTTGGCAGCCTACCTCCCTCCAGCTTTTTACTGACATGGAGTCCGCAATTGCGGCAAATGGCCGAATCTCCCATAGGGGCATATTAGGTACATATGGAGCATGTCGGACCACCCGCGAAACCACATTCTCCCGTACTTTTGCTACATGGCGATTATGTATGGGCGGCTCTCGGGGACCATTCCCCCCATCATTAACAGCCCGGCAAGTGTGTTCCTTCTGTACGTCCCGGCCAAAAGGGATTTTTCCCAGTTGTCCTCGTCATCCAGCCAATGGACAGCGTATTGGAGCTGAGATGCCATATAATAGAGCTCTAATCTCGGAACCTCCAGTCCCCACCCTCCCAAGTTCTTTGTAATGTCGTCAGTCGCACTCTTCTCCATTTTTTGCCCCATAGAAGGTCACCTATAAGAGTTTCTAGTGTATTGAAATAAGATTGTGGTATCATGTAAAACAAATGTTGCAATATATATAGGCAACGTGGCAAAATAATCATTTTAATGATCGCTATGCGCCTCCTAAGTGACAACGGCAAGTCAGCCCAAAAGCGAATTGAGCCTCTCAATCCTTCTACCACACGACTGATGTTGAGCTTGTGGTAAGCGTCAGCAGAACCCGCCAGATAAATTCCTATGTATCATGCCCCCTCTTCAGCCCACGGTATAGCCATGACCGGTATCGATTCCAGGGGGACCGCAGCTATTCTGCCCATTGGTATCACTCTAGATTTTGTAGGGTTGATGCGTAATCCCGAAATGTTACCAAACTGTCTCATTTCCGCTACAAGTATCGGGATCGAATGTTCTGGTTGTCTCAGATAGACCAGCGTGTCGTCGGCATTTAGGGATACCACATGGTTAGTGTTCCCCAAAAGTATGCCCCAGGCATCCATGACCATTCTCAGCTGTACGGCCATTGGTTCCATAATGATTGCAAACAGTAGAGGTGATAATGGGCATCCCTGTCGGGTGCCTCGATTTAGAGCTATGGACCTCAACACCGTTCTACCCACCCGTACTCTGGCCGTGGGGGCGGCATAGAGCAGTTGACTCCATTTAAGATACTGGTCACCCACTCCTATTCGCCGTAGAACCTGCCACATATATGGCCATTCCACTGAATCGAACGCTTGTTCGAAATCCAGCGATGCGATCACAGTGTCAGTATCCAGTAGGTCAGGGGCCTGCCACACATGTACCAACCGTCTTAAATTGTATGTCGTGTTCCGTCCGGGGATGAACCCTGACTGATCAGAATGGATCAATCTTTTCATCAGCGGGAGAAGACGTTCAGCCATGATACCACTCAATATTTTTACATCAATCTTTAGCAATGATATTGGTCTATAAGAACTTGGTAAGTTGGGATCTTTATC
Source organism: Calotriton arnoldi (assembly GCA_963921515.1). Taxonomy (NCBI): domain Eukaryota; kingdom Metazoa; phylum Chordata; class Amphibia; order Caudata; family Salamandridae; genus Calotriton; species Calotriton arnoldi. The sequence continues at coordinate 3,985,938 of CAWUFW010000526.1, read as the reverse complement.
CTTTTTAAGGATCATGGTGATAAGTGCTTCGCCCATGGTAGTTGGGAGCGTCCCTTTATCTAACGCCTCGTTGTAGACCTCCAGTAGTCTATCCACCAAAAGTGGTCCAAAGCACTTGTAGAACTGCTCAGGGAGTCCATCGGAGCCCAGACTTTTGGCTGCTTTGAGACGCCCTATGGCACCATTTATTTTGTCTTTAGTGATCGGGGAACCTAGGGATTCCTGCTCTTCTATGGTAAGATGGGGGAGCTCCAGCGCATCTATGTATTCTACCATTATCCCCAGCTCCAGTTCAGAGCGGTTAATGTATACTTTTTCTAGGTGAGTTGCTAGGGCTTCTGTGATGGTTCGTTGTGCGTACACTAGTGTCCCGTTCTCATCCCGCATCTGTAATATTTGAGTAGCAGGCATTTCTTGTTTTATCAAGCTGGCTAATAGAGCCCCTGTTCTATCTCCTTCCCTATTAATGTGTGTTAGCCAATAAAGTGAGTAGAATTACGGAAGGTTTCCTGGTGTCCATAGAGTATTTAGCGAAGAAAAAGTTAAAAAATGAAGATGATTGAGGCGATTCAGGATTTTTTCAAAAAGGATAAACCGATTGTGACTAGAGAAGGGCTTCCTGTGCCTCTTCCAAGATCACCTGCTTCGTTTATGATGTTAGAGCATGGATATCATACGTGTACATGGTTGAAGAATTGGGTGAAGTACACCGAGGATGATGGAGTGTTAGCTTTTCCAGAACATGGTACTTTCAATGTAAGGATTTTAGAAAATTTGAGAAGGAGAATGAATTCATTGAAACCAAATCCTAGACCTATACAGTACGAAGCATTGAAAGAGTGGGAGCATGAAGGGTACAAGAGAGAGAGAGACAGGAATTAATTGAAATACAGGAATACGATGAAATGGTTCTCAGAGGCTAAGTGGGATGCTCAAATGAGGAGATGGAGGAGAGATGTAATCATAGATGGGTTATTTCCTGTAATGGTTGCTGAGGATCAGGCTGGTGGAAAGTGTAAGGAGAAAAAGAATAACGTAGAGACTTCAGAATTAGATATGGATCCGAATGAATTTGATGATGAGTTATTAGAAGAGATGTTATTGAAGAGACCTCCACCGTATCAGGAGAATCGAGATGGGGTTACTCCGAGTGTACCTTTAATTGAGATAGAAGCCTCCCAAGATCAACAGGTTCCCCAAGTTTCACAGGTATCGCAGGATACACCGATTACTCGGATTTCACAGGAAAAAGAGATTGAGATGCTTAATAGAGCAAAAGAAGAATTAACTCAGAAAATTAATCAGATGAGTTTAAATAATGCAGAAGCATTGTCAGTTCCAGTGACGATTGGTCTTATAGTTCCATTGTATAGTGAGGGTCAGAATATATTGAGAGTACATGCTTTGACAGTACCGATGAATGATGTCAGGAATGTTAGTGTATCAGAATCAGGTGAGACGAGTACGTCATTGATTGATCTTCCAATAAATAGAAAGGTGATTGAAACACCAAAAAGGAGTGTTCAGATAGATCCTAGAAAAATATTGCCAAATGTAAGAGAGACAACTCCAGTATCAGGTGGTACTGGTTCAGTGGGACCTTCGCCAGAGGAGTTAGATGAATGGATAAAGGGAATGGCATCTAATAAAACTAAATCGAGAATGGATGTAGGTAGATTGAGAGTAGATCTAGAAGAGATGATTATTGGTACAATTAGTCCAGAAAGATTGGGTGTTAATCAAGATGAAGAATTGTTATTTTTGTGCAAGAATATTACATGGAAAGCGAAAAATTTACATGAGAAATTGGCAGAGGTAGCACGAGAATATGGTGTTGATATTGAAAAGTCAAGAGCTTTGCAGAAGACATATAGAATAGATTTCAGTGACAAGGATCTAGAGAGTTTGAATGCCTCAGGAAAACGGTTACAGATAAAAGAATTGATAAACACTCTGAAAAGATGGGGCGATGTAGAAAGATGGAAAGGTAGATGGACGAGAAAGAAAGAAGAAGCAATTGCAAATAAGGGTGTGGTTGCATCTACTTTGCTTCCATTGAAAGAGACAGAGCCTGTTGAAATGATATATCCAATGAGAGAAGTTCCAGGTGGTGGATATGTTCGTATTCCTTGGTCAAGACAGGATATATTATCTTTTACAAATGATTTCCCCAGATTTAGAGAGAAACCAGTCGAATGGTACAAACAAGTAGAGAGATTTGTGAAGGTTTCAAAAGTATTGTTGAAAGATTTGGATGGCCTTTTTGATATTGTGGTTCCAGCGATTGTGGGCAAAGTGTAAAATTGCAGTTGATTGGCCGAAAGATGAATATCCCAGAGATATTAAAACAGGAGCACCCTTAGGTGAGGTGATTAAGAAATATCATCAAGTGATTACTTATTTGAAGGGTAAAATTTCACCAAACGAAACAGATTGGGATTAGATTGACAGGACGATGCAAGAGACGAAAGAATGAGTACATGATTATTATGAAAGGCTTTTACAGGTGTTCAAACAGTACAGTGGTTTTGAGAATATCACAGACAAAACAATGGGACAGTTTGTCTATAGGTTTGTGTTTGGATTGAAACCAGAGATTAGTGCTATGATTCAGCAACACTTGATTTGTTGGCAGAGTAAGACAATTGATGAAATTCTGAGGTATGCAAAATATTGTAGTGATGAAATTGAGTCCAGGCATAAGAAGTTGAAGGAAAAAGTGATGTGGGCACAGGTGAAAGTAGGAAATCAGAAAAATGGGAATTATGCTGATGGTTCACAAGGGAGTTTTCAGATGAAAGGACAGAATCAGAATTTCCAAAATGGTCAAATGGTGCCTGTGAATACTGTACCGAATGGAGTGGTTCAAGTGCAAATGCCAGGAAAAGGTAGAGGCAAGGGTAATAAGGAAGAGTTGAAGAAGAAATTCCTGTATCATGGATGTGGTCAGTTAGGACATTGGAGGAACGAGTGTAGGGTTATACAAGGTAATAATGGAATGGTTCAAAATTTCAATCCACAGATGCAGAATGGGATGGTTGTGAATCAACAACAACAGCAGCAACAGCAACAGTTAGTTACACCACAAGTACAACAGGTACAACAGGTACAAGTGCCTCAAGCACCTATGCCAAATAATGTGAATGCTCAGGTACAAAGATACAGTACGAATGCTGGATTTCACCCGAGTGAACAAGTTGGTAAGAATCAAAATGTACAACAGTATTGGTTGCAGTGTCCTGAGAGTGATTTAGATTCATGCTGAGGGGGGAGGAAGAGTGCGTGCTTGGCGAATCTCTGGAGGTAGATCAGTCTGGTCCTTTTGTTGATGGAAAAGTGGAAGGTAATGACCTTACATTTCTTGTGGACACTGGTGCTATCCATTCTACTGGGAGAACAGCAGAAATTCCAAACCTACCCCTCTCGGGAGAAACTATCCAAGTTGTGGGAGTCTCAAATAAGCATATTAAGACTCCAGTGACAAAACCAATGGAGGTTCATATTGGAAGATTTTAAGATATGCATCGGTTTGTGGTGTGTGACTCTAGTCCAGTGAATCTTTTAGGTAGAGATTTGTTGTGCAAAATGAATTGCACCATATATTGTACACCAGATGGTATTGCTTTTTAAACTCCGGATGAGGATGTTGCTTTTAAAATGATGATGGCAAAGCAAGGGACAGAAGTGGATGATTTATATCTTTTGCTTACCGCAAATGACTTGCCTGTTGAATTGAGAAACACAGTGACAGCTGATGTGTGGGATTTTACAGGAAAAGACATTGGATTGATGAAGGGAGTTGATCCTATTCAGATTTTGGTTAAGGGAGGTGCAGAATTTCCAAAAACACCACAGTACAAGATGAGTCTTGAGACGAGTGAAGGAGTTACTCCGGTGATTGAGAAGATGATTGAACAAGGAATTTTGAAAGAGATACTTGGGAGTCCATGTAATTCACCTATAATGGAAATTAAGAAACCGAGTGGGAAGTATAGGTTTGTGCAAGATTTGAGAAAGGTGAATAAGATTGTGGTACCTTGTTGTCCGATAGTGCCCAATCCAGCAGTGATTCTTTATCAAATTCCTTGTGATGCGGAGTGGTTTACGGTGATTGATTTGTGTCAAGCATTTTTCTCGATACCCTTACATCCGGATAGTCAGTATTTATTTGCGTTCCGGTTCGGAGATCATGTTTTAGCACGGTGCCGAGTTCCTCAAGGGTATACAGAGAGTCCTTCGATTTTTAATCAGATTTTGAAGAAGTGTTTGGAGTTGTTGGTTATGCCAGAAAATTCAGTGCTAGTACAGTATATTGATGACTTACTAGTGGCATCAAAGACAAGAGAGGCATGCGTGACAGATACGATTGCTTTATTGAATCATTTGGCAGAAGGAGGACATAAAGTGTCACCAGCAAAATTGCAGTTTTGTAAGAAAGAGGTTCAATATTTGGGACATAAGATTGAGAAAGGAGTCAGGAAGGTGTCACAAGATCGAATTGCTGTGATTTTACAGATGGGACCTTCTAAAACGCAGAAAGAGATTCGGATGTTTTTAGGCATGGATGGCTATTGTAGACAGTGGATTAGTGGATTCTCATTGACAGCTAAGCCGTTACAGAAACTGACACATAAGGATGTGGTTGATCCAATTCAATTAGATGAAGAAAGCATGAAGCATTTAAGGAATTGCGAGATAGTCTGTGTCGAGCACCAGCATTGGGAATGCCTGATTACAGTAAAGAGTTTACATTGTTCTGCTGTGAGAGAGATGGGTGTGCGCTTTCAGTTTTAACACAAACACATGGAGTGGCACGTCATCCAGTGGCATATTTCTCTGCTACTTTGGAAGCAGTGGCGGCATCGTTACCAGGTTGTTTGAAAGCAGTGGCTGCTACATGTGTGAGTCTGGAACAGAGCGAATCAATTGTGATGGGACATCCAGTGAAAGTGTATGTGCCACATTCTGTTGAGATTTTGCTGACGCGTACACGCACTCAGCATATGACAAGTAGTCGTTGGACAAGATATGAAAGAGTGATTTTGGGTGCTGAAAATGTGACAATAATCAGATGTACTACTATAAACCCAGCAACATTGTTGCCGAGTTCAGCTTGTGAAGAAGTGAAAGACGAAGCAGATCATGATTGTCTGGATGTGACAGAATTGTGCACGAAACTAAGACCTGATATAAAAGATGTACCGTTATCAGAATCAGATTGTGTCATGTTTGTAGATGGTTCTTGTCTACGGCACGAAAGAGGTGTTCTGCGAGCTGCATATGCTGTATGCACAGTGGCCATGGTTCTTGAAGCGCCTTGCATAAGAGGAATACATTTGGCCCAAATTTCTGAATTGGTCGCTTTGACCAGGGCCTGTATAATTGGCAAAAATTTGAGGATAACCATATTTACGGATAGTCAATATGGTTATGGGGTGGTGCATGATTTTGGTTAATTGAGGATGCAACGGGGATTTCTGACTTCTTCAGGATCACCGATAAGAAACAGTAAAGATGTGAAAGATTTGTTGAATGCATTACAATTGCCCAAAGAAATTGCAGTGGTTAAATGTTCAGCACATAAATCAGGAAATTATTATATGACTAATGGAAACAGATACGCAGACCAAGTGGCTCGTTTCTGTGCACAAAATTCAGTTTCAATTAATAAAGGATTGGAAAAGAAAAATACAGATTGTCATTTGATGTTCTCTTCAGTTGAAACATGGGATGAAATTAGACAATTGCAGGAAGAAGCTGGGGAGGATGAAAAAGAACTTTGGATTAAATCAGGCTGCAGAAAAAGACCAGATGATGAAATATGGGTGTATACAGATGATAGAGTAGTTATGCCAGATTGCCTACTTTCCCAGATGGCAAGAGTTTACCATGGAATAACACATGTAGGAAGAGATGCAATGATTAGGCTTTTCAAACAGTCATGGTACAACCCCAAATTTAGGGTCATTGCAGAAAGTCTGTGCCAAAGATGTGTTACATGCCAGCAGCAGAATCCAGGGAGGAAGACAGTTGTTAGTTGGGGCAGAATTGGAAAGGCGGCTGGACCTTTTACGAGGTTGCAAGCTGATTTCATCGAGCTCCCTCCTTGTAATGGACTAAAATATGTGTTCGTTGTTGTTTGTTTGTTTTCTCGTTGGGTAGAAGCAAATCCAACAAGAAGGAGTGATAGTTTAACTGTTGCCAAACTGCTTTTGAGAGAAATAATACCACTTTTGGATTTCCAGTCTCTTTAGAAACAGATAGAGGTACTCATTTTAATAATGAAATAATTCGGATGATTTGCGCAGCATTACAAATTGAGCAAAAGCTGCATTGTGCCTATCGACCAGAAGCTTCAGGTGTGGTCGAGCAAATTAATGGCACTATTAAATCTAGACTGTCTAAAGTGTGTGCATCCACAAAACTGAAGTGGCCAGATGCTTTACCTCTAGTATTGATGAGTCTAAGAAGTATTCCCGATAAAAAGACTGGATTCTCTCCTCATGAGGTGATCATGGGACGAGCCATGAGACAGCCAATTGTACCAGCGAATCAACTGATGAATATTACTGATGATCTAGTGCTTGATTATTGCAAAGGATTGGCTGATGTGGTGCATTCTGTGTCTCATCAGGTTGGAGAGATTGCAACCACAACACAGCAAGAACAAGCACATGATCTAAGCCCAGGTGAGTGGATCCTGGTGAAGAAACACGTAAGAAAGTCGTGTTTGGAACCAAGATATCATGGGCCATATCAGATAATACTGGTGACAACAACAGCAGTAAATTGTGGTGGCTTGCCGAATTGGATACACGCAAGTCATGCAAGAAGAGTCCCAAGTCCACTTGAAAGACAAGAAAAGCAGCAACTGGTAGAAAAACAAGAAGAGCCAGGAGCTGAAGAACCTGAAGCTGTGGAATCTGTAACTACAGATTCTGAAAGTGTAGAACACCTGCTTGAACAGGGACAAAGTCGAATAAAGTGGGCACCAGCTACTGGGTCTCGTAAGACTGCTGTTGAAAGTGACAAAGGAGAAGTGTTGAGAGAAAATCAACAGCAAGAACAACAGAGAAAAGAACTGAATAAAAGAACTTGCAATCTTGACAACGAAGCAGAAGAAGTAGTTCATGCAAAGAGAGCGAGAAAGGGTGATGTGTGGCCAAAAGGAGTGAAAAGACTGAAATATATTCTAAAACAGAAATCACCAAAGTCAATAATAGAAGTATCAGATCAACTTGAACAAAGAGAGTCGGAAGAAGAAACAGTTACAAAGACAAAAAGAATAAGGGTTCCAAATAGAAAGTATACAGCTCCAGAATGGACATATATAGTGTTAAAAGAATTTGAAAAACAAAATCAAATCAAAGAAGAAGTTGGTACAGAGCAAAGTGAAGGAGACAGTTTTGAGACACCGTAAAAGAACAATGTACATTAAGGTGCAAGAAAATTGAAATTCAATGAAAGCATTGCAGGAAAATTGACTGAAGCAGAAATTTAAAGAAGAAGAAGATAAAAAAAAGAAAGAAAAAGAGGGGGTAAAGAAGAAAGTCATAAAGTGTGAAGATACATTGGATACACTATTTTGGATAGATCTTACAAAATCCTGGATTACATTTTTCTAGACTAAATTTTTATAGATTCGATTTTTGAGTTTTTTCTTTATTTGTTTTTAGTTTTATATTAGAAATGGCAGAAAAAGCAGAGACTGGACATCAAAATAGTATTTTTAAACGTAGATGTATTAATTCTTGCCTATTTAGTGTTCTACTTTTAATGGCGTTATGGTTAATACTAATTATTATTGTGCCTGTCTTAATGGTAACCAATCATCAGAATAAAACTAATATTAATAGTGTGTTGAGTGAAAAAGTAGATAATAAAGACATTAAAGAAACTCCAAATACTAATATAGTGATGGAAGATGACAGTATCTATCATCATGATAAATCAATTAATGATTTTTCTTTAAATGTATTCACGAAATTATTATATGAATATGTGGATACAATGAATGCGAGAGATTGTTATGTGTGTATGCAATTACCTTCGTCTGTCTCAGAGGGGGTGACCTACCATCACTTACCTTTAACATATGGTGTGTCTTGTAGTGTACTAACCAGTCTGTTTTATGAGACAGGGAGACTCCAGTACTATTATTCGAATGTGGATTTAGTATTTTCAGAAGTTCCAATTAGAAAGAATGTGAATAAAGTGAAATGTGCCAGAAATGTGGAATATATGGGAGAATTTTTTCATTCTATAAAAACATTAGATACAGTATATACACATAGACATAATCTCACATGCAGTTTACGCTTTGAAGAAATAGAATTCATTAACATGGTAGAAGATAGAAGACAGGAGTTTCAAAGAAAAGCTGCTGAGCAAAAGTCTCATGTACCTCCATGGGCTTTCAGAGAAGGAAATTATAAGAAAGGCGAGACTTACGCTGCAATGTCTCTAGATTGGTACCATAGAGGGAAGCTTTGCTTGCTTAGACAAAAGACTGAGTATAATAATTATTTCATTGGTTCTAGTGAATGTGATCATACTTTTCTAATTACTGGAGGATGGGGAATAAAAGGAGGAACTGATCCTGTTTTTCCAGGAATTTATTATGTGTGTGGTAAGAATGCCTATTATAGTTGCCTGCACATTGGTATGAATGTTGTTATCTTTCCAAAGATATACCATGTTGATAAGAATCATAGAATCAATGAAGTAAAGAATGGAATGCAATAAGAGAGCAAGTTTTTCAGAAATAATTGGAGATATTTTTGGAGCACTGATACCTTCAGTTGGAGTTATTTTAAATTAGCACAGAATTAGAAAATTGTCCACAGTGATTGATCGTTTATCAACCGATACTGCTGGGGGATTCTTAATGGTGGATACTGAAATGGTTGCAATTAGGTCTATGGATTTGCAAAATCGACTTGCCCTTGATGTAATTTTGGCTAAAGAGGGTGGAGTCTGCAATATGTTGAAAATACAACAGTGTTGTACTTATATCCCTGACAAGAGTAAAAGTCTTGAGGGTTATATTAAAAATATTACAGATCTTCATAAAGATTTGTCCGAATTGAAGGTTGACGGTGCTTGGGAGAAACTTGGAAAGAGTTTTTCTTCAATGGGAGATTGGTTTTCTACTTTTGGGAATAGTGTTCTAGGGAGAATACTAACACCTATTGTTGCAGTGGCTACAGCAGTACTAATGATATTCCTGATCTATAAAAGTTGTAGGTGCAAAAGAGATACTTCAGATAATAAACGTAAAACAAGAAAAAGAAAGAGAGAAGAAATAGAATTAGAAGATATGAAAGGGAATTATTATGAAATCATGAAGGATTTAGATGGGATAATGATTAAAAGTGAAAGAACATCTGCCTGTTGAGAAATAACAATCTGTATTGGTGGGTATTTGGTGATGGCTTAAAACGCCATCAAAGAGGGGATTGATGGAGCAGGGTTTTTGCGTAAAGTAAACCTGCTCAGATTGAACCCTCAATAACATTTACTAAACGTGTGCAGTGGAAAATTAATGAAAAGGGCCTAACATGAGGTGAAATGCATTTGTGCAAGCGCGAAAATAAATTGACAAGTAGGCCGCAAAACTTGCTTCATGGCTAACGTAAGTAAAAGAATAATGCTGCTTTAAGATGCATGTTATTAATATTGGCTGAATATAAAATAATTCATTTAACATGGGTTGCGCAGGGATGGAAGCAGCATTGGGTTGGTGCGTAGAGAAAACAATTTCATGAAATAATAAATGTTTGTGTTTCATTCTTTATAGAAAACAAAGCATGGGGTTTCGTTCTGCATGTCAGGATAAGGGTTAAACATTGAAAATTGGAGAAAATGATTTTAAAACTATGAAGTATGAGCAGGAGAAGAGAAAGAGCCTGAATGTGTCCTTCAGAGACTCACGAACGTGCCAAAATTCCGAACAAAAGGACCTTGCTATGAACGGAGAGAAACTTCCTCTGCAGAAAGGCGCTCAGCGGAAGATTGTTATACAATGTTTTAACTTGTTGTTAGAATGGAGGAAATGTGGATAGCGAAACGAAGAATATTTCCTGGGTTACATGGTTGATGTCATAGCCTGCAAAACACACAAGATGATGGACAGAATGTTGCACATTGGCAAACATTCACCCCCAGTCACAGATCTGGGTTTAATCCATCGTTATTTTGCTTCACCACGCCACCCCAGTTCAGACATAGCCATATGCAAATCAGTCTTGACCCTGTGCCTCATGGGAACAGTCCAGACCGAACTGCCAAGCCATGTGTTCCCTGGCCCGGAATCAAGCATCCTAGGACCGGTTTCGGGCTTTCAGCCCTCATCAGTCAGGATAGCTTGACTCCAGTGGCGTAGTGAGCACAGGACCCACGTCTGGGCATACCCTTCCCACTTAGGGCAAAATGCAAAACACACAAGATGATGGACGGAATGTTGCACATTGGCAAACATTCACCCCCAGTCACAGATCTGGGTTTAATCCATCGTTATTTTGCTTCACCACGCCACCCCAGTTCAGAAATCGCCATATGCAAATCAGTCTTGACCCTGTGCCTCATGGGAACAGTCCAGACCGAACCTCCAAGCCATGTCTTCCCTGGACCGGAATCAAGCATCCTAGGACCGTTTTCGGGCTTTCAGCCCTCATCAGCCAGGATAGCTTGACTCCAGTGGTGTAGTGAGCACGGGACCCACGTCTGGGCATACCCTTCCCACTTAGGGCGAAATGCAAAACACACAAGATGATGGACGGAATGTTGCACATTGGCAAACATTCACCCCCAGTCACAGATCTGGGTTTAATCCATCGTTATTTTGCTTCACCACCCCAGTTCAGACATAGCCATATGCAAATCAGTCTTGACCCTGTGCCTCATGGGAACAGTCCAGACCGAACTGCCAAGCCATGTCTTCCCTGGACCGGAATCAAGCATCCTAGGACCGGTTTCGGGCTTTCAGCCCTCATCAGCCAGGATAGCTTGACTCCAGTGGCGTAGTGAGCACGGGACCCACGTCTGGGCATACCCTTCCCACTTAGGGCGAAATGCAAAACACACAAGATGATGGACGGAATGTTGCACATTGGCAAACATTCACCCCCAGTCACAGATCTGGGTTTAATCCATCGTTATTTTGCTTCACCACGCCACCCCAGTTCAGACATATCCATATGCAAATCAGTCTTGACCCTGTGCCTCATGGGAAGAGTCCAGACCGAACTGCCAAGCCATGTCTTCCCTGGACCGGAATCAAGCATCCTAGGACCAGTTTCGGGCTTTCAGCCCTCATCAGCCAGGATAGCTTGACTCCAGTGGCGTAGTGAGCACGGGACCCACGTCTGGGCATACCCTTCCCACTTAGGGCGAAATGCAAAACACACAAGATGATGGACGGAATGTTGCACATTGGCAAACATTCACCCCCAGTCACAGATCTGGGTTTAATCCATCGTTATTTTGCTTCACCACGCCATCCCAGTTCAGACATAGCCATATGCAAATCAGTCTTGACCCTGAGCCTCATGGGAACAGTCCAGAACGAACTGCCAAGCCATGTCTTCCCTGGACCGGAATCAAGCAACCTAGGACCGGTTTCAGGCTTTCAGCCCTCATCAGCCAGGATAGCTTGACTCCAGTGGCGTAGTGAGCACGGGACCCACGTCTGGGCATACCCTTCCCACTTAGGGCGAAATGCAAAACACACAAGATGATGGACGGAATGTTGCACATTGGCAAACATTCACCCCCAGTCACATATCTGGGTTTAATCCATCGTCATTTTGCTTCACCACGCCACCCCAGTTCAGACATAGCCATATGCAAATCAGTCTTGACCCTGTGCTTCATGGGAACAGTCCAGACCGAACTGCCAAGCCATGTCTTCCCTGGACCGGAATCAAGCATCCTAGGACCGGTTTTGGGCTTTCAGCCCTCATCAGCCAGGATAGCTTGACTCCAGTGGCGTAGTGAGCACGGGACCCACGTCTGGGCATACCCTTCCCACTTAGGGCGAAATGCAAAACACACAAGATGATGGACGGAATGTTGCACATTGGCAAACATTCACCCCCAGTCACAGATCTGGGTTTAATCCATCGTTATTTTGCTTCACCACGCCACCCCAGTTCAGACATAGCCATATGCAAATCAGTCTTGACCCTGTGCCTCATGTGAACAGTCCAGACCGAACTGCCAAGCCATGTTTTCCCTGGACCGGAATCAAGCATCCTAGGACCGGTTTCGGGCTTTCAGCCCTCATCAGCCAGGATAGCTTGACTCCAGTGGCGTAGTGAGCACGGGTCCTACGTCTGGGCATACCCTTCCCACTTAGGGCGAAATGCAAAACACACAAGATGATGGACGGAATGTTGCACATTGGCAAACATTCACCCCAAGTCACAGATCTGGGTTTAATCCATCGTTATTTTGCTTCACCATGCCACCCCAGTTCAGACATAGCCATATGCAAATCAGTCTTGACCCTGTGCCTCATCGGAACAGTCCAGACCGAACTGCCAAGCCATGTCTTCCCTGGACCGGAATCAAGCATCCTAGGACCGGTTTCGGGCTTTCAGCCCTCATCAGCCAGGATAGCTTGACTCCAGTGGCGTAGTGAGCACGGGACCCACGTCTGGGCATACCCTTCCCACTTAGGGCGAAATGCAAAACACACAAGATGATGGACAGAATGTTGCACATTGGCAAACATTCACCCCCAGTCACAGATCTGGGTTTAATCCATCGTTATTTTGCTTCACCACGCCACCCCAGTTCAGACATAGCCATATGCAAATCAGTCTTGACCCTGTGCCTCATGGGAACAGTCCAGACCGAACTGCCAAGCCATGTCTTCCCTGGACTGGAATCAAGCATCCTAGGACTGGTTTCGGGCTTTCAGCCCTCATCAGCCAGGATAGCTTGACTCCAGTGGCATAGTGATACGGGACCCACGTCTGGGCATACCCTTCCCACTTAGGGCGAAATGCAAAACACACAAGATGATGGACGGAATGTTGCACATTGGCAAACATTCACCCCCAGTCACAGATCTGGGTTTAATCCATCGTTATTTTGGTTCACCACGCCACCCCAGTTCAGACATAGCCATATGCAAATCAGTCTTGACCCTGTGCCTCATGGGAACAGTCCAGACCGAACTGCCAAGCCATGTCTTCCCTGGACCGGAATCAAGCATCCTAGGACCGGTTTCGGGCTTTCAGCCCTCATCAGCCAGGATAGCTTGACTCCAGTGGCGTAGTGAGCACGGGACCCACGTCTGGGCATACCCTTCCCACTTAGGCGAAATGCAAAACACACAAGATGATGGACGGAATGTTGCACATTGGCAAACATTCACCCCCAGTCACAGATCTGGGTTTAATCCATCGTTATTTTGCTTCACCACGCCACCCCAGTTCAGACATAGCCATATGCAAATCAGACTTGATCCTGTGCCTCATGGGAACAGTCCAGGCCGAACTGCCAAGCCATGTCTTCCCTGGACCGGAATCAAGCATCCTAGGACCGGTTTCAGGATTTCAGCCCTCATCAGCCAGGATAGCTTGACTCCAGTGGCGTAGTGAGCAAGGGACCCACGTCTGGGCATACCCTTCCCACTTAGGGCGAAATGCAAAACACACAAGATGATGGACGGAATGTTGCACATTGGCAAACATTCACCCCCAGTCACAGATCTGGGTTTAATCCATCGTTATTTTGCTTCACCACGCCACCCCAGTTCAGACATAGCCATATGCAAATCAGTCTTGACCCTGTGCCTCATGGGAACAGTCCAGACCGAACTGCCAAGCCATGTCTTCCCTGGACCGGAATCAAGCATCCTAGGACCGGTTTCGGGCTTTCAGCCCTCATCAGCCAGGATAGCTTGACTCCAGTGGTGTAGTGAGCACGGGACCCACGTCTGGGCATACCCTTCCCACTTAGGGCGAAATAGCCTGTTCTTAAACAATAGCCCTTTAGAGAATTATGTATGAGTAGACAGTGGAATGACCATACACCCCCTTCCCTAGCCAATCAAATCACTAGTAGAGCCCGAGTTTGATACTTGTATGGGATGTTCTTTTGGGTTTAAGGGTATAATTGAGGTGCCCGGTGGGAGGGGTTTAAGACAGACATCTTTGCTGATTGTTGTGGTGAGATCGTCGCATGTCGTCGGTTTGTTGTTTCCTTGCGTTCCTGAACTAGTCTTTGCCTTTCAAACCTACTTGAAGGGTCTTGCTGACTTCCCGGCCAGGAGTTAATGTTTCCTTATTGGGTTAGTAGTAGCCTAATATCTATGTTTGCATAATTACTTGCAAATGATATTTTTCTCTATGAAAACTTTTGTCTCTTCTTCTATCCACTCCTCAATGTACTGTCATTGACTATGAATATGACATTTTCTCTTCTGATGTTGTTTGCTCAGTGATGATCCATGATTGTATTTGTGCCTCTTGTATTTTACTGAGATTTCATTCACATTATTATTATTTAGATAAATATTATAAACTTATAAATGTCGTTAGCCATTTCTTTGTAATAATAATACACAAACATTTATACATCTTTATTTTAATTGATTTAATTTCATTATAATGATGTAAATTCAGAGCTCATTTTTTTACTTTGTGCAATGCTAACTTAAACGCTTTTTCGAAATGCTGTTCTCTACTGTTGACATTTCTCCTGTTTTAATACAATGGGATGTTTTACTACAAGTGAAATGTTGCTTATTTGTTCTGTACATGTATACACCCTGACATTCCTGAATGTTTTTCAACATGCGCCATGAAATGTTCCTCTGGGAATAGAATTTCAGTTATTGGTATGGGCACACTACTTTGTAACTTTTCATTTGATACTAGGCTTATGTGGACTCTCACACTTTCATTTCCCATGACCAGCATGGGAAACCATCTTGATTATGCGAGTGTCTTAGATGGCACTATCTGACTATGCACATGTGATAGTCTTTCGATGGTGGTGTGATGCCACCCCACTGGGACAAAATTAAAAATCTTATAAAAGAAGAAACACCAAAGGAGGGGCAACGTCATTCTGATTTTTCTTACATGAGACCCGGAAGCTATGCTGATCATTCTTTTATGAAATTTTCTCTTATTTCGGACTGCCTTGCTGATGCTAAAGTTGGTAGCTGATGGACTGAACCTTCTTTGCCGGACCATTTCTCTTTTTCATTCCTTATCCTCCTTTGACCTCCCTTAAGGGACTTTAAACCTGAACCTCTTTTCCATCCTCTTAGGACCTGAGCTGTTAGACAATGGGCTATCCTTCTGCCTTAATGGTAGAAGGACTCTGTAACTCTGTAGCTGTCTTTGATTCGAGAAAGCCTGCTTAAATGCTTGGCACCGTTATAAAAACTGTGATATTCCTAATTGAACTGCTGAAGAAATTGCGTGTGGCTATGAATTTTGGATCTATAATACAATAACCATTTAATCAAATATCTGTCTGAGTCTATTATTGAGTCCTGATGATTCTTCCACTTCAACTGTGCTGTTGCTAATTATTGTGCAGTAGGAAGAATCAGCGAGCTCTGACCGAACATCAGGTGTTACTTTTCTTGTTTTGTGCTGCTGTCGCAGAGCTTTTGGTTTGTATAATCTTCACTCGATTTAACTACTTTAGGAGGTTGGGTCTTCATGTTGCTATTCTTTATTCCTACAGTATGGTCTTAAGAGTGGTGTACCTAAATTTTATTTCAAACTTGTGAGTTGGCTGTCAATATATGGGACTCATTGGATAGCTAATGTGGTGTTTGGTCACCCTAATTTCCACCCCTCCTATCGACTTGCCTCAGTATATTTGTGTGTTCCTTCAGGAAAATTGCAAGAAGAGGTTGACATCTCTAAGAAAAGACAGCAACCTTAAGGGACCATCTAGTGATAAAGATAAGAGTTATACAGTCACTGACAGAAGCATGCATTCATCTATATGGCCAGTCTCACATTCACTCACTCATGCATACAGTCACTCATATTCCCCATCACTAACGTATACTGCCTTTCACATACTCAGTTACTCACCGATACTGACACATGCACTCAATCACTGACACAGCCATACAGACACTCACTCACCCGTACAACTTTTCAGAAATGCAACAGTAGCCCATACAGCCACTGACTCACCCACTCACTGATCCATACAGGCAGTCACACACCTCCTCACCCAGAAACACAGATACTCAGACAACCATAGACGTAGTCAGACAACCAATGAATCACCCATATAGCCATTCAAGTACCCACTAACACACTCATACACCCACTTAGACATTAAATGCCAGATACACACATTCACACAACTAGTCACTCACCCATACATTCACTGAGACACCTAATCACTCACTTATATAGTCAGTCATGCACCCACTGAGTCATGCATAAAGACACTCATAAACCCACTGGTTCACCAATACACCTTGGTATATATATTTAACACTCACAGTCACCGGATGATGTCATCACTGACGTCATCAGTGATGTCATTTACGATGTCATGAGTGAAGTCACTGATCATCTCATGAGTGATGTAATATGTGAGGTTATAAGCAATGCATTGCGGGGGCGCGAGTTATAGTTAGCTCAGCTAAGTATAATGGCTGTGAATTTCTCTGGTTTTGTACGGGTGAAATGTCAGACTAACTATAACATCCCTCTAACCTTTGATTTATTCCATGAATTTCTAAGGTTTTTTAAATGCTAATTCCTAACTATAACGTCCCTGAAACTTGTGTTTTTTTCAGTGAATTTCTAAGGCTTTTTAAATGCTAATTTCCAAATATAACGTGCCAGAAACCTGTGTTTTTTTCAGTTAATTTCTATTTTTTTTTTTTAAATAGCAGTCCCGTTTGCGGTGGAGAAAGGGGGCTGGGCCTCCAACCAGTGCTAAGGAATTCTGCTCTGTAGGGCTTACAGGAGGTACCAGGAGGGCTTCTTGGCCCCCAAGTGCCCTCAGGAGTAAAGTGGACTTCATCCCCCAACCAGTAGCGCAACAAGAGGCACATTTGCAGAGTGGTGGAGAAAGAGGGGCATGGCCTCCGAAGACCTCTTAGCAATCTGGAGGTAACAGAAGGGGTAGTTGGCCCACAAGGACGTCCTTGGGGGCCAACTACCCCTCTTATTGCCTCCAGTAAGTCCCACACAGTAGGATTGCTGAGTTCTGATAACAGGCCACGCCCCTTTTGTCCACCACTCTGCAAATACACCTCCTGGCATGCTCTTGGTTGGGGGATGAAGTCTCCTGTGCTCCTGGTGGTCCTTAGGGGCCAACTAGCCTACCTGTTACCTCAAGTAAGCCCCACACAGTAGGATTGCTGAGAGGTGGTCGCAGGCCACGCCCCCTTACTCCACCACTCTCCAAATGGATATCTGAGAAATGTTTACATTTCCCAGGAACTACTGAACAGATTTACACCATTTAAGAAAAAGAGTGCTTTCTGAACCAAGAGCTACCTTTTTGCCAAATTTGATGTAATTCTGTTCAGCTGTTCGGGCTGTAGCCATGTCCAAACCTTCGCATGGAAATTAACATGGAGAAAACGCGTTTTGGGACCCCCCTTTTTCTCGGCCCCGCTTGACGAATCACCCCGAAACTTTCAACACAGGAGCTGACCTGACCGCCCCATTAGTTTTGAAAATTTTGCGAAGATTGATCAAACTGCACTATATTGGCAAAAGAAAAAACACTTTTTGAATAGAAACAAGGTCCTAACTGGCAACCGCCAGTAGGTAATATATATATATCTACATATAAATATATACATACCACAGCCCTGAACAGTATCCTGATGGTTTTGTTTTACAGACATTGCCGGCTGAAGTCACTTGCCTAGCATGCGGTGAGAGTGCATGCTGGGACTTGCAGTTTACTACTGGGATTGCAGGTCTGTGTGTGACTTTTAACTGGCCTATCAGGTGAGCCACCAATGGCGGAACGACTGGAGGAACTTAAACGGAACTGTGGTTGATCGGGGGAGGAGCGGGCATTTGAGAAAGGCAATATCCGAAACGCGTCATGCCCATGCTCTTTGAAATAAATCCCCTGTTTGAAGTACCCCATGGTGTTCCTCTGGTTCTTTCAAGTAAAAGGATCTCTTCGTGGCATATGTTGTGTGCAAGTCCTGGGCGCACATGGAGGAGACCCGTCTCAACAAGAGGACAGAGTCATCCGGGGCAGCTTCGGCACTTTCTTCGCATTCATGGTAATGGATAGGCTCTGACCCACCATACCCGCCCGTGGTATCTGTGCCGCTGTTAATTGCAGTTCGTGACTCCACGAAGGAATCCGGATCACTCCATCCGTGTTTTCCAGGCCACCCAAGGAGCGGATTAGTGTGGTTTGAGGCGTTTTGGGGACTTGGGAGGAGCATTTGTTTTAAACTGCCTCGATTACCACTGCCCTGAACAGCGTTCTTAAAAGTATCCTGATGGTTTTGTTTTACAGACATTGCCGGCTGAAGTCACTTGCCTAGCATGCGGTGAGAGTGCATGCTGGGACTTGCAGTTTACTACTGGGATTGCAGGTCTGTGTGTGACTTTTAACTGGCCTATCAGGTGAGCCACCAATGGTGGAACGACTGGAGGAACTTAAACGGAACTGTGGTTGATCGGGGGAGGAGCGGGCATTTGAGAAAGGCAATGTCCGAAACGCGTCATGCCCATGCTCTTTGAAATAAATCCCCTGTTTGAAGTACCCCATGGTGTCCCTCTGGTTCTTTCAAGTAAAAGGAACTCTTCGTGGCATATGTTGTGTGCAAGTCCTGGGCGCACATGGAGGAGACCCGTCTCAACAAGAGGACAGAGTCATCCGGGGCAGCTTTGGCACTTTCTTCGCATTCATGGTAATGGATAGGCTCTGACCCACCATACCCGCCCGTGGTATCTGTGCCGCTGTTAATTGCAGTTCGTGACTCCACGAAGGAATCCGGATCACTGCATCCGTGTTTTCCAGGCCACCGAAGGAGCGGATTAGTGTGGTTTGAGGCCTTTTGGGGACTCGGGAGGAGCATTTGTTTTAAACTGCCTCGATTACCATAGCCCTGAACAGCGTTCTTAAAAGTATCCTGATGGTTTTGTTTTACAGACATTGCCGGCTGAAGTCACTTGCCTAGCATGCGGTGAGAGTGCATGCTGGGACTTGCAGTTTACTACTGGGATTGCAGGTCTGTGTGTGACTTTTAACTGGCCTATCAGGTGAGCCACCAATGGCGGAACGACTGGAGGAACTTAAACGGAACTGTTTAGGATTCTTCAACAGTTTTCACTTTTTTGTTAGCATACGGTTATTAATTATATGTATTAGAATATTGTTACCTACAATTTTACTGCTATTTTTTGACTATCTCAATGTTTATGTACTTTATAAAAATCAATAAAATGATTTGAACACAAAACAGTTGTATCTCACACCTCTTTATGATGTTACATTGCCAATCAGTAGGCTTACTAAATATTGTGGTAGTCAATATTTTTAACACAATCATATGGCGGAGACATATTTTGTAACTAAATATTATGACATACAACCTGTTGAGCCTACCTCTATTTTCTTTAGTAGGAGGCTGAGTAAGACTAGCTTCAGAGCACTGAACAGTTAGGCCTGGATTTACAAAGTTGTCACACAATGCAGCACAGCAACCAAGGTTGCTGCGCTGCGTGAGACGTAGGACAGCACCATATCTAATAATATATGGCACTGTCCTGTTCTCTCTGCATTGACGAACAACCAGCTGCCTAGCACCACTGACACACCTTTACACCATAGTGCAAAGGTGTTTGCATAATGTCTAGCATAGGTTTTGTACTAGAAAGGTACCCTACCAGTACAAAATACTATACCTGGACAAGGTTAAACCTTTTCCCACTTTGGATGTGCATGCAGCATACATGAAAAGTTGGAAAAATTATCAGAAATTAAAGCCTTTCTCCTTTTTAATGCTTGCCTCAAAGAAGCAGTATTTTGTGGTGCAAAACCGTGTCTATCATTGTTAGTAGAAAACATATTTTGTGCTGGAATGCAAATTCCAAATAAACATTTTCCACTGGCTTACGTCACATTTGTGACAGAAACCTGGTGCACAATGTTAGTAGATCTGCCCTTAAGTCTCCTAGCAGAGAGCTGTTAGCCATAACTGTGATATCTTGTGATGCAGCACGATTTTAAAAATCATAGTATACGATAAGTTTATATAGAGAAGGCCCGAAAAGTTGAAAGTACACGTTGCACACGTCATACACAGTGACACATGAAACTGAGACAAGTGTATTAGAATCACCATAAAAGCATGCCTTTAAACGCAAGATGAAGAAATCACACATATTTAATAATACTAAAACATATAAACGAGGTTGCACTAATAACTTTATGTTGGACATGTTGCTTATTAACATATATTGATGAAGTTTTGATGTACAGTAAAGTGGCCTAGTGCTTTCTATGATTTTTGTAGAGAGTGCACCAGTTAGAAAAGTCGGTGCAAAAATGTGTAGATTTGAAGTACATACTTAAAACTTTGCACAATGATACTAGAGGCTCTATAGTTTATGAAATATTGAAAATGAATTTTATAGTATGAAATTAGAAAACGTGAATTTATATGGTAATGTTGAAAATATGTGGTAGTAAGGCAATTCTAACGTGAGTCTGTCTTTATTGCAGTATTTTACTTATGATTATTAATTTGTCTACCCTGACCACTTACAAAGATCATATCGCCAAAAGTTGCTAAATTGGAAAGTTCATTTAGGGAGATGGTAAAATTAGTTTAGTCTTTAGAAATATAACTAACCCAGCATGAAGGGGACTGTTGGGTAATGGAAATTGGGTCCTGTCTTTAGAAATGATTTAGTACCTGAGCGCTGGATCAGAGTTGTTGCTGATATGTCGTATGTACATGTTTTTCTAACCTGCTGAGGTCCGCCATAAGTGCCTCCTTGGCTTCAGTCCATTCTTTCAATTTTTGTGGGGCCGTACTAATCTCGGCCTCCAGTTTTCCCAAATTAGACTCATGTTTAGCTACATCCCGTTCCAACTGTGTTCTTACTCCGAATGTGGTTTTGATACATATGCCTCGAATCACTACTTTCATGGCCTCCCATTCGATTGCACGGCTCGAGGCAGATCCCCAGTTGTCCTGGAAGTAGCTACCCAGCTGTGTCGAGACTGTGGCGACAAATGGCAGGTCCGTAAGCACTTCGCTGCTGAGCCGCCAGAGAGGTGTTTCAGACCTAACTCGTCTGGTCCCCAGCTCCAGTAGGACCGGGGCATGGTCCGACAGGTATCTCGGCTGGTATGTTATCCCTCCCACACTCCAACCCAAATCCGAGGACAAAAACCAATAGTCTAGTCTACTAGAAGTCTGCGTGGC
Source organism: Calotriton arnoldi (assembly GCA_963921515.1). Classification (NCBI taxonomy): domain Eukaryota; kingdom Metazoa; phylum Chordata; class Amphibia; order Caudata; family Salamandridae; genus Calotriton; species Calotriton arnoldi. The sequence goes on along the minus strand of CAWUFW010000526.1, from coordinate 3,964,520 downwards.
TGGTGTATAACATAAAAACTGTTTCGCAGTGGGGTGGCGTTCCAGCCATATATCTCGCAATTGCAATCCCTGTAGCACCCCTTGTAAAGTATTAGTCATTTTCGGCTTAGTGTGTAATCTTGGAGGCTCCCTGTCTAGAGTGCCGTCCAGAACACAGTTAATATCTCCCGCTAGCAGTATTGGAGCTCCCAGATAGGGGGAGGCCGTCTCAAGGAGATCGCTAAAAAAGGAAGCATTGTCGCCGTTCGGGGCATATACATTAATGATGCATATTTCGGACCCATCTAACCTCCCGTGCAGAATGGCGTATCTCCCATCTGGATCAGTAACATGATGCAAGTGTTGAAACGGGACCCCCGGTGCCACCTATATAAGGGCCCCACGTGCAAACCCAGAGTACGAAGTGGAAAACATTTGTCCCCTCCATCGTTCTTCAAATACTTTATAGAGTCTCCCCAGATATGAGTCTCCTGGAGCAGGCCACCGCCACCTTATATCTTTTCAAATAAGCAAATATTCTCCTATGTTTCTCGAGTGCAGCTATGCCTCGAACATTCCATGTAATTAGCTTGCTCATGGTGGTTGCCATAACTCATTTCACTTGATACTCCATCTAACATGATCCAACTCTGCCCACAAAAAGGCGATCATTGTCAACCACTCGTATAGCATGGTATGTTCTCTCACTTGATCCCTACGAAAGACGGTCTGTTTGTTCTCAAACATAACTACCCCAACATCCCCCCTCCCCTTGGGCAATATCACATTCCCCACCCTTGCCAAACGTAGCCTGGTGCAGATATGTTGATGTTGCCCCATTCCCCTGCTTCAACCCCTCCAACTTATAACCTTAAAGAGGTGTAAAACAACTTGGCTCTAGTGTCCCTCCCCTCCCACCCCGTTCTAGATAAGTGGTTGGTTGGCTGTCGAGGTGTGAGGACTTGCCTCCAACTTGGTCGACAGGCACCAGCCTCTGGGTGGGGGGCCCCCGCCATCTGTTTCAGTTTGTGTGATAAACTCTGTAATGTGTTAGTTCCTCCTCCCAATCCCCCTAATAGTTCGGTCTTACCAAGTATGTGGTGCACAAATGTCGAGAGAGTCCGATCAGTTCAAATGTCTCCAACAGATTCCCCCCTCAAGCGTCCGCGTCCTCACTCAAATTGCTGCTTAATGGGTGCCTCGGTGATGATGGTCTCGAGTCTGGTACCACGTCCGATGCCTGCAGTGTCCCATCGTGGCAGACCCGGATTCTGGTGGGGCTGCGGCTCCTGGCACCGTCCTGCAACTGTCCTCAGTGCCGGCGATTCCTGGACTGACTCCGGGCTCCAGGCTTCTTTGGTGTCATCGTGGAGGGAACCAAACAGGTCCCCGGTGAACCTCTTGCGTCCAGCCAATCGACTGCTTCACCTGCTGAAAAGAAAAAAAATGTTTTGCCGACGTATTCCACCCTTAGTTTCGCCGGGAGGAAGAGACTGTATTTAAGGTTCAAATCTCTCATACAGCACTTCACGGCTAGAAAGGATTGTCTCTGCTCCTGTACTTTCTGCGTATAATCCAGGTAGATTGAGATCTGGTGTCCTGCGTAGTTCAGCTGGCCTTTGTTACGTGACAGTTGTAATATTAAGTCCCGATCCCGAAAATTAAGAAATCGAGCTATGATGGCTCTCGGAGGTGCCCCCGGCTTTGTGGAGGGAATCAACGCCCGATGCACCCTCTCCACTGTGAAGAACTGTGAAAGTTTCCTTGGGGCCAGTACACCAACAAGCCACTCCTCCAGGAACAGCTCCGCCGATGGGCCTTCTGCTTTCTCCGGAAATCCGATAAATCAGAGATTGTTTCGCCGAGACCTCCCTTCGGCATCTTCGGCCTGTGCATCTAGTCGCACCACTTTTTGCTGTAGACTGGTCACGGTATCCCTTAGTGTGTGCAGCTCTGTTTGCAGTGAATCCACCGTCTGTTCGGTAGTTGTTACTCTTTCTGCTACTTTTCACAGGTGGCAGCGAAGTAGGTTCAAATCGACAGCCCCAGATTCAATCTTGTTTTTTTATTTTCCCGCGTAGCGTGAATAGCTGTTAGCACTTCCGTTATGTATGGAGGCCGATCAGTGTTTTGCGCTGGTTCCTCTGTGCCTGTGGGCAACATTGGCATTGGGGCCCCTTGTTCCAATGGTAGTGGTTGGGCGTAATTAGAAATTTTGTCGGCCTGGGCTGTTTTGCTTCCTTTGTCTTTCACCATATTTTATGTTAAAAGTGTGATACCAGGGGACGAAATCACAAGTGCTGTTTAAAGTATAAGGCTGTTATCTGGTGATGTCACTTCCACTACTTCTGAGATGGCAATTTTCTCTCTTGTCCTGCCAAGCGTTTATGCAGCATGTATTGCGCACTTGGGGTTTTTCCTCTGAAGCTTGCGTATTATATTATGACCGCGAGCTTTCCACCACCAATTTCAGCCATTCATTTTCTCAGCTGCGTAGCGGGGTTACCCACTCCGTGTGAGTGACACAAGTCTTTCCTTTCCCTCGGCCCGTGGTAGGAGTACAAGTTCACGCAGGCCTCGCTTTAGATTTGTTGATCTCAGGGCTTTGGGCAGCTGGTTTAGTCCTCCCCTGTTCTTACTGGGGCCGTCATCAGTCCCAACTCTTCTCTGGGTCCCGGTTCGGCGCCGGCACCCAACAGCAATTTAGTTCCCCAGTAGGGCCACTACGCTACGTCAATTGTCCTCTTGGGCCTCCCCGGTTGCAACACTCCCCCCGAGGCGCCCTCGCCGGCCAGTTCACAGATCAATTATCCGGCACCCTCGGGCCAGGGGAGTCCTCTGCGCGTAGCGAACGGCGCCTGCAGCTCTCGGGTGCAGCGCTCGAGGGAAGACTGCCCCTTGACTCGTCCAGCAGCCGGCACAGGCCCCGTCGATGCGGTCCTCCTCCGTTTTCCCCTGTTGCTCGTACCTTCTGGCAGGGATCTGATCGGGCACCCGGGCCAACGACGACATCCGCCAATCGATTCCTGGGATGATTTTCTTTCCAGTTCAGTCCGACGCTTAGCCTCCCTTATTCACTGTGCCGTCCCCTGATATTCTGGGCTCCATAAGATGGCCGCTTGGCTCCGGGTGCTTCGGTCAAATCCTCTCTTCTCCCTTCGGCGCAGTGCTCCAAAACTCCGTTCTCGATGGGCACTCGGGTGGGGGAAGGGAGCCTAATGTTTTGCGCTTGGTAAAATGCTGTTTACCACCGTCAGGATATTTGTCTGATGCGGAGACAGTGGGAACTCTCAGAGAACGCGACTACTCCGCCATCTTGCTTGGCCACGCCTCCCTTACGCCACCCTTGTAAGTAGAGGGCAGCGTCAACATAAACAGGTGGTTCGGTGGAATGCCCACCGCAACACCCATTGCCCGCCCCGTTCACGCTAAGTGTAGCATGAAAGGGGGTCTTATTTACAATTAACATGGCTTAACGCCGCCTTGTAAATATGGCAAAGGGATTATCGCCACAGGAACATCACAAAAAGTGATGTTCATTTGGCGATAAGCCCTTGTAAATATGCCCCATACAGTCTCCTGTGTCAGACACTATATGGATTTTTCCTGCTGGCAATGTTTTCATCTGAGCCTATTGAACAATCATCCCATTAGTTTTAAATTGTCTGAACTGCCAAATAACTTGCTTGTATTGCCAGCTTTGTTTTTGAGGAATTAAAACTCATTCTGGGGTAAATTCTCAGATTAAACTAGTCATTAACTTTGAACATTGTAGCTGCCTCTGTGCAGATTAAAATATTTTCTTTCACGCAGTGGTCTGAAATGTTGACAAATAATCACTACCAACTCTTGACTTCAGATCTATGATATTGGCCAGAATATGGTGCAGAAGAGATGACTAAGCATTTACAAGGATTTTGTATAGATTGTAGAATCACAAAGACAAGAGAGGCAATGTGAGTCAATTGAATAGTATTTGACCCTGGTTTGCCAATATGAGTTAAATATTGGGTCGTGGAGTATATGATGGTGTTGCATGGATTCTGCTGGTAACTCAGAATTGTGTGTTAGGACGACAGGATGTCAGAGTGTAGGGACTGAGTCTCAGAGTCTCTCTACAATGTCAGTGCTTGTCGGCCCAATCCTGGCTAGCTCACAATGCCTCACCTGAACTCCTAACCTTCCCAGAGTAACAGGTGATTTCGGCTACCTTGAACATGACCTTCTAGTCCCCAAGGTAACCGTGGAAATAGATCCTCCCCTTTTGTTAATCACTTATTTCACTCATGCATGCCCGTAGTAAACAGAAGAAAGACAAAAAGAAAGTTTAGAATACATTTATTGAAACTATCATAGTCTTATATGAAGCAAATGTGCTGCGTTCATTAGGCAGATGCAACTAAACAGAGTAGTTAGCACTAATAATAGACTGTATAGGACAAAGATCCAAACCATGGCAATTAGATATCAGTCTAGGTCTACCCATACTATGTAAGCACAGGGGTATATTTTCTAGGATTGGCATAGGACCACTTACCTGGTGTATGTAGTTAGGTGGTCCGAATTACGAGTGTAAGCTTAGTTTATCCAGGGCTGCATGTCAGGCACTGCTGTTGTTCCAGAACTGTCCTCTCTGCTGGAATTCTCTTCTCTTGCACCCAAGTGGATGAAACACATTTTATACAATAAAATTATTGTGCTGGAAATGCAGCTGTGCAACCGTGTTATGTCTAAATGTCAGGAGCTGTTGCTGAACGAGCAAAGAAAACAGTACACTATGTTGTTATGTATTCCCAGCAACCGTGTACAAAATGTGCAGATGAAATCCCAAGAAGAGTCCCTGAATAACAAACAACATGTACAGCGTTTCTCAAAATAATATCGCAAAAACAAATGTGTTATGTGTGACTTTGCAAAGTGTGTAGAGGGAGCCTAAAATGTCTAAAATGGAGAACTAAGGGAGAACCAAAGTGGGCCCAGAAGGGAAATCACTCCAATTGAATGCTTGTTCTATACATTTAGTAGAAAAGATTGAAGTCTCTTGGCCCTCAGAGTTGAAATTGTTATCGGAGATCTTATTTGAATTTTTGTTTGACACCGGCTTAAGGCCAATTACATGACTGCTGTCGTGCATTGTAGAAATCTTTGGAGACTATGGACCAGATTTATTAAGCCTTTACATTGCCATTGCAATGCAGGGCAACTCAAACGCTTATTTAGGATTTACACAGCCACGCAACGCCTGATTTGCGTGGCTTTGTAAAGAAAAGTAACACAATGCAGCGGTTTGTGCTGCGTTGCATTACATTTCTTAGAGGTAGGTGTTCCGTGGGTGGAGCATGGGTGGAGCATGGGTGGAGCATGCATCCACCCATGGATTACATGCAATTCCAGATTTACTAAGATTTGTAAAGCTGGAACCACTTGAAATCATTATGCCTACCGCAGAGAGGCCTAATGAGGAGAAATACGTTTATTTCTCCTCATTACTTCTCATTCTACTCGTGATTCATTTTGCATCATGCATAGAAAGAGGAAAATGAAACTGTGGATTGGTATCCCTTCCTGTACCAAACTATCCTGCCCATAACGCAGTCTCCCTTGCAGCATGGCTCAAGGGTGCCTGCTTTGGTGGTATGCAGCCCCAAGGGTGCCAGGAATGGGAGAGAGCTAAAGAGTGCCATATCTTTGTAAATAAGAATCTCTAGAGCTCTCTCCAACTTGCCTTGCTGCTCTGCATTGGATAAATTCTTAGTATATCTGCCCCCAGGTGTCAGAGGAGTTGACGAAGCTTGTACCACTGTCTTGGCTTCAGTTCAGCAAGGTGGTTGCTGGAAACCTTGCTGTTTGACCATTGCTACCTGGCGATGGCATAGATGAATAAAGATGATCAGCAGTTTGCATAGTTAACTGAAATCTACTGATAAATTGCTATTTTTCGAGTTTCCTAAGGACGTGCTCCAGATTGTGAATTGTTGCGATAGAAAAGAAAGTATTCTGCCACATTGCTTGTTGTGGGTAAAGCATGCGCACAATTACGCATGAAGAGACAGAACGGGGCTCAGATTGCCATGATTCCCCCAGAGCAGTTGGCTACCACCGCTCGCACAAGATTGACGGAAGACAACTGTTGACTGTCACTTAGACCGGATTTGTTCATGATGGTTGAGTTTCTAGGTGCTGTGGTGGCTACAGTTGTGGTGATTGACTTGCTAGAAGACAGAATGCTTGATGGACCATATTTGCGAATTTATTTTGCAGAAGTGGAGATACTGGTAGATAGGCCCGGTAATTCAAGCATGAGTGCTACTGTTGATGCTTTAGGTTTAAGTGGTAGCCTCAGGTCTACTGTCACACAGTGGGCACACAGAGATGGTTTAGCCAGGGTGAGCTCAAAGACCAAACTGTTTTCAGAAAGGGTTTTGAGTGTAGGGCATTTAGATCTCCGTTATCAGTAAGAGGTTGAACAATTATGAGTATTCAAGTTGAGCATCCTAGGACTGTAATTTATATATTATTGCCCACAAATGCCCATGGGACTATATTCTCATAATTGACGGGAGAATTATCAAATGTGAGATATAATTTTACAGGATAAGGTTTGTTTTATGCCTCAACTATACATTGTCTATCAATGCAAAGTCCACTGAGTTCATTCAGTCAATTTTTACATGAAATAAATCGCAACGGTCGGCTCCCCATGTAACTTAAGCTAAAGAACTGCAAAGAAATCACTGCCTGTACTAAGTGTCACAAGCATAGCAGCCTTCACTGTACCTTAGCCATCCTTGCTGGTTTCTTCACTTCTGCCATGCTGTATCCCTGGAGTGAATCTGACTCAGTCTATAACTCTCAACATTTCCAGTGGCTCTGCAACTCCACTACCTCAATGTTCTCCTGTGCCACAGCAGTCTCTCATCAGATTGGTTTGAAGCCACTTTGAAAGCTGGGAAAAGAAGGGTTCCACCTGATATCTCCTGGAGCCCTCCATAGTATGAGAAATCACCAAAGAACTCTCGTCGGCGCCATGTGGTGCCATGAAAGTGGTCCATCTCCTGGTTTGTCTCAGGTGTTTGGGCCCTCCACTGATGCACAGATGAACAGAAATCTACACCATAATCCTCTTCACACGGGGAAGGGGGTGATAATTTTTCTTGCTGAATAGAAGAGTGTTGTCGGCTACTTGTAGGGCCTTTGTACAGCACAGTGGTCTGATCTCAGATTGGCAAACCAGTAAGATGTTGTTCTTAGTGATTTGATCCTGCAGTTGGGTGGCAACTGTTTTCTCTGAGATTTTTCTGATAAAGGGGGAGCTGGGTGATGGGTCAGTGGTTGGCAATGTTGCTTAGGTCCAGAGTTCATGGGTAACTCAGTCACAAGCATTGAGATAGTAGCATGGATTTCCTACTTTTTTAGGCATCTCTTTTGTTCTCTGCTGTTGAAAAGGGAGTGATAACAGATTATGATTGTCAAAATGTTGCCTGTAATAAATATCATGTCTTAAATATTACCTACAAAACCTTCGCCTCAATGTAGTTAAAATCGAAAAACCTGCACACAAATGCAGTGTTTTTGTAAACGATATTTACAACACACTATTTATGCCAGGTGATATTTCTGTGTGTGAGATATATGATGTACATGGGATTCCGACTTAAAACCTTTGAAAATAGGTTTCTTTTTCCTTGCTCTAAACAAATAACATCTGACTGCGCTGAAGCTGAGGAACCCGGTGCTGGGCCACACGCTGTTTCAGGTGAAGAGGATAAGGGCCAGCAAGGACCCACAGAAGTAGCACAGTGCTTGAGACGTCCTGCACAGACTCAACATGATATGCAAATCGAGCAGATGGTAGAGACTTCGGCCCAGATTTACAAACATTTTTGGCTGGGTTTGCATCACAAACGCAAAATGTTTTTTTATTTACTTTCCAGCACAAAGCTTGTTTTGCGCTGGAAAATTGCCTGAAAGTAATGGAAAGCAGCGCAACATACACGTAACCGCTCATGGCAGAGGCAAAACACTATTTATTAAAAATAGTTGACAGGGTTTTGCAACAAAAGATAATACCAGTTCAAAGCAGGTGTAAAAAGGAGAAATGCTTTTATTTCTCCAAACATTTCTCACTTTGCATGTGTGCAGCACTGTACAGCTCAGTTCTGAAATGGGAGATGCTTTAAAGTTAGTCAAAACATAGCTTCTTGTGCTGAATGGATACACTTCCAGTACAAACACTTTCTTAGACATGCCGAAGACAGTTCTGCACTATGGTGCAAAGGTATGTTTGTAGCTGCTAGGCAGCCTAGTTGTGCAGCAGCACTAGGGAGAGAGCAGGATAGTGTCATACCTAGGCAAATATGTCACTTTCCTGCTGTCTCTCTCATGCAACGCAGTGCAGAACTTATGGTCGCTGCGTTGTGTGACACCTTTGTAAATCTGGGCCTTCATTTTCCATACTCTCTGCTTAAAATCTTTATCAAAGCTTGGAGAAAATCCGACAAAAGCACAATGCACTGGCAAGGCCCTCAGGCCAACACCCTGTGAGCCCAAGCTAGATACAGCTACCGTATTGTGCCTGATCCATATTGCTGAATTAACCCCTTGCATGCTTAGGGCGGCCCCGAGCCGTCCGACGTCACGGTGGGCGTGTGCGGAGGACGGCCGGGGGCCGTCTGAATCCCGCCCACTCATTAATTCTCCCGCACAGTGGGGGAATGTGCGCAGCATGCAAGGGGTTAAAGCCCTGCACTAGAGTAATATCTGCCCTGTCTTTTATTCAGGCCATAACGTGATCTCATATCATGTGGACAGAGGTCACCCCTACTACTTAACAAAAGGTCTTCACTATTGTTCGGCCCTACATACAAAACACATGCATGTAAAACTTTCAGGTTTTTCCAATTGACTAAAGAAATTGATATAAACGTAATCAGTTGCCTGCGAAGTGAAGTCAGTCTCATGTAAGCCATGAGACTTCTGAATTATTTATTGTCATATTCAGCTTTTAGGGATCATTATGGTGAGTTATGAAAGTAATCAAGGAGAGACACATGATTATGAGAGTCTTCAATCATTGGAGAAGTGATGCTCCATCATGACACTATTGAAACATCAGGGCATCTGTGATTTATTTCATAATGTAATGCATAGAGTGAGATATTGTAATAGAAATTAAAGGCAAAGTAATGCCCTTAGTGGGATATCAGGCAGAAGGATCCCCAATATACCATTCTTTTTGTTGCTCTGACAGGCGTCTATAAGAACTGCTAGATCACCTGCGGAGTAGTACGTTCTCCATTTGATTTGACGCCAATGACAATTTCGATTGTAATTGGCGAATTATGCATGCAGGCGCAATTATTCATTAAATCAGAAAGGCAGTGACATCAGATTTTGTTTGCTATAGACAACTTAAGTTCAAGGACACTGGGCAGGACTGATTCTGCATCCTAGTTCTATTGCTCATGATAGCAGTAGAAGGCAATGAATTTGTCATAGTGTCTTAAAAGAAGGCCTCCACTCAAGTCTCAAACTTCTAAGTAACAAATTCTTCTTAGGAAGAACTGCAATGTGCAGACGCGGAATCCCATCTGTTGGTTGCTTTAGGATGACCAAGACTGGAGGAAGAGAGGGCCTCTTAAGATTCTGCTATTAAACACACCAAGGCATGTCTTTGTTGAGGACTGTATTGTGCTGGACTAGGCATATGGCAGAAAGTCTTTAGATTAGCTGACAAATGCATAATGCATTAAAAAGGTAGGATTAGTGATTAGGGCACTGTAATCAAAATGCCTTTGACAAAATTATCACCCTCTAATCCACTCTTGAGTTGTGTGAACCTGTATTCTGATTACAGCCTGATTCTTGGATGTCTACAATTTTCAAAATAATTAATAAGGTGGCGTTTAAATCCACAGCTTGAATCCAGTTTTGTACCTTAGGGCCAGATTTTTCAAGGTTTTGCGTCTCCTTTGCACAGCACAAGGGGACGCAAGTGCGACGCAAAACCTAAGTGAGATTTATCAAGCCATGCAAGGACACCATGCGTATCTCTGCATGGCTTGATAAATCTAGAGTAACGCAAGGCTGTGCAAATCGCTGCTCTGTGTTACTCTGCGGCAGGGAGGGGTTCCATGGGTGGAGCATGGGTGTTCCCTGGCATCCACCCATGGATTTTGGCGCACTCCCAGATTTACCATTAGTGATAGACCCAGGATTGCGTCAAAATGCTATGCCTGCCCAGGTGAGGCATAAAGAGGAGAAATATCTTTATTTCTCCTCTCTTTTTCTTTCCTCTTTCTACTTGTGGTAAATTCTGCAACACACACAGAAAGAGAAAAATGCCCGTCAGGAATGTGTCCCTTCCTGCACATAAACAATCCTGCCTAGAACTCAGGCACACATGCACCATGATGCAAGGGTGCCTGCATTGGCGCAAGGCAGTCAAAAGTGCACCAGCGCTAGGAAAGGACAGGAATGAGCCATATAATGGTAAATATGATTCATTCCTGCCCTTAGCACAGCAAGGTGGCTTGCTGCGTTGCACTGTGTGAAAGAATTATAAATCTGCCCCTAATCCTTTTAGGTTTTTGGCCTGTATTGCTCATTAGGGCTTCAACTACAAAAGTGTTGCAGGCGGTGGATAAGGATGCACTTTCAATGGTGCATATTCATAAAGAACATCATTGTAAATGTAAAAATGTAGGGCATTTCTCTGTTCTTCACTGACTATAGATGCATTAATCAGTGGCGGCTCCTCCGCTAAAGCGGAGCAGCGTTGCCCCACTGCTCTGCGAGCAGTTTATAAAGGAAAACTAAAATGATAATAACTAATGTTATTATCATTTTAGTTTTTTTACCTTCTTAGGTGCGGGGTGGGGCGGGGCAGGTGCGGACTGGCTGGCCAGAGCAGCGGCCAGGAGGAGGAGTGTTAGGCCCACTCTAAAGTGCACAGGATGGTTTGTCTGGCCCTCTTGGGCCAGCCAAACAGTCCTGCGCTCTTTGCATGTTCCCCACCAGGCTGAATTACACAGCCTGTTAGGGAACATGCACAGCCTCCCTGTCCCCGTCCGGTGCTCACACCAAACACAACGCTGCATTGCAGCATTGTGATTGGCCAGGGGATTCTGGGAGGCTGTGTGCTTCCTGTTGCGGCACGGAAAAGATGTCGGAGGAGAGGCGGCGGCCGGCAGCACCCAGGTAAGTCATTTAATTTTTATTTTGTATTCACCCCTACACTCCCCCTCTCCCCCGCCCCACCACCCCCGTTCATTAGCAGCTGCTACTGGCATTAATACCTCTGAATAACACCCACACAACATAATGTTTCCAATGGGTTTCCACCAAACAATAAAGCATGTTGATAAGTCCGCCCAGAAGTCTCAGAAAAAAGAGAGTTGTGTAGTACATCACTGAGGATTATGTCATATTTCTGAAATCTTAAAAAAACAATTCCCTGTTTAAAGTTGCTGAAAGACAAATGAATTGCATTGCCAGAGTTTGTATAGTAGAGTAGCTAGTAGAGATGGAGTTAATCATTTCTTATTCTGGAGTACCATTGTGGTTATGTACCAGCACCAAAGATAAAGTTACTGTGAGCCAACTTTCTAGGCACGCTTTGTTCGATGGGAAGACTCCCCATTTTCAGTCACCTAGACGTTTTCAAAAAGAACATCTCTCACTCTCGCAACTTACAGCTGCAATATTAACCATTATTCTGAAGCTTATTAGTGTTCACCTTCAGGAAGAGCCGTAAAACAGCCCTGTTCTGGGAGGTCTTCCATTTTGAAAGATCCCCACCATATAAGGGAAGAACACTGTTAGGCATCGCTTAGTACCGACACATCCTTTAATGGAAACGGAACCAACAACTCTGAGGGGCATATTTACAAGAGAATGGTACCATGGTGCAAGGGTGCCTGCTTTGCGGGTTATGATTGTTCATGTGCAGGAAAGTGTCCCTTCCTGCACATAAACAATCAGTAATGGCGATGTGTAACTTTTATGTGTGCTGCTTTATGCAGCACACATAGAAGTTGCAATTCGTCATTTTTTAATGATTGTTTATGTGTAGGAAGGGACACCTTCTTGCACATGAACAATCACAAGTGGCGATTTGCTGTTTCTATGTGTGCTCCAGAATGCAGCACACATAGAAATAGCAAAAACTAGGAGAAATTAATAATTTCTCCTCGTTTTGCCAGGTTAAGACTAGGTTTTCCTGGTTTTATTTTTGGCGCTGCCTCCTATTTACGCCACACTTGTAAATAGGGGGCTATGTCAAAAAGCAATGGGTGTTGCGGTGGAAACGCCCACCTCAACACCCATTGCCCACCCCTTTCACGCTAAGTGCTACATGAAAGGAAGCATTATTCACAAGGCGGCGTTGAGCCATGTTAAATAGATTAACGCTGCCTTGTAAATAAGGCGAAGGACCTATCGCCACCAGAACATCACAAAAAGGGATGTTCTGGTGGCGATAGACTCTTGTAAATGTGCCCCTGAGTTACTACTTCAACTTCTAGGATGGATAGTCTATTGCTGAAGAGATATCCGTCTTGCTGTGTGAAGGATTCTAGAAACTCAAATACTCTATCTCTGTCAATGTGCATTAATATGCAAGCATGCCCCAGATTTCACTGCAGCAGAATCGCAAGATCTGCAGAAATACCTGCATCCAATCCAAGGCGAACCCCTAGATTTCGGCCTACATCATGTAATAAAAAGGGCCTATTAGGTCATGGTCAGAGCCGACCTTACGCTTCCTTTCACCAAGGAAAGGTCATGTTACCAAACTCAGGGGCATATTTACAAACCCCTATCGCAACAGGAACGCTACTTTTAGTGATGTTCCTGTAGCGATAAACCCTTCGCCTTATTTACAAGGCGGCGTTAAAATACTTAACGTGGCTTAACACCGCCTTGTAAATAAGGCCCCCTTTCACGCTACGCTTAGCATGAAAGGGGTGGTCAATGGGTGTTGCGGTGGGCATTCCGCTGCAACACCCATTGATTTTGACACTGCCCCCTATTTACACCTTTCTTCACATAAACAATCATTCCCTCAATGCAAGCACCCTTGCACTATGGTGCAAGGGTGCCTGCGTTGGTGCTAGGGAGCTGAATTTAGTGCCAGTCCAGGGAGAAACGTAGGGGAGCACTGTATTATTGCAAATACGGCAGATCCTTGCATTTCTAAAGTGACGGAGCGCGGCGTTAGCAATTTTGGAGCTAACCAGCGCTTCACCAATTTCTAATAAATATGCCCCTCAGTGCCCACCACCAACAGATGTCATCATCCAGAATTTGGCCACCTCTTCTGCTCACCACCCAGGAAGTTCTTCACTGCTTCCTTTCCTGCTTCCTTCCCAAAGATTGAAGAAGGACAATGGCAAATTCTGTTTGGTTAGAGCACCCGCCTCAAACACATCTCATTTCCCAAATCTCCCTCATTCCACTCAACATGTGCCTTCTAATAACACCTTCTTGCACGATCCCCACTATATCATGCTTCTAATTACTACACAAATACTTCCATCGACCACATAAACACCCCATCACCCCATGTTCAGCTACTCCAAACAGCCTCCTCAACAGATATGTCCTTACAACAAACACACAGCAGCCAAGTTGAAAACGCTCTTCATTTCATGCTGCTCATTGATGAATTTGCAATCTTACATGTAGCAGCTGCAGCAGGCTTCATCACCACACGTAGAATCAATGGCATATTCATCACACAGGCTTGGTTCCCAAATTTCTTTACACATGTTCTCTGCTTACTGGCTCCCAAAGAACACAGCGTCCAGCACATTAGCCAACACAACAGGACAGGAGGAGGCATCATTGTCATCAACAGATCATCATTCCCTACACACTTCTACCACAACCATACAACAGTCCCTTTAAGCTCCTCTCCTGCCACGTTTCATTCTATTCAGGCTACACTATCACCTCCCATCCATAAAGGCCACCTTCTCCTCAGAGATTTCAGACCTCGCCAGCCCAGCCTCAATCAGATCTCAAATATAATCTTCCTCTGTGACCTCAACTTTGCAGGTACCTCAAGCACCACTAATACCACAAAGAAAGCCTTCCCAGCCATTTAAAACACTCACATGGTACTATCCGAGAAGCTTGAACTTCCTTCTAAATCAGAGCAGGCAAGCTCCATCATACCGTTACTCGATGAAAGATCTGAAATGCCTCCTTCACAAACAACACCGCGCCCACTTGCAATCCTCTGGAAGATGGACACCAGCTGAAGATCTCCTTCTTCTGCCTACATTCTTTCGCTCAGTCCCAACCGCTTTATAATCATACAGTACTACCTTGCTTTGCAGGTAGGTTCATGCTGCGTAAACCAATGCATATCAAAGACAGTTCAAACACTGACAAGTTGGCAGAAGGTGACACGTTGACTCAATACCAAACAACAAAGTAAATAAATACATAGTGATCAGAGAGAAATCAACAACACAATGCTCTATCAGGTGCAGCCCGTGCAGGTAAGAATGGTGGGCCGGGTTGGGGGGGGGGGGGAATCGACAGACTACCACGAGGGGAAATTAAATAAATAATTAATTTTCCCTCGTTGTTGTCTGTCGACATCCCCCCACCCGGCCCCACCGCTCTTACCTGCACGGGCCACTGCTGTACTCTATGTTTTAGGCAGAAAGCCATCATCAAATGTATATTACTGAATGAGAAACAGTAGATTTTACCTATTTGATGCCCTATCTCATGGGTATTATCATAACACTTATTATCATTCTTCTTCCTAGTATTAATATTGTTATTATACGATATTTGTAGAGTTCTCTATAGACACATGGTGATCCTTGGTAGTTGGTGAAAGGTACACTTGCTCGAGCCTTGTGTTCATCAGAGACAGAGTATTGGCTCATGCCAACGTGAAACTGAGGCATTTATGCACAATTAAGATGTGCTATTGTGTCACTACCAACTTTGCACCTGGCCTGACACCAGGACCATGGCAGTATCAAAGCAGAAACTAAGGCCCTACCCATCACCTAGTGTTATGTCTGCCCAGATGGTTTCCAAGGATGAAGCCCTGCAAATATGTTGCTAAAATTGTTCAATGCAAGCATATTACTCAGGGAGTAAGCCATGCTTACGTTGTGCCACTGAAAAATGATTCACATAAACAAGCCAACATCTAGTTCAGACTGTTTATTGTCTCTTTCGATTTTCTATTTGCTGCTCGACATTTATTTGCCTCTCTTCCCTAAACCACTTTTTTGTGTTTTGGTTTTGTGTACCATGTTAGTTAAACGTAACAGAAATAGTACTAGTGGATATTAATGATTTGATACATTAATTCAGCAAACAAAATCATGTTTTGCAAGCTTTCATAATCAAATGTCAGTTCATCAGGCTGTGTGCCATTGAGGGTTTGACATCATTGTGCAGAACCTTTATTCCCCACATGTCTTACCTCAGTTCCTTTCAGCCCTTTTTAGGTCGAGCATTCGAGACCTCTTGTATATACTTTAGTATATACTTATTATATACTTATATGTGTATGTACTTTGTGGGCTCTGGAGATCATCCCTAGGACTTGTCTGCTTCCGCTTAGGGACTTTTTTTTCTGTTCAACTGCCTCTATTTAACTTTCTTGATAGAAAACGACCAGCAGAGGTCAGTAAAATACCAGAATCACTTTAGCATTCTCTAGATTCCAGTCCATTGAAATTGTCTTCCACGAGCACCAGTAGACAATAATATTTTTTTCAAATCTTGTATTTTCAGTGATATGACCACCGAAGGCCCTGATTTTATATTAAAAACAGAGCTTTGGACTATACCATTTCCCGCTGAAAGGCAATATTTCTCTCCATGTGTTCCCATACCTGGCGTGTCACGCAGTTTGGTGCTTACTTTCCCTCCATGTTAAAGAACAGTAGATGTTTTAGCACCCAGGCTAATGTGCTGCATAGTTAAATACATTTAAGGTCCCAAAGGCGAGTCCGATTGCATTGCAAATGCTTGTTATGTATAGGATAGGTTAGGAATTGCAGCCAGTCACGGCTGGCTGATGGTTACAGTGAGAAGTCTTATCCCTTTACAAGTCTCACCGCCGTGTAAGGACACAGCGATGAACAAGGCAGAGCCCATTTCCCATATGCGGAATCCTAAAGAAGAGTGATCAATGTTAGCAGCATTATCTGGGTTCATGTAAGGCATATAATCAGCCGGTTATAGAAGTCTTCCATAAAACAGGCATGCGCAGCACACACTGGAGTAGGTGGAGGAATGTGGTGGGACAGGAGCGGTCACTCTTGGGTTCCCCTTTAAAAGGCTGGTGCATCTGGTGCATCTAGGGCAGAGTCAGCTTCCTGCCATCATCGCTTCTACACCTGCTGCAAGCCAGACCTGACATCGAGGGGTAGGATCAGCCACATCGGTGTGGCGGCTTCTACCCCTGGATATAAAGTCTAGGGGTAGAACCAAAAACGCCAGTGTCTCATCGTTGTTTTCTTTGTAGACCGAAGTTGGAACTGGCAAAATGAATCCAGTGGCTACCGAATGGGTTTATTAGTCATCTTAGTTCAGCAGACTTAGTTTACCAAAAATATGGTGAGCGCTAAATGTTGTGGGCATGATCAACATGGACAGCCTTGCCCTACCCTGATGTGATGCATACGTTATGATGCACGTATGCGGTGCCTCAGGGGGGTGTTGTACTGACTGGGGTGCAATGTGCTTGTTGAGTGCTATGTTAATTTGGAATGCACAGAAACACAGAATTTATGTAGTTAAGGTACATTCCGATTAGGTTTAACTCTTTTGAAAGTATGTGTGGAGCATCATTAACATTGGGTGGTGATTCCAACAGCATCATATGTAATGAGTGAGTTTGTGTAGCCTGCCATGTCACGATGGGCATGACATTGGCTACTGTAGTATCAGGACGCGGTGGCATAATTGTGATGCTAGGATGGCTATGGGAACATGCTAAAGTTGTGTGTTCCAATGTACACATAGATGTGCATACTGTATTGGGAAACATATTTGTTGGGCTCTGAATGAGGTTTACAAATCCTCGTGCTATGTGTTGCAAATGGCATCAGTATTGGTTTTGTCTACTCGTGTTCCAGGCCATGTTCAAAGTGGCATCATTCACTTAAGTGAAAATGACATTCAAAATGCCCTTTAGTGACATGAAACAACGTTAGAAATTACAAAGGAAATGGCAGGTCCCGTGTATCTTATCCAAAGAGCGGCTACTCTTAAAGTCACGTCAAATTTGAGTTCCCACATTTGAATGAGGGTGCTCCATGGCAATGTGGGCATGTTATCCTTGTGTCTGCTCCCATTATGGAAGCCTTTGGAGGGTTCAAAGAGGCCCCATACGCTGAGTGTGCTCTTCCCAGGGGGTCAAAGGACAAATGGTCCCCACTCTAATAGCCCTTCCAAAGGCAGCATGAAGAATAGAGATACTCACTGAGGGTGAATTCATTAACTGAAGTCCTCAAGATGGGAAGCCTCTACCGCTTCTAAAGTAGGATCATGGCTACTGTGCAAACACTGAGACTATTTGGCTTGGGCTGGCACATGTGTACAAAGCCCCCAATATTTGAGTGTGACAGGAGTGCTACCACAAAGGAATGTCTGTCTCACATAATTATGTAGCATCACAGTCACACACAATGACTGTGGGAGATGTTTTTTGTATTCAGAGGCACCGCTCCAGTTTGCAGCAGGTGATGTCCCTTTGTACATGAATGCATGCTCACTAGCACCTTATGCGTCTTTTGAGTGATGATCATTCACATAGAAAACTAGAGTTCTGGTAACATTTACTGAATATGTCCTCCTAGCAGCTCTGTGCCTATCACAGTTTTACATAGAACAGGCTACATTGCCATTAATGACGCCGTTTTTGGAGTCCTGCATCCTTATAGCTATTCCTGGTCAATTCATGGGATTGTGTCCACTGTACGGATGTGTGACGTGGATATTTAGCAGAAAGGATATAGCTGGACATTAAAGGATAGATTATAAGTTAGATGGAGCGGTAACCCCGCAGATGGCGCTATCCCTCCTGCTCTGGGGTTCACCGGGTGCAGGTGCCTACCCCGCGCCTCCCCTTCTGCTTCAGCAGAGAAATAATTCTTGTTAAACAAGCAGCAGGAATTTCTGTACAGAATTGGGCCTGGAATTGGAACTAAGCATCTGGTAATCCGGGGCCTAGCGAGTCGGCTTCCTCTCTGGTGCTAAATAGTTGTACATTCCCAGTGCAGGGGCGAAATTATGCCCTGGGAGTGGTGATTCCAGCCCATTTAAATTCGAGACCCCTGTCCTGTGCAACTTGTAATCGGGGCAATTGGAGAAGTCCATAAGATCTGGGATGACTGCTGCCTGTCTGATGTAAATCAGATGATGTGATGATCTTGTGATATGTCCCTTCAACTGACTTCGATGCACTGCTTAATACATGTGTGCACTCGATGTTATTCTACCGTGTTTTACATCTGTTTTACCCACCATGAATGACTGTCCGTCTAAACATATGAAAAGGAACTCGTGCATGGTGGAATCAGTGCAATTGGTATAGGTAAATGCTGTAAACACCCATATCTTTTCCAGAAGTGTGAGAAGAGGCATTTCTTCACATGAAATGTAGTCTTCCATGGGGGAGAAAGTTGGAGGAGAAGGATCGGCAACAGCTCTGGACAGTGGGGGTTCGGATCTGCTGCCAATGCCTGGTGCTTTTAGGAGTGGCTGCCCACATACTCTGCAGAGAGTGTGTGTGTATGTGTGTTCGTGTTACGCCTCTATTCTTGTTACATGTGTACCTGTTGATTCTAAAATACTCATCAAATGAGTCTTGCAGGTAACGAAAAGTGATTTTATTCGCCACTGCCTATGCATTCTCTATTTATTTGAGTAGATGTAGTTCAATACGTTTTATCCAGTTGCTTGTCTCTTTCGCATACGCTGTGACACTCCACGTCTTTTTTCCCCTCTCTATTCTTTCTCTAAAAGTGGCTGCTAGATTCAAAGTGTTCTTAAATGAAAAGAAAATAACTATATCCGGGTTGCATCATAATAACTAAAAGAATCCAACAAGTAGTCGAGACAGTCATCCATTCCCATCGAGCACGGAGGGTGCCTATTATGCAGTCATAACTGTATTCCCATTACTTTATTAAATGTTTCAAATAATTGTGGCAAGGACCTAAGGCAGGTGAAAAACAAGTATATAATGTTCTCCCTACGAAAGCAAATCTGATTTATTGTGTTTTAATGCTAGCTTACTAATTTTGACAGGCGTTGTACTCTGCACTCTGGGAGCCGCTACTTGTGGTTAGTAGTGCTGTATGAAATCCAAATAATAAATACATAAACACAGCTTGCAATGGTAGCGACTGAATATAATCCACCTGCTGCAAAGTATGACCTATAATTGCACATCTCTGAGACGTGGGATGAAATCCACAAGGAAGTAGGCCAGGCTATTTTTAAAGTTTATTGCTGTACTAACTTCCGCACTTCCTCTGACGGGAAATGCCATATTGAGGTCATCATTGGTGTGACACACATATTCATCATGATTAGGTAAGAAGACTTAGATGCTTCTGTTTTAAGACTCATTTCTGTATGTTATCACCTAATAAATAATTATACCAAAGGCATCACTACGAGTGGCCTGACCCTGGATGCGATAATTATTGCTTCTGTTAAAATCCGATACTCCTGGGATCGTATCTGTAACAGCCGCATTAATTAGCGCCTATTGCAAGTTCTCCTCTGTAAAACTGGACATAACGTGCCTCTTTTGTGCTTACTGCAGCAAAATCCGCATGTCCTTGTATTTTACAGGCATTTTGTTCTATGCAAATTTACCTAGGGAAAATTGCAGTGTGTAGTGTTTGTGGTAAAACTCAAAATTGTGATATATGTGGTACATTTTGTAGACCACTCGTAAGGAAGACATAAGTATTGTAACACAATTGGTGGAGTATAGATGAGCAGCGCAATATAGGCTCCACCCTTACACGTCATTGTAGCACAATATTTACCTGCACTTAGCACCACATACTCAGTGTGCCTTAATTCGATTAACGTGGAGTGAAGCATTCAAATGTACTCCTGAAATGTATTCACTGTAGAAACCAGAGATTTATAAACGTGCAAATTAATGTTTAGCTTAATCATGAAGAAATGCAGTTCTCACTTACATTTACACTCAAGTTTCAAGTTGTATTGCATTTGTTGAAAGTGCATTGCATATGTAAGCATGAATTCATTTATCTATGTTTATATTTATTCTTGTTGCATTTATTTTGAAGTTATACGTTCGTATATAAGCATGCACTCGAGGTGCACATTGCAAATGATTAAATTAGGTTAGCATAACTAGGCCTATTTCTTATCATGGACAGGAGCGGTCGGTGGTAGGAGTGCCGGCCGGGCGGTGACGTGGGGCGGGGGAGGGGCAGGGTGGGGGGTAGTAAACCACGGATTATGGCCGAATACAGGTAAGGAAACATTTAAATAAATAAAACGAATTTCGTTGTGAGCGCTGCATCGCCAAATGCGATGCAGTGCGCGCAACGAAATTCGTTTTATTTATTTAAATGTTTACTTACCTGTATTCGGCCGTAATCCATGGTTTACTACCCCACACCCTGCCCCACCCCCCCCCCACGTCACCGCCCGGCCGGCACTCCTACCACCGACCGCTACTGATCATGGAATATATTTTGCTTGCTCTGCATGTTTCCCTTTTGCAGGTACGGTTTCAAGGCTTGATTAGCTAGAGAAAGGAGTATTGTGTATTAGTGATAAGGAGGCCTGAGAGAGAAAATCTTGTCAGAGATGTGGTGAGCTAACGAGCTGAAGAAGCTTCCTATTTATTTCATATCAGGAACAGTGGTATACTCAAGCTAATTGTGAGTGTCCAGGTTTCGTGCGATGCGAAAATCTGGAAATGTTGCCATCGATCAGTGTGAAGTTCAACACCATTGGTTCTTGTAGGGGTGGTGCGAGATATGGCCTATGATGAGAGTTTTGTGTGTTTTAATTAAGGTATGCACTGTTACCTGGGATGGAGACTCTTGAGACCAAAGATATGGGACATTTTGTGTCTAGGTTTGTGATGAGATTGAGGCCTGAAATAGCATGTTGATTCAGCAGCACTTGATCTGTTGGTAGAATAGGTCAATTGATGAAATTTTGAGATATGCAAAATATTGTAGTGACAAATTGGACATGAAGCAGAAAAGATGAAAGAGAAATTGATGGTGGCACAGATGAGACCCACACAGAGAGGGAATCTGAGCCAGCCTTTTGCAGGGAACGTTGGGTCTATGCAAGGAGTATATCAGCAAGTAGCTCCTGTGATGCAAGGTGGGAATGGTTTGCCACAGCAAGGTAGAGGAAAAGGCCAGAGGGCAGAAAAAAATAGCAGAAAAAACAAAACAGTGAGTAAAAAAATTAGCAGAAAAAGGCAAAACAGAGGGCAGAAAAATGAGCAGGAAAGGCAAAACAGAGGGCATTCAAAATGACTCAAGTACTGAGATTGATGTGGCAACTTTGAAGAGAACGAATCCTTGTCATTATTGCAACAAGTTGGGGCATTGGAAGCGGGAATGTCATCTTAATCCTAGTAACCAGATTCATAAATCAGGATTTACACAGCCCAAGGGTAATAACCCAGCAGAGTCACGAAATGTACAGAGACCAAGAATGCAGACTTTTAATGTGCCCAAAGCTCAGTAATGCAGGTTCCACAAGCCTCGATGCCACAGCAAAATACAAATGGTCCCAGATATAATTCAAATCAAGTCCCAAGCGTAAATCAGAATTCTTAACAAAATCACGATGTGTTTCAATAGTTTTCTATGATTTAAGCATTTGAGGATTACGGTTCTGACCAGTCATTATTACGGTGCCTGAAGGGGGAGGAAGATTTCATTCTTGGGGCAGTCTTAGAGGTAGACCAGAGTGATCAATTTGTAAAAGGTGAGGTGAATGGCCATCCCGTATAATTTTTGATTGATACTGGTGGTACCCGCTCAACTGTTAGAACAGTGGAAGTTCGAAACCTACCCCTCTCGGGAAAAAGAATCCAAGTTGTAGGAATCACAAACAAACAAATGACAAGCCTAGTGGCAGAAGAAGTACCTGGTAAAATAGTGTCCTTTGACAAGAATAACCCTGTGAATCTATTAGTCCATGATCTGTTGTGCAAACTGAAATGCACCATCTACTGTACCCCAAAAGATGTGGGATTTCAGACACATGATGAAGATGTTGCCTTCACATTGGCAAGGCATCTTCTGGACATTAGATCATATCCCTTGATGACAATTGATGAATTACCACTAGATCTTAAAGATACTGTGAAACTAGAAGTCTGGGACTTTTAAGGAAAAGACATAGGCCTCATCAAAGAAATTGAGCCTGTCCACATGAAAATAAAACCCAATGTTGAGTACCCAAGAATCCCACAATATAATTTGACTCCAGAAACTATAGCTGGGATCAACCCAGTGATTGACTCAATGATACAGCAAGGCATTTTGAAACAGATAATAGGGAGCCCATGCAATTCACCCATGATGACTTGCGAAAGCCTACCTGTAAGTACTTCATAGTCCTGGGATAAATAAACATTATAATTGTTCCTTGTTGTTCCATGGTACCGAATCCAGCTGTGATTTTATTTTAGATTCCATGTGAGGCTGAGTGGTTCACTGTCATTGATTTGTGCCAAGCCTTCTTTTTTATACCATTGCATGAGGACAGCTTGTTTCTCTTTGCATTTCCATCCATGAACCATGTTTTGGCATGGTGCCGAGTCCCATAAGGCTATACGGAGAGTCAGCCGATCTTTAATCAGATTCTCAAAAAGAACCTTGAGTCCTTAACCATGCCCTGTAACTCAGTTTTAGTTCAGTATATTGACGACCTGCTGGTTTCGTCGAACACTCAAGAAGCTTGCAAACAAGACACTATTGCACTGTTGAACCATTTGGCTGAGAATGTACATAAAGTATCCCTGAGTAAGTTGCAGTATTGTCAAAAAGAAGTCCAGTGTCTCAGACATCACATTGAGAAGGGAGCGAGGAAGGTGTCACAGGAAAGAATCTCAGGGATTCTGAACATGAATCCACCAACTACTCAGAAGGAAGTCCAGATATTCTTGGGAATGGTGGGCTACTGTTGCCAAGGGATTCCCAAGTTTTCCCTAGTGGCCAAGCCTTTGCAGAGGCTGACACACAAGAATGTGTCTGATCTAGTACCTTGGGATAACAGCTCTTGAGTTGCCTTCGTAGAGTTGAGAAAAAATCTCTGTTGTGCCCCAGCACTGGTAATGCTGATTATAACAAAGACTTTGCACTCTTCTGCAGTGAGAGGGAGGGTTGTGCTCTCTCACTGATTACACAGCTTCATGGAAACGCCCGAAGGCCTGTGGCCTATTTCTCTGCTACCCTTGATCCCGTACCTGCAGTGCTTCCTGGATGCCTTAAAGCTGTGGCAGCGACAGATGCCAGCATAGAACGGTGTGAAAGTATTGTGATGGGTCATCCACTCACTATGTTCATGCCACACTCTCATCCACTCGCTATGTTCTTGCCCCACTCTCTTGAAATATTGTTGACCCATACCCAACATTTAACAAACAGCCGTCTGGCCGGATTTGAGCAGATCATACTGGCAGTGGACAATGTTACATTAAAAAGGTGTGCTACCTTGAACCCTGCCATGTTGTTACCCGTTCCCAAATCTGAGGGTGAGGATGGAGGAGTAAATTATGACTGTCTCGATGTCACTAAACAATAGCCAAGACCAGATGTACAAGATGAGCCACTGCCTGAGTCCAACTTTGTGCTGTTTGTTGATGGATACTGTCTGAGAGACAATGAAGGAAACTTGAGAGCTGCGTACACAGTTTGCACAGCCTCAGGCGTAATCAAAGCCTCCTGGCTTCAAGGAGTCTTTTCTGCACAAGTGGCTGAATTGATCACTCCTACTAGGGCGTGCTGTGTTTCTGCACAGCTGAAAGTGACGATTCTCACTGATAGTCAGTATGGCTTTGATGTTGTTCACGATTTCAGACAGTTGTGGTCACATAGGGTTTCATGACCTCTTCAGGTTCCCCCTTACACAATTGTGAAGATGTGAGGAGACTACTTGAAGCATTGTAGTTGCATGCTAAAATTGCAGTTGTAAATTTTCTGCTCATCATAGTGGAGATGACTATGTGACAGTTAGCAACAGGTATGCTGACGAGATCCCACAATACTGTGCTCATGGAGCTTGTACATTTAATGGTGAATACAGTAATGAAGGGGAAGATGAGACCAATCACAAACTTTTGTTAACAACAGCTGACACATGGGCAGAGGTCAAGAGGTTACAGGAAGAAGTGTCAGAGAAGGAACAACTTAGTTGGGTGAGAGCAGGTTGTGTTAAAAGAGATGATGAGATTTGGGTGTCAGGAGATGGAAGGCCCATGTTGGCAGGTAGTCTGTTACCCACAATGGCGAGACATTACCATGGCCCAGCTCACATGGGTAGAAATGCTATGGTTAGACAGTTCCGGCAAATGTGGCCCCAGATTTAGAATAATGGCTGAATGGTTGTGTCACAGATGTGTTGTACATCAAAAGATGAATGAAGGGGAAAGAACGGCAGTGACACTAAGCCACATAGGAGGATCAGGTGGTCCCTTCAATAGGATGCAGTTGGATTTTATCAAAAAATGGCTGTGTTCAATGGGCTGAGATGCGTCCTACTGACCGTGTGCATCTTCTCGTGTTGGGTCGAAGCCTACCCGACCAGAAGAAATGACAGTCCTTCAGTAGCTAAATTGCTTTTGAGGGAGCTCTTAACAGGGTTTGGTCCCCCGACTTCGCTGAAGTCAGACTGAGGGACTATTTTTAATAATGAGGTCCAGAAGATGTTGTGTGCAGCATTGCAAATGGAGCAATGACTATTTAAGAAACACACATTCAGGCAAAATACAGTAAGCAAAAGTATGCAGGCATGCAACATGTAAACTGACAAATAGCAGGCAAATAAATTACAATACATTGAATGACTGCTTATGCTGTTGTCACAGAAATATTTTAAATCTTTTATATATAACATTTAAAAGTATGAAATCTTCACTTCAATAAAAACATGATTATCAGTTAAAGTGTCCTGTACAGTGGTCAATACAATGAACTATTCATTTTCATTGTAGGATAGTTATCAATCATTTAGTCCTACTCAGCGTGCTAATCTAAGGCACATCTGACTCAGTACAAAACACATTAATTCATTAAACCATAGTACAATAACAATTAGTTCACAATGTGAATGGCTTAGATGTTTCAAAAGCTATACACCGTCAGCTTTTCAAACATCTAAGCCATTCACATTGTGAACTAATTGTTATTGTACTATGGTTTAATGAATAAATATATTTTGTACTGAGTCAGATGTGCCTTAGATTAGCATGCTGAGTGATAAGCATAAGCAGTCATTCAAGTCATTTGATGCATTTAATTTAATTGCCTGCTATTTGTCAGTTTACATGTTGCATGCCTGCATACTTTTGCTTACTGTATCTTGCCCAAGTTTGTTTCTTAAATATTAGTTATTTTCCCTGCGCTTGGAAAGACAACTTGCATGCAGGAGCCTCTGTTTTTCAAACTAAATGGAGCAACAACTACATTGTAGTTATTGGCCTCAGGCTTCAGGGATCATGGAGCAAGTAAATGGCACACTGAAATGCAGGCTAGCTAAAGTGTGTGCTTTGACATGTTTAAAGGCGCCTGATGCTTTGACACTTGTCTTGATGAGTCTCCACAGCGTTTCCGATTGGAGAACAGCATTGTCCCTGCATGAAATCTTCATGGGCATAGCGATGAGACTGCCAGCTGTGCCTGAAAATGCGCTTGTGAACATTACAGATGACATGATTCTTGAATACTGCAAAGAACTGGCTAACGTGGTGCGTTCTGTTTCTCACCAGCTTGAAACCACCACTCACCCCCTCATCAAGAGCAGTGCTATGACCTCAATCCCAGGACTGGGTCCTGGTGAAGAAGCATGTTCCGAAAACGCACTTGGAACCTCGCTGGAATGGCCCTTACCAAATCATTTTAGTAACAACAACTGCGGTGAAGTATGGAGGTCTCCCTAAGTGGGTGCATGCCACCCATACTTTCAGAGTTGAGTATGCGCTTGATGATGTTGCAGCATCTCTCCCAGAAGTGCCAGTGGTGACAGAACCAAATTGGGAGCAGGTTAGACAAGTTGTGGGGGCCCAAAGAAAGTCTGAAACAGCATGTTTGGCCCAAGGGTGACCTGGATAAGCCCACAATTGAAGTAGAGCCTGTAGAGTCTCATCCTGTTGTGTTGCCTGAACCACATTCAGACCCTGACGAAGGGCCTAGTGCTGTATTAACACTAGTGGGACCTAAAGAATGTTGGCAATGAAGGCAAGAGAGAGAGAGAGAGAGAGAGGGAGAGCAAGGCTGCCAGAGGAATGTGTGCTGCCAACCATTCCAGAGGATACTGAGGATTCTGACCTGAGTGACACTGAGGGAGGAGGGACTGCAATCAGTAGATCAAAAAGAGCTAGAGTGCCGCATCAAAGGCAGTTTTCACCTGACTGGACATACTTTGCCACCAATGAGAGAGGGATAGAGTTCTTGAAGTTTTGGATTCTGAGAATAAAAGTGCGGATCCAACTGAGCCTCCCTGAACTGAACATTGTGGCTGAACTGGGTTTTGAATTTACCTTGCCACTGAATAAAATGATCCGATTTATCAATGAAGTGGTCTTTCATTAAATTTGAACTGTGTGCCTACCAGAAACAAATAAATAGACTTTGTTGGATGTTCTAAGAAGATTACCTAGGCCTGAGTCTGCTGAAGGAGCGTAAGGGTGTCATTTAGAAGAATACAGAGTAGGGCTAAAAAAGACTCACAAAGACTTTGTAAATAGTTTCATTTCACATTGCTGAACTTTGTTCTGCCATTTGCACAGGTGGACACCGACAGAGAAGACTCTGCTGCTGCGACTTTCCACCCAATGGTCTGGCTTTAGAGAAGTTATGGAACCTAACAACCAAAATAACCATAACAACCATAGTCGGCGTAGTCTGAGCACTTTATCACTGTCAACCTGTGCTAAAGTGCATGTGCTGTCTCCCTAAACAGGATTTGATTGACTTATCCACAATTGGCATACTTAATTTACCTATAAGTCCCTAGTAGAGTGCACTACATGTGCCCAGGTCCTGTAAATTAAACACTACTAGTGGGCCTGCAGCACTGATTTTGCCACCCACACAAGTAGCACTATAAACATGTTTCAGGCCTGCCACTTAAGAGCCTGTGTGTGCGGTTTGCACTGCCATGTCGATTTGGTATTTAAAACCCCTTGCCAAGCCTTAAACTCCCCTTTTATTACATATAAGTCACCTCTAAGGTAGAATCTAGGTAGCCCATAGGGCAGGGTGCTGTGCAATCAAAATGTAGGACATATGCTTTTAAGTTTTGCATGTCCTGGTAGTGAAAAACACCTAAATTTGTTTTTCACTATTAGTGAGGCCTACCCCTCTCATCGGTTAACATTGAGAATTCCTTATTACACTTACAAGCTGTAACTCCTAATTGAGAAGGAGTAAATCTGTCATTTCTCATATCACTGGAATGGTAATGATAAATCCTCTTTACTGGTAAACTCGAATTTATCATTACCCTTTTGAAAATGCCACTTTTAGAAAGATGCCGTTTTTCTGCTCTTAGCCATGTGTGCCTGCAGCCTGTCTCCAATACACGTCTGGGGTGGGTGACAGCTGGACTTTGTGCATTCCCTCTAGACAGCCACACACAAAGGGAGCTTAGGTGTGACTGAGTGGTCAATCATCCACATCCTGATGGGGCATCCAGGGCAGGATGGGAGGGAGGAGCTGACACGCCTGAATAGGCAGTGTCCTGTCCCCACACAAAGGGCTGCATAACCCTCTTTAGTGAGTCTGCAGCCAGAGCTGGGAGGCTGGACCTCTGTAAGGACTGCCACCCTGCTGGACTGCTGCTCTGGAAGAATTACTTGTCTGCTGTGCTGCTCTGCTGCCTGCTACCCACTGCCCTGCCGAGGAAGGGCTAGACCCATCTCACATGAACCCATAGTGACTCCAAGGGCATTCTGGCTTGCCCCCTGTTCTAAATCAGGGACATCAAAGACTTCTCATCAACCTGCAACAGCACCTGGACTTTGCTTGCTGCAAGTCAGGCCCTGACAAGTGGTGCCAATCCAGTCCTAGGCCCTTGGAAGTGGGTATAAAGTGCTGCAACTACCAGAATCCACTCATTTACGATACTGCGTTGATCTGAACTGGCACATCTCTTTCGACGCCGACGCATTGCTGCTACTGCATGGACTGCAGACATTGCATGCGCGCGCCCGTGCATTTCTTGGAAGAAATGCGTGTGAGCGCGCATGCGCAGTTTTCGCAAGGATTACCCAGAGACGGCGAGGAAGAGGAGGAGGGCAGCCCAGGGACACCGCTGTACAGGTAAGTGGTTTTTATTTTACTTTTCATTAAAGTCTAATTCATTGTTAATAGGGGGGTGGAGGCGGGGGCTGGCCAACCCCGCTGCGGAGTGTGCGGAGATTTGCCAACTCTGCGGAACGCGGAGTAGGCAAATCTCCGCACACTCCGTGGGCGGAGTGGAGTTCTCCGCCCGCGGTTACTGTTGATCTCACTGTGGGAAAAATTCTGAGTTACTCTAAAAACAAAAAATTCCTCTAATGTGTCCATACTGGAAATGAATGAACTACTGTTCTCAGCAGGTAGGAGGTTCACAAAATAATGATTGACTGCATGACTGCACTTGTCAATAGCAAGCAAGAACAAAGGTTTTGAAGAAATAAATACAAATGAGATGTTAAGGTTCTCATTGTAGACCATAAAGACGGTTGATGGAGGAAAAAAACATCCCAGCATCGAAAAACACATTAAGACAAGATATAGAGCACCACCAATGTCAGTAAGAATAATCCATTTGTCTACTGATACAATGCATTCTTTCCACTGTAACTCACCTGTGTTTTCCATTTATGTGGTATCCTATGAGTATATATTGAGTATATATTACAATGTTCAAAATTAAAGAGACATTAAAGAGGTGTATTTCATATGTTTAAGGTTACATCAACTGCCAGATACAATTTTGTGCTCTGCAAGCAGAGGCCTTCCGACACAACCCTTTTTTGAGCTCACAATCTCACACTGTTTCCAGTTTCCCTGTCTGCCCCATCTCCAATGACAGTGCATCATATTTTTTTATCCTCTCTTTTTCTGTGTCCAAGATCTCTGGTTTTATTCCCATCATTCTCTCCATGCACGTGTCCCTCTCTGGCTTTACTTTCTCTCTTCATTTCCATATCCCACATAGGTATTTCTGCTAGTGCTTCTTTCTGTCCCATCCCTCATAGTCTGAGATAAATCCGAAGTGAATGCACTGTGGACTTTATACTGACAATCAAATCTCAATTACACTTCGACATTGACTCTTAGGGGCATATTTACAGCAGAATGGAGAAGCGTGGCATTAAGCAAACATTGCTAACGTCACGCTTCTCCATTCTGAAAACGCAGGGATGTGTGGTATTCACAAGAATGCGGAGCACCCATGAATTTCCCCTAGCGCTGGTGCTGAGTTCAGCTGCCTAGCGCCAACACAGGCACCCTTGCACCATAGTGCAATGATGTCTGCGTTGGTGAGAAGAGTGTTTATGTGCAGGAAGGTCCCCCATCCTGCACATGAACAATCTTTAAATGCCGTTTTGTAACGTCTTAGTGCGCAGCTTAATGCAGCACACATAGAAGTTGCAAAACAGCATTTTTTTTAAATGATTGTTTATGTGCAGGAAGGTGGACCTTCCTGCACATAAACAATCATAGGCAATTTGCTGTTTCTCTGTGTGCTGCACAAGGCAGCACACATGGAAACAACAAAAACGAGGAGAAATGAAGCATTCCCCCGGGCTTAATTTTGGCACTGCCTCCAATTTACGCTGCCCTTGTAAATAGGGGGCAGCGTCAAAATCAATGACCTCCCCTTTCATGCTAAATACAGCATGAAAGGGTGCCTTATTTACAAAGCAAAAGACACACAATTGATGGACGGAATGCAGAACAAATCAAAACATTCACACCCAGTCAAGAGATCTGGGTTAAATCCATCATTCTTTTGCTCACCATGCCACCCCAGTTTAGACCTGGCCATATGCAAATCAGTCTTGACCCTGTGCCTCATGGGAACAGTCCAGCCCGAACTGCCAAGCCAGGTCCTCCCTGGACCGGAAACAAGCATCCTAGGACCGGTTTCGGGGTTTCACCCCTCTTCAGCCAGGATAGCTTGATTCCAGTGGCATAGTGAGCCCAGAACCCACGTCTGGGCATACCTGGCGCACTTAGGGCGAGGAAGCAAAAGACACACAATTGATGGACGGAATGCAGAACAAATCAAAACATTCACCCCCAGTCAAGAGATCTGGGTTAAATCCATCATTCTTTTGCTCACCATGCCACCCCAGTTTAGACCTGGCCATATGCAAATCAGTCTTGACCCTGTGCCTCATGGGAACAGTCCAGCCCGAACTGCCAAGCCAGGTCCTCCCTGGACCGGAAACAAGCATCCTAGGACCGGTTTCGGGGTTTCACCCCTCTTCAGCCAGGATAGCTTGATTCCAGTGGCACAGTGAGCCCGGGACCCACGTCTGGGCATACCCGGCTCACTTAGGGCGAGGAAGCAAAAGACACACAATTGATGGACGGAATGCAGAACAAATCAAAACATTCACCCCCAGTCAAGAGATCTGGGTTAAATCCATCATTCTTTTGCTCACCATGCCACCCCAGTTTAGACCTGGCCATATGCAAATCAGTCTTGACCCTGTGCCTCATGGGAACAGTCCAGCCCGAACTGCCAAGCCAGGTCCTCCCTGGACCGGAAACAAGCATCCTAGGACCGGTTTCGGGGTTTCACCCCTCTTCAGCCAGGATAGCTTGATTCCAGTGGCACAGTGAGCCCGGGACCTACGTCTGGGCATACCCGGCGCACTTAGGGCGAGGAAGCAAAAGACACACAATTGATGGACGGAATGCAGAACAATGCAGCGTCAAAATCATTAACCTCCCCTTTCATGCTAAATACAGCGTGAAAGGGTGCCTTATTTACAAAGCAGCATTAAGTGACGTTAAGTAGCTTAAACGCTGCCTTGTAAATAAGGCGAGGCCCCTATCGCCATCACAACGTAACTAAAAGTGACGTTGTGATGGCGATAGGGGCTTGTAAATATGCCCCTTAATTTGCACTACAAGAAAGGTTAAGGGGAACCCATGTGCCGTTTTGGTACACTTCTTCCTGCTCCCAGGCCATTTTAGACTTGTAAGTGACCTGTGCTCACACTCCAGCGGCTGAAGACTAGTAGTCCTGCGAAAGGGCAGGAGAGGGAGGTCCTAAAGAGAATTGCAAAAGCACAAATGTAAGTGTTGGAAAAGGGAGGACGTGTTCTCACCAGTCAAACTAACTATTCAGCTCACCTGCACTTACAGAAGACAGTATCTTGGACAGCGCTCTTACAGTTTCTACTGAGGGATAAAGAGTGAATTTTAGTGATCTATGCCCTTGTTTAACCATTCCTTGGGCTAACTTATGTCAAGCAAGTTCTGTAGGCTCTGAATGGCTGCTCAACAGAATTTCAGAACAGCATCAGACTTAATGCCTGATTTTGAGTTTGTCGGGCTGGTGCTCTGTCACAAATGTGATGGGTATCCCGTCCATCATATTAAAAGTGCCATCAGATATATTGCACTTGTAATAGGGGGGACATGATATTGTTCAAGTTTGTGACAAGGTATTTGTCTGCCAAATTCTAAATCTGTCCCTTAGCCTTAAAGAAATGTGAAGCATGTCGCTTCTTGTTCAGAAAGGACCCCAACAAGACTGACCCAGGTCTGTGTGGATGGGAATCTTTTTTAAGTTGGAATGGAGCGCAGGCTTGTGTTCACAGTCTTTGGATATTAGACGGCCAGGCCCAGGTTTACTAACGCTTTGTGTCGAATTTTCATTACTTTTGTAACACAAACCTGACACAAAGTGTTATGCTGTGATTTACTACCCAAATTGTGGTATCTTTGACACCAGGCAAAGAGGCAGACATTGAAGGACGTTTCCAAGATTGCATGCTATCAGTGGGAAGTTGGATGGCAGAGAACTGCCTAAAACTTAACTCGGGCAAAACCGAGGTTATATTGTTCGGGAACAATGCCAACTTTTGGACACCTAACTGGTGGCCGGACTCGATGGGTACTCTCCCCGTTCCCACAAATAAGGTTAAAAACCTGGGTGTAATAGTGGACGAGAGACTCACTTTCGGGCCCCAAGTAAATGCAGTGGCATCAAAAACAATGTTTGTTATGAGAATGCTTAGGAAAATATTGCCATTTTTGCCCCTGGAAAGCAGGCAAATAGTGGTTACGGCTCTTGTAATGGCGAGACTGGACTATTGCAATAGTCTTTACTTAAATGCTCAGCAAAGATTCTTGAACAAGCTACAAGTGTTACAGAATGCAGCAGCTAGACTGCTCACAGGAACATCAAGATTTTCTTCGGTATCTAAAGACATCAAAAAATTGCATTGGCTCCCAGTAAGGAGTCGAGTACGCTTTAAGGCTCTATGCATGGTTTTTAAAGCACTCCAGGGCACAGGGCCGGATTATTTAAAACGGCATCTCCAATGGTATACTCCGGAAAGAACACTACGATCAAAGGGGGCCAAGCTGGTCATAGTGTCGCGTATAAAAAAAGCCCAATGGGGTGGCAGAAGCTTCATTCACTGAGCGGCAAAAGCTTGGAATGATTTGCCGTTTTATTTAAGAAACACAATGGATCTTCTGTCCTTCAGAAAGGGCTTAAAAACTTGGCTCTTCTTACAATAATCCGGTCACGATATTCTTTATTCCGCCTACGGCCATCAGAAGATCAAGCTAGCGCCAGGACACCTCCGGGTAATCGGCGCGCTTTATAAATGTCATTAACATTAACATTAACATTAACGCAAATGAGGATTTGCATTGGATAATTTCCCAAAGTAACACAAAGTTGTGCCATGAGCTACTTTACGTTACTTTGCATCAAGGGATGTTCCATGGGTGGTACATGGGCATTCCCATTTAACCATCCATGGGTTTTGACACAAATCGATACCTACAAACATTTGCTGGCAGTTATTTGCGCCAAAATCTTATGGCTCCTTGAGGCAGGCATAACAAGGAGAAATATTTTCATTTCTCCTCTTTTTCCTACCCTCCATGTGTGCTACATTGTACAGCACACATACAAAGCAGGGAAAGTATTAAAGGTTAGTTTTTGTGCTGTACAAAAACTATTCCTTACAGAACGCATACACCCTTGAACAAATTCGTGAGGGTGTATGCATTGGCACATGGCAGCCTAAAGTATTCTAGAGCAGGGGGAGGGGAAAACAGCATCATATCTTAGTGGATATGGCGCTATTCTGCTCTCTCCCTTTCGTACATCACAGTACAGCAGCAATTTACGTGAATTTTTAGTAAATATGGGCCCCACCCACTGACAACTAGTGTCAGTGAAGCAAAACATTTAAAACCTCAACCCACCACGTTGCCAGGTAGACACAAAAGCAATGTCTGAAAGAGAACCCCTTGAGCTAGTAAGTGTGCAGCTGAAAAAAGAGTTTCTGAATATTATAAAATGGCATATGCAATGAACAAAGCGACATAATAACTTTTTTACTAGCAATCTTTTTCAATTTTGAGATATGCTGTACTCATGAAATATCATTAGGAGATACATGCAAGTCTGTTAACAAGGTCGTATATATACAAATAAAGTATTAATCAGTTAAGTGAAAGCAATTAAACTAAACAAAGAAAATAGGAAATTCTCCCATCTATCGGGCATCCTGTACCAAGTAAATTTCTCAAGCGTGCCCATTCATATTGCATTTAAATTTTGTAATACACGTTACAGATTCAGTTGAAAGCCCAGATGAGACATTGCTCAATTTAAAAAAACTCATTTTGAGAACAGGTTCTCTTGACATTTCATAACTTTATCTGTGAAGTCATTTAGGTGCCCTTTTGGAAAGTAAATATTTCTAATGTTGACTTATTTTCTCTCTTCCTTTTAGAGCGCTTACCTTTCAATCTCACATTTGCTCAACTGTGTTCACCTTTATTGAGCATCCCCAGTAGTACCTCCCTAAGACCTTTGTGAATGCTGGGTACAAATTGATACGAAGGAAATATTGATAAAATCAACACACGAAATCATTGCATTTTGATTTTTAGCTCAAAATAGTGCACAATATTTAACTGAGGATTTTGCTACTCACTAGATGGGAATTCATTTGCTTTTGTAAGTTCAAAAGGTTTAAGAGGCAGAAGAAAGAGTTGTCAGTAAAAAGCTATGAAGGGCAGGTTCACCCTCAAATCCTTTCAGTGCAAAGGAACGGTTTACAATGAGGCACCAACCACCCAACTCATTAAACTGAACAGCATGGGCAGTGGCTTTGCATCGCCCTCCAAACAGTAGTGAATGCAGGGCAGGTGCCTGCATGCGACAACAGACATCTATACCAGCATATACATTTGCAATGTGCTGGTATTACGACTCCTGTCCCTTCAAAAGACAGACATCACATTGCCACAATAAGTGGCACTTTGTGAATTTGATCTCTGGGAGATAATAAAGGGGCATGGATGGGCACGGAGCAAGAACAAGAGGGGTTCACTCCTGCCCGGGGAGCTGCTCCAGCACCCCTGTCTGGGGACAGCCCTTCTCCAGGAGTACGGACGGGTGGATGGGCATCCTGCCTGAGCAGCACTGATTTTGAGTCACACTCCAGACTGCTGGGGTGGCCCTCCATGCCCGTTCAGTGTTAGAGGGGCCACGTGCCAGTTACGGAGCAAGGATGGGCATGGTGCAGTAAATGCACTAGTTTTCTGACGCCGCACAATGCTTTTTATAGTCTGATTTTAGGGGGCAGATTGCTGAATTTGGTGTTACTCTAGTACCCCTCTCTTGCGGGGCCTTAAGGAGAAGGGACAGGGCAGTTTTTTGTGCCTTACGTCTCGCAGGTGCAGAGAAGAGCACGTTTTTACAGCGAGAGATCAGGACATCCCCTTGTCACGGGGCCTTGGGGGCGGTGTGCTGGTTTCTGCCCCTCCCCCATTTAAGAGTGCCCTCCTGAAAGGACAGATGGGCGCAACCTTCTTTTTCTTGGGTCCTGCACCTGTTTCTCAATGCATGTAAGTCAGTATGAGGAAAAAAAGGAGTATCACCGAACTTGGCATGTTGTGTATGAGATGCCCTTCGCACTGTACATTGCGTTTAGTAATCGTTATTATCATTTGTACCACTACTACCACAGTTCAGCTCATGCAGATACCAACCATGGCAGAGGCAGAAGTAATAACAGAATTAATAACAATAATATCAACAATAATAATAACAATAACAACAAAACAGCAATAATAATAATACTATCCAATCTGCCGGACACAGGGTCGAACCAGTGGTACCATGTCTTTCATGGATTTTAGCTTTCATCGTGGCACAAGCTGTCAGAACACAATTAATTTGTATCTATTTTGATTAACTCTGCATATTATCGTGAAATATGCATTCTGTTAGGAGAGGCTGTAAACCTCTCTAAGAGCCACCCTTCTTGCACACGGCCTGGTGGGACAGGGGCTCACCCTGGGCTGGTTTTTCACGCCCCGACGTCCCCTCCTCCGTTTCAGTATGCACCTCTCAGCTGTTTGTCTTTTGTATTTTTTCTTGTGTGTTTGTGAACCTAAAGGAAAGGCGTGTGGACTCGAGCTCGCTCTACACCCCCCGCACATGGCATGCTTCTCATGGGCGGTGGGATGAGGGGTTTGTGGCCATCTGTCTGCCCATCCCCTGCCCTATAGAAGCACATAGGGTGACAGCTGTAGCCTGCTGTCAGGGGGCGCTTCCCTTTCATTCCACCCCCTACCCCGGTGCCCAGGACATGTTCCAGACTGAACGAGCACTGGGACCAAAGCGCCCTTTTCTTTTTATGTTTAATGACAGCATTCGTTTGTATGTCCAACATCCAGTAAAGTGCGGCACAGAATTATGAGAAGGTCAAAGGAGGTGGCCTGGACTGGGACTGCGAGAGTCACCAGAGCCCTTGCAAAAGGCCTGGGGCTCAGTATAGGGGTGGAAAAAGTATAAAAAGTCATGCCCACCTCTAAAGGATCCCTAGTAATTCAATAGAGGGCAAAAGGCATGCAACGCCTTGGAGCTGAGAAAAGATTCACCTTTTTAGGTGTAGCTAGAACATAATGTTTGGTGTTGCTTTTCATTATAAATTTTATTTTCTGCTTTTTTAAAGAATTCAAACCTACCACGGGTACTCGCATGGAACTAAAGAGGCCATGGTGCAAGTAATCTAGACCCCTCCCGGTGCCTGGAGACAGCAATCCGAACCATGTGCATGTTTTACCCACACCTTGGAGGAGACCACTGTGACGGGAGAAGTTGCACTGCGTATGTATACCCACACTTCCCTCTGCTAGCTGAGATGCCCCCTCCCCATCTCAACTGCCTGCAGATATCACCACCAACCAGGACAGTGCACCAATGGAGTTGGCATGGGATGATGGACGGAGTGTTGAACATTGCAAGCACTCACCCCCAGTCAACTGATCTGGGTTTAATCCATCATCATTCTTTAGCTCACTCCACCACCCCAGTTCAGACAAGGCCATGTGCAAATCAGTCTGACCCTGTGCCTCAAGCTAGCCTGGCTGATGACGGTTGATTAGCCAGAAACCGGTCCCAGGATGCTTGTTTCCGGTATAGGGAAGACATGGCTTGGCAGTTCGGGCTGGACTGTTCCCATGAGGCACAGGGTCAGACTGATTTGCATATGGCCATGTCTGAACTGGGGTGGTGGAGTGAGCTAAAGAATGATGATGGATTAAACCCAGATCAGTTGACTGGGGGTGAGTGCTTGCAATGTTCAACACTCCGTCCATCATCCCCTTTGGTTTTGCTTTGTTCGCCCTAAGTTGGCAGGGTATGCCCAGACGTGGGTCCCTTGCTCACTTTGCCACTGGATTCAAGCTAGCCTGGCTGATGACGGCTGATTAGCCAGAAACCGGTCCCAGGATGCTTGTTTCCGGTCCAGGGAAGACATGGCTTGGCAGTTCGGGCTGGACTGTTCCCATGAGGCACAGGGTCAGACTGATTTGCATATGGCCATGTCTGAACTGGGGTGGTGGAGTGAGCTAAAAAATGATGATGGATTAAACCCAGATCAGTTGACTGGGGGTGAGTGCTTGCAATGTTCAACACTCCGTCCATCATCCCCTTTGGTTTTGCTTTGTTCGCCCTAAGTTGGCAGGGTATGCCCAGACGTGGGTCCCTTGCTCACTTTGCCACTGGATTCAAGCTAGCCTGGCTGATGACGGCTGATTAGCCAGAAACCGGTCCCAGGATGCTTGTTTCCGGTCCAGGGAAGACATGGCTTGGCAGTTCGGGCTGGACTGTTCCCATGAGGCACAGGGTCAGACTGATTTGCATATGGCCATGTCTGAACTGGGGTGGTGGAGTGAGCTAAAGAATGATGATGGATTAAACCCAGATCAGTTGACTGGGGGTGAGTGCTTACAATGTTCAACACTCCGTCCATCATCCCCTTTGGTTTTGCTTTGTTCGCCCTAAGTTGGCAGGGTATGCCCAGACGTGGGTCCCTTGCTCACTTTGCCACTGGATTCAAGCTAGCCTGGCTGATGATGGCTGATTAGCCAGAAACCGGTCCCAGGATGCTTGTTTCCGGTCCAGGGAAGACATGGCTTGGCAGTTCGGGCTGGACTGTTCCCATGAGGCACAGGGTCAGACTGATTTGCATATGGCCATGTCTGAACTGGGGTGGTGGAGTGAGCTAAAGAATGATGATGGATTAAACCCAGATCAGTTGACTGGGGGTGAGTGCTTGCAATGTTCAACACTCCGTCCATCATCCCCTTTGGTTTTGCTTTGTTCGCCCTAAGTTGGCAGGGTATGCCCAGACGTGGGTCCCTTGCTCACTTTGCCACTGGATTCAAACTAGCCTGGCTGATGACGACTGATTAGCCAGAAACCGGTCCCAGGATGCTTGTTTCCGGTCCAGGGAAGACATGGCTTGGCAGTTCGGGCTGGACTGTTCCCATGAGGCACAGGGTCAGACTGATTTGGATATGGCCATGTCTGAACTGGGGTGGTAGAGTGAGCTAAAGAATGATGATGGATTAAACCCAGATCAGTTGACTGGGGGTGAGTGCTTGCAATGTTCAAAACTCCGTCCATCATCCCCTTTGGTTTTGCTTTGTC
This sequence comes from Calotriton arnoldi, assembly GCA_963921515.1. Taxonomy (NCBI): domain Eukaryota; kingdom Metazoa; phylum Chordata; class Amphibia; order Caudata; family Salamandridae; genus Calotriton; species Calotriton arnoldi. The sequence continues at coordinate 3,926,108 of CAWUFW010000526.1, read as the reverse complement.
TACACTGTTTTCTCAGATTGAGATCTGGTCTGTAGTCCTTTACTCCTTTCTCCTTCTTGCTGTTGTCGTACCTAGGTATCAACTCTTGCAACAGCAATTTTGCTACAGTGAGACTGTCACTTCTCCATGTTGGGTAGGCATTCCACCCACTGAGAGAAAATGCACACTTTAACCAGGACATATCTCAACCCATTACAAACAGGCATTTCAATAAAGTCCATCTGCATTCTGTTGAAGGGACCACCTGATCTCCCTATATGACTTAGTGTTACTGGTCTTCTTTTACCCACTTTCATCTGTTGAGATGTGACACATTGTAGGCACAGTTCTTCTGCAAGCATCCTAAATCTAGGGTTGATCCAGTTCTACCTGAATAATCTCACCATTGCATCTCTTCCTAGATTTGTTGAGCCATGAAAATGTGTCATAGGAAATAATAAACTGTCTGGCAACACTGTTCTTCCATCTGCTGACATCCAAATGTCAGTTACATTTTCTCACGTCCTGCTCTAATCCAACCCTCCTTTTCTGCTTCTGAAACATTTTCGTGCAATGTCTTGAGCTCTTCCCATGTATCAGCTATTAACAACAACATCTGAAAACTGTTTCCTGTTTAAATTCATTTGTGTAAGTCCCGTTAAATGTGCATGCCACAAGTGAACAATACTGTGCAGCTTTGTCCACATATCTGTTTCCAACTGTGACATATCTATTGTCACTTCTGAGAGCTGCACATTTAACTACTGCAACTTATGTTGGCATTTGCAATGCTTCAAGCAGTTTCCTTACATGTTCCCCATTCCTAATGGGTGTACCGCAAGAGGTCATGAAACCTCTTTGTGATCATAACTGTCCAAGATCATGGACTACACCAAAGCCATATTGACTATCTATAAGTACAGTCACTCTCAATTGGGCATTATTTTTTTTCCCAGACATGAGCCATTAACAAAAATTACATAATCAGGTTCAATCAAAGTTTCGTTTTTTATGACTGGCCTTGGCTTGGTGCATAAATCTGTGACATCTAGACAATCTTGTTCAGCTTCATCTCCATTGAAGTCCTCAATTACAGGTAAAAAGTTAACGGGTTAAAAATTTGCTATTGTTTAAGAATGATATTTTTAGCAGCAAGGATCTGTTGCTCATGGTTTATAAGTCTGCTGTTTGTAATGTACTGGGTTTTTGTTCCAGTGAGCAATATTTCTACAGAATGTGGGACCATAAAAGTTAAAGGATGTCCCATCACTATGTGCTCATACCTCTTAATACTGACACCGACCCCAGATACTGATTTAAGGCAACTGGGCAGTTCTGTGGCTACAGGGTCAAGGGTAATTGAAAAATGAGCCACAGGTCTTCGTGCATCTGAGTAAACACTGAGAGAACGCAGCCCTCCCTCTCACTGCAAAATAATGTGAACATCTTACTGTAATCAGGCATTACTAGTGCTGGGGCATAATAGAGACTTTCTCCCAGCTCTACGAAAGCTTTCAAGTACTCGTTGACCCATGGAAGAGAATTATGCACATCTTTGTGTGCCAGCCTTAGTAAAGGCTTAACCACTAGGGAAAAGTTTGTATCCACTGTCTACAGTAGCCAACAATTTCCAAAAACATTCAGACTTCGCTCAGTGTTCTGGGTGGTTCATTTAGAGGATGGTCTCTGATGTAATGATTTAGCTGATGTCACATGGCGATGGTTGCCATCTGACATCAGATGGAATGTACGTTGAAGTTCTGGCAGCGACAGTTACGCTGGTCTTGCCAGGGGTTGATGGCGTCTACATGTAGACAATAAAGGCTACTCATCTATACTGCTTGGAGCGTCGTCTTTCTTAACAGTGGTGACAGAGGATGGGATGCGACGGCGTGTACTGAAGCGAAAGGAGCTGTCGGGACTGTTTCGGTCGCTCATGATCAACCCCTGAGTGTCACCTTGAGAAACAGGGTTGACGGGCAAGCAAGGATTTGGTCGGGCAAGCATGGAGTGGTTCAAGTAAACTGGTTACGTAACTAGTGCGTATACTGCTTTTAAAATGCTGAGTTAGTGCACTGTAGGTTTTGGGCTTTGTAGTGACAAGTGTTGTCTGTGCTGTTTAGATGGTTGGAGATTCCTGGTAGTGCGTTAGGGACGACGGAGCTTGTAGAATCGGGAGGCGCGTGAGGAGTTGTACATGCTGGAGGCGCGTAAGAAGTTAATGCTTCCACTCACGCTGCCATTACAGCATATTTTGACCGTCTTCCACAGAGTTCAGGAGCATGAAGTGGAGGCGGCATGCTAGCGGCCACAATGTGCAGCGCAATCTGCAGAATTAAGTAGCGCGGACCGCATGGAGTTGAGAAGCGCGCGCTCATAGCTGCTCTGGTGATTTTGGGAAAATTAAGCTTACTGCGTTGGTGATCCTGTGGGGACACGCTCTGGAAGGCGGTGTCTCGATGTTCATCGGGCATAAAGGTGAAACAAAAAAAAAACAAAGAGGAAATCAAATCTGTGCTGGCACTGGCTCAAGTGTTAAGTCACATGTCCTTCGCTCTGCTTATTCATTGGTGGATGGACAAATGCTTGGGAGAAACTGATTGGTTGTAAGTGCATTTCACAGAGATTGGACCTGCAACTCATCATTTGTGGAAAAGCAGGAAGTGACAATGGTGACCACTTTTTTTATTTTAATTATATATATATTTTTTGTTTTGTGGCATTATTTTCTTTTGCATGAACTTGCAACTGCGCAGACAACGGTGTCTACTTTTATTATTTTGTGTGTAGAGGAAGCTTTTGATTTTCGCTGTTATTATGGCATTGCAAAGTACAGTACCTCCCTCACCGTTTTTGCAAAACCCAGGTGTACCTAGTATTGTATGGGAAGATTGGAGGGAGTCTTTTGAGACCTATTTGGAAGCTATCAGGGGCGATGTTTATGTTGCAAAAAGGAAATTAGCTATTTTGAGACACAATCTAGGGTTGAAGGGGAGGAGAATATTGAAGACATTACCTGTGCCAGAAGAAGTTCAGGAAGAGGAGAATGATGAGGGGGAAGAGTGTGAAGAGGATGTATACACTTTAGCAATAAGGGCTCTTGAAGAGAATTTTGGAAGGAAAACGAGCATAGTAGTTAAAAGACACAAGTTCTTTTCTCGGGCACAGCTTCAAGGGGAATCTATAGAACAATATGTGAATGCGTTAAGAACATTAGCTGTGTCATGCAAGTTTAAAGATCTTCATGAAGAAATAATTAGAGACCAAATGATAAATAGGACTTGCAACTCCATAATTCAAGAAAAGCTTTTGGGTTTGAAAGATCCATCTCTTGAGAAGGCCAAATTAATTGCTCGTAGAATTGAGAACACATATCGTTATGTTAAAGAATTAAGTCATAATGTGCGGAAAAGTGAAAGCGAATGTAGTGAGAAAACGGTTAATACAGTACGTAATTCAGGAAAGAATTTAAAAAGTTCTTGGGTCAAGGATAATGAGGTAAATGATGAGCGCAAAGGATCCAGTAATAAACAATGTTTTCGATGTGGGAGTTTTAGGCATCTGGGTGAGTCCAATGTTTGTCCTGCCTTTAGGTCAAGATGTTTTAAATGCAAAAGATTTTGACGTTTTTCAAGAATGTGTAAAGATGGAAAGGTTTTCAAGAAACCAAGTGTGAGTCTAGTGGAAGATCGAGGTACTAGGGATGGATATTTAGGGTCTGGTTCTGTTAAGGAGGTGGAAGTGTTAGTGGTCAGTGAAGTGCAGGATGCCATTGGGTGTGGTAATTCTGAAGTAAGACCAAATAAGCCTCCCGAGTTTGAGGTTGAAATGAATGGAGTTCAGATACACATGTGGGCTGATTCGTGTTCTCCTTACAAGTTGACAAAACAGTTTGGAAAAGCATTGGGTACCTGCATTGATCCCCACTGATGTTGAACCTGAGGGGTATTGTGAAATCAAATTACCAATTTTGGGGTATTTTAGTACTGAATTGAGATACAAGGGTAGGTGCTCTAGTTGTAGGTTGTACGTTGTTGAAAAAGGCAAAACACTTCTAGGATGGAGGGAACAAAAATCTTTGTGGATTGTGTTGGATCCCAATCACCCAGACCAGGTGTTGTTGATGACCCATAAAGGAGAGGAAAAGTGGAGTAGGCAGTTTCCTGGTTTATTCAGTGAAGAACTGGGATGTTTTAGAAAATTTGAACACCGAATCATCTTGAAACAAGGTTCTATACCTAAGGTTCACAAGGTGCGCAATGTTCCCTTAGCGCTACGCAGTCAACTCAAAGTTGAACTAGAACGGTTATGTAAAGCTGGTGTCATTGAGCCCATTGAGGCATCAGAATGGCTAAATCCCATTGTTCTGGCCAGGAAAGCTAATGGCAAACTGCAGTTGTGTGTGGACTTAAGAGACTTAAATAACTGCATATGGGTGGATCGGCATCCTCTGCCTCTCATAAGCGAAATGTTAATGAATGTAAGTGCAGCAAAATATTTTTCTACATTAGATCTCTCCAGTGCATATCATCAGATACGCTTGCATGCTGAGTCCAAACACCTGTCATCATTCATTACTCCAGAAGGGGCTTACCAATTTGTTTGTATGCCTTTTGGATTGGCTTCGGCGTCATCAGTTTTCCAGAGAGTCATGCAGAGTATACTAAAGGGGTTATTCAATGTATTGTGTTTTCAAGACAACATATTGGTGTGGGGAGAAAACAAAGAAGAGCACGATATGAGGTTGAAAGATGTTTTGTCAAGACTGGAGAGAGCTGGTTTGACAATTGCTTTGGAAAAGTGCAAGTTTGAAGTGAATGAAGTTGAGTATCTTGGGCATACCTTGACATGTGATGGAATCAAACCAAAATTGAAGTTGGTGGAGGATATAGAGAAAGCACCTTCTCCACAAGACAAGGAACAATTGAGATCATTCCTAGGTCTAGCAGAATTTTACGCCAAATTTGTCATGAATTTTGCTGAGAAAGCGTATGTGCTACGAGCGTTGTTGAAGAAGGGGTGCAGTTTGTGTGGAGTGAGGTGTGTCAGGCAACATTTGTTAACATCAAGAAATCCATCAGTCAAGCTTTGATGTTAAAACTGGTTGATCCAAGTGATAAAATTATATTTGTCACCTATGCTAGTGCATCTGGGTTAGGTGATGTTTTGATGCAGGAAAGCAAAGGGTGTGAAAGAGCTGTAGCATTTGCGTCCCACTCCCTGAAAGGTGCAGAGCCCACTTATTCCACCATTGAAAAAAAAGACATGGCGTGTTGGTGGGCTGTACAGTATTTTCGTACATTTGTTTGGGGAATCCAATTTGAGTTACGGACTGACCACAAATCGCTGATAGATTTGTTTACCACTAAGGGTGCAGGAAGGGCCACACCTCGCATAGCCAAGTGGTTATACAGGCTGGGAGAATACTCATTCAATACGTGTTATGTGCCTGGAAGCAAAAATTTGAGTGCAGACTGTTTATCTAGGCTACCACTGGATTTTAAGGAGGAGGTTGAATATGAAGAGTGGGATGTGGCTAATGTTAATGAAACATGTAAAGATGCTATTTGGGAGGATGAGTGGAAGCAAATGTTGTTGGAAGATCAACGGTTATGTTTAGTCGCGGAGTTAATTCAAAGTGGGTCTGTCGTAAGTGAAAAAGAAAAAGAGAATCTCAGTGAATATGCTATGGTATGGTGTGAGCTCTCTGTGTTGAAAGGGATTGTGAGAAGGAATGACAGGTTGGTGGTTCCTGAGGGACTACAGTGTCGGTTGTTGGAACTTTTACATGTGGATCACAGTGGAATTTCTGCCATGAAACGTAGAGCTCGCATTGATTTTTGGTGGCCAGGAATGGATGGGGAGATCGACAGATTTGTGAGAAATTGTGTACCATATACTTGTAGTGACAAGTCTCATATCGTTATGGAATCTCCCATCACTGCTACACCATTTCCTAAGCGTGCATGGGAAAAACTGGCCATTGACATTTATGGGCCTTTTGATTTTCTCGGACAGGAGAGCAGATACGCTTTAGTGTTAATTGATTATTTTTCAAAATGGCGGGAGGTGGCATTCAGGAGGGAGGTTAAAGGGTGTCATGTTATTTCATTTTGTGAAGAGATTTTCAGGAGAGAAGAATGTCCTAGAATTTTGGTGTCTGATAATGGCCCACAATTTATGTCTAATGAATTCACAGAGTTTTTGAAAATGGAGGGGATCGAGCAACATCGCACCGCAGTGTATTATCCCAGGGAAAATGGCTTGGTAGAAAGATTTAATCGTGTTCTTAGTGAGTGTGTGCAACTGGCATTATATGCTGGGTTGGATTGGAAAAGAGAGATAAAAAATATGTTATTGAACTACATAACCACTCCGCATTCGATCTCTGGTGAAACTCCATTCTTTCTTTCAAAAGGTAGAGTAGCTTGCACTTTGGCTGTTCCGGCATGGATGGAAAGAACGTTAAGGAGAAAAGTGGATTTGGAGCAGTTGAAAGAGAAAGTCAGTAATTATCAAGATCGATATGTGCACAGGCATAATGACAGGATATCTAAGTCACAAGTTTTTAAGGAGGGAGAATGGGTCAGAACTCTAAGGGAAAACCATAAAAAGGGCTCTTCCAGATGGTCTTGTCCTAAGGTGGTCAATGATGTGAAAGGGTCAAATGTGTTGGTTGGTGACAAATGGTGGAATGGTAGGAAGTTGGTCAAGTGTCATGGTATGGAAGCTGAGGTGAGGGGAAATGCTTGTCGAAACAAGAAGGAAACGATCTGCATAATGTGAAACTCTTTGTCAAAGATCAATCTAAGGGCGAAGGTTGGTCTATGACTAGTCTGCACAATAACGGGGATTTGCCTGTGCGTACCAGGAGGATACCCAAGTATTTGAAGGATTATGTTTTACCTAACATCTGTATCGAAACTTATACCATGGTGTGGTGGTGTAATGTTTCTTCAGTTGTAGTTGATTTTTCATGTATTAGTATGATCTTGTATTTATCTTGTTTTTTTGTTTGTTCAGCATAAGTTATTTCTGTATAATTTCTTTCTTTAAATTCTATATTAAAAAGGAGATATGCTATAATGATCTAGCTGATGGTTGCCAGCTGACTTCAGATGGAATGTACGTTGAAGTTCTGGCAGTGACAGTTATGCTGGTCTTGCCAGGGGTTGATGGCGTTTACATGTGGACAATAAAGGCTCCTCATCTATACTGCTTGGAGCGTTGTCTTTCTTAACAGTCTCCACTCTCTCTTGTGACATTTTTCTCGTTCCTTTCTCAATGACTTTCTCAATGCACTTCTCTTTGACAGTATTGCAGTTCACCTAGAGACACTTTATGTCCATTCTCAGCCAGGTGATTTAATAGTGCTATTGTATCCTGTCTGCAAGCTTTTCGTGTATTTGATGCCACAAGCAGATCATCAAAACACTGCACAAGAACTGATCTGTAAGGCATCTGCAAAGATTCAAGATTCTTTTTCAAGATCTGAATAAATATTGATGGGCTCTCTGTATACCATTCTGGAACTCAGCACCATACCAAAACCTTCTCTGGGAACACAAAAGAGAGCAAGAACTGGCTGTCCTCATGCAATGGAATAGAAAAGAAGGCCTTGCACAAGTCCACAACAATAAACCATTTTGCAGTGCATGGAATTTGGAAAAGGAATTGGTACCAAGGAACAACATGGGACAACAATGCCGTTAATCTTTTGAAGGTCTTGCATAATCGGTGTTTACCATTAGGTTTTTGCAAACCCATGATCGTAGACTTGTAAGGGCTTCCAACAATTTCTTTTAGAATCCTTTCCTCAGCATGTCTTCAATTACTGGTGTTATTCCTGCAATCGTCTCTGGGGTCAAATTGTATGGTGGTGTTCTCGGAGATCCGGCATTAGGTTTTACTGTGATTCGGTCAGGTTCTATATCTTTAATCAGTCCGATACCTTTCCTTGTAAAGTCCCATACTTCTGGGTCCCATAATCAGGAGTTAAGTAATCAACTGTTCTCACTGGGTATAATCCTACAGCTGTTTCTTGTCAGGCGATTTTAAATTCAACATCTTCATCATTGCTTTTGAAATACGACACCCTCCGGTATATAGTAAACAGTGCAATTTAACTTGCACACCAGGTCTCTCCCTAGCAGGTTTACATGACTAGAATTACAGATAAAGAATTTATGATTTTTCTCAAATGAACCTATTTTTACAGGGGCCTTTTCTGAAACTGGGGTTGTTATTTGTTTATTTGTAACTCCTACAACTTGGATCTTCTTTCCTGAGAGGGGTACGTTGGGGACTTCTGCTGCTCTAACAGTGGACTGGGTAGCTCCGGTGTCAATCAAAAATGACTCTTGGTGGCCGTTAACTTATTCTGCAAATGGTCCGCTCTGGTATACGTCTAAAACTGGCCATGTGCAGAATCTTCCTCCCCCTCAGGCACCGTCATTGGTATTGTTGGAACCTAAATTATCTTTATCTAGCATTGGGTACTATTGAAATGGATTCTGATTCTGAAATGGGTTTGGATTTGCCTTCGGCATCTGATTCACATTAAATCTAGGATTTCCCATATTCTGTGAGACCATCAGGGCTTGTGAAACCTGCATCATTAGAACCTGTTTCTGTATTGACACTTGCATTTGCTGAATGTACCCTTGATTTCCTCCTTGCATTTGAAAACTTCCATTCATTCTATCTGGGTTCAGTCTACAATCCCTCTACCAATTCCCAATTTTACTACAAAAAATGACAAGGGGTCTTTCTCTTCAGTGTCGCAACATCTATGCCAGCATTTGGATCAATAGGAACACCTCTGCCTCTACCTTGTGAAACACCTACTCCTCCCTGAACACCTTGAACCTGCAAACCAACACCTTGCATTCCACAAGAGTTTACTGCAAACAACTGATTCTGAAAACCTTTCTGAGTCAACCTCCTCTGAGCAAACATACATTTCTCCTTGAGCTTTTTCAGTTTCATCTCTTACCCATCGCTACAATATTTTGCATACCTCAGGATCTCATCTATCAGTTTTTTCTGCCAGCAAATCACACTTTGTTGTATGTGCATACTGATCTCTGGTCTTTATCCAAGTACAAATTGCGACACAAAAATCTCATATCACTCTTGTTGGGATATTCCTGTCCACTGTGTTGCTGAAACACTTGAAGCAACCACTCATAGTAGTCATGCACTGATTCTTTTGACTATTGTGAGGTTCTTTTTTATCTTTTCCCTTACCATTCAGAAATGTAATCACCTCATCGTTTTTATTCATTACCATGAGATGGTGCATTAATGCGGGCATCTCTCATTGGTTTTGCATTCGGCCATCATACAGCAATTTTATATTTAGCCCAGAAATCACTTGGCACTACAATATCAAAGAATGTATTCAAATCAGTCCACAGCACATTCAAAATTTTAACATATCTGTCAACTTGTGTATACCACTGTGCAAGCTTTTGTCTCAATTTTCGAAAATTCTACAACTCTTAGCAAACGTAAATAAGCATATGGGTCTGCACCCTGCGCCACCAGAGCATCATAAAAAGTGACATACCGGTGGCGCAAGGGGCTTGTAAATAAGCCCCAGTGTGCTTTATTTGTATTCAGGATTTGAATATATAATTTCCTCTTACTCTCAATCATCCCTTTTTTATTCACTGTGCATAGAGATTCAGCCTCTACCTGAGGTTTTGCAATGGTTATTCGTTCAGTGTTGAGCGATCTACAGAATTACAGAGTTTGGTAAGAGTTGAAGGGTTTTAGTATTCAAATCTTTAGTAAATCATCTTTATTAAGGTCACAAGTTAAATCTATTAGCCTTAGTCATTAGAATCTCATTAGAAATCAATAATCAATCAAATAGGAATCATTAAATCTCATTAATGTATGTGCATTAAGCACATTCCATAAAGCAAAGTATCCCTATCCTAGATATGGGAAAAAAAGTGTCAGTCAGAACCCATAAAGAGTTCCAATTCGAGAGAGTGTAAGAAATCATAAAGCATAAAGCTTCAGCATTAATAATAATAATTAAATACATCAATGATTCAGTAAAGATCGAAGCAAAACTTTGCACAAACAGAGGTTCAATAAAATCAGTAGAGTCTCAAAGCAGCGTGGAATTGAGATAAAGAGTGGTAGTGTCAGGGGTAGAGAGGTCTGAGTGAATAAGGTGAACCCACTTGCGGAACACGCACTATTATAGACAAACGAAAATATTGTTCCAATCTTCATGTTACTTCTTCTCTCTTCTGTCAACCAATGGGCTTCTGATGCACTCATGGGAACAGGATCACTTCCTGTCTTCTCACAGGAATACAATAGGCCACAGACAGCATTGTCGAGTGATACATTTTTTATCAAATACAATGTTAACTCTCTAAGACTTTCACTCCATTTATTACTTTCAGAAATGCTGTATCTTCATATGCGAACTTCTTCATTACCTCACCAAATGACAAATCTCTATTCATTAGTTAACAGTGATCTTTGTATGAGTAGAAACATTTCTGCAGAGTTAGATGAAAACATTTATGCAACAATTGTGTATTGTACAAAACATGTCCATGAAAAGGTCAAGAAATGTTATGCACATTTCAGCATTTCTAGTCATGTTAGCTTGTCAGGCAATGTTGTTTCAGACATTTGAGGCATAGCACGAGTAAATATGGTTGCCTAGTACAATTTTGCATTAAATTAGTGTTTTATTTATATTAAAACCTACACGTTAATTCTGCACATTTTCTTGATATTATTAAATGCGTAATCATTGCGCAAAACTCACTGTTTTCTGTTTACTCTCTTCACAATAAGTCGTATTGTGCCTCTGTAATGTTGTATCATCCTGTTGTCCAGAGAGTCCAGCTCAGGACTTCTAACAACCAAACTGCTGGAAACAAGTGTCATTCTATCTCTCTCTCTCTCTGTGATGCCTGAGCCCCTTTTCCACTTTTTAAAACAGATACTCCCTATGCCCCTGGAGAACACTACAGGGAGTGAGACTACCAAGAAGGGGACAAGGGGAGAATAACTTTGCTATCTAATGAGCCAAGTTTCAAGAGTTGTGACAACTATACAGTAATGAAATTAATCCCATAATCACTGCTTAAATCCATGCCATTGTGGAGATTCCATCATGAGCTCTCAACCTACTCAATCAAAAGCTTTCTTGGCATCAAGGGTAATCATACATATTGGCGTTTTTCTTCTGGAAGCTCCATGAAATACATAAAAAAAAGTTCTGAAATTATCATTTATAAAATAATATTTAACATAGCCTGGCTGTTTTTGACCTATTAATTAATGTATTAAGTTGTTAATGCATATGGGTTATAATTTCTAAAGAAAGAAAGTTCTTGATCTTTTTCTGGGATTAAACAGAGCATTACTTCCCCAAAAAATCCTAATGTTGCATTACTAAAACTAAAATACTCAAGCAGGTCCAGGGACATTACCCTTCCCTAGCTTTTTGATTACAGAATGGATTTCAACCAGTTCTCTGTCTTTTTCCAGGACTGGCAAACCAAATTTATTTCATGTATTTTATGTTAGTGTCCCAAAGTATTTGTTTATTATATTGCCAGAAAAAAGAACTTTCATGAATATACATTTTCTCATAGCATTTGGTAAAACAATATGAAGTTTCATAATCCTTAAATAGTTTAGTCACCATAATCATTTACAAAATCCTGAACATGATTCTTCTGTTTTAAATTTTTTAATAAATGGCCAATAACTTCCTGGATGTATTTTGGCCTTCATAGTATCTAGCATTTACTTCCAATAGGGAGCCATAGGGACTATAAGTGGATATTTTGTGTAATTCCATATTAGCCTTCCTAAGTGCTCCATGGACTCCTTAATAAAGAATATGCACTCCTACCTTTAAATCACATTAGGATTAGCTTAGGAACTATCCTCATCTGTGTTCTTTTTAGCAGTCTTGACAAAAGGGAGGGACTGATAGGGCTGTTTTACGGGGTCCAGCGTACATGCCCAGATACTGTAAATCAAGAAGGGTACGCAGTTCCCCAAAAGAAGATAGGGTAACGAGTGTGGAGGCGAAAGGAGGGGAATCCTCCTAAACGGAACTAGAGTCCTCACACACCCAGCCAGCTAGGTGTCATGCTTCATCATATGGACTCGCTCCTCGTCGGGTCGGCGGTGCAATACCCGACGGGCACCCAAAAGGGGCTCTTTAGCGGAGATCTTCTGTTCCTGCCGTATGGTGCCGTGGGTGTAAGGGCCCTAGGGGTAAGTGTAGATGTGAGTGAGTGGTTTTAAAAAGGTTGGATAATCCAAAAGGGTTTTTAATGGAATGGTCATCCACCTTATTAAAAATACAAAAGAGTGGCTGCTCACTGGCTCAATTGTCCAGGGGAGCAATGCTCAACTCTACAAATGTGGTCGACATGTTTCACGCTGTGTGTTCATAAATGATACAGTGCATTTCTTCAGGACCTATAAAAACTATCTACACATAGTGGGTCGGTGGAAGGATACCTACCTACCACTAATCTTACATGCGAACATGTAGTCCCGACAGGCCTAGTGATATCCTAACTAGGTGGTGGCGCTTGCTTCTACGGTATTGTCAGCTCTTGACACCTCAGTGGATGGTGTCCTGTCCTTAGTCGGACGATCGCCTGAAAACTACCCAAGCGCCGAGCTGAGCAACCGGATCTTTTTAGCAGTCACATAATTTATAACCATGGCCTTAAAAGAGCCTCAGATGATATTCATAGACAATCTTTGTGAATTTGTTAAGCTCAAACAATTACACTACAACTTTTTGAAAACTTTTTAAAGCGCCATCCTTTACGATGAGAATTACCTTGCAAGATTTCAAGATTTACAATAACTCAGGCATGGTCAGAAAATAATATTGCACCTGGTTCAGCATTAACTAAAGTTTGAGTTAGAGGTTTTCTAAGAAAGATGTAATCAAATCAGGATCTAGAATGATAAACTGGGGAGAAAAAGGAGCTTCTCTAATACACAGATTTAAAGGTATTTGTACATTAATTAAATCTCTTTGCATAAAAACTATTAAAAGAATTTTGCATCGCATTATATAACTATTATACACTGTAATGGCTATTAAAAATGGATCCATCCATTGATTATAATTTGGGTCCCGGTTTTACGGTATTTATTTTTCGACATTTCCGTCTGTATTTATCCATATTTATTTTTTGCTCATTTTTTCTGTATTTATCCATTTTTATTTAATGTTTTCTATATAAATGAAGCTGAAATGGGTATTTATCCACATTTTTTTGACTGATAAATGTATACTCGCATTTGAATGTCCAAAAGGTTTCAGCAGTATACAGTGCAATATCGTTATCTGAAAACACTTGCATTGTAGAATAGCAGCAATAACTGTGGATCTGCACTTAATGGGGAAATCTATTGTCTTTTTTCATCTCCCCTGCCTCTCAATCTGTACTCCTGCTGACCTGTCACTCATGATGGACTGTAGAAAAAATCATCCAAAGAGGACCTATTTTCCGTATTTTTCTGTATTTAAAAATAATTGCAGACAGGAAAATAAATAGTTTTCTGTCTGTATTTATCTGTAAAAATCAATAAAAACGGAAAACAGGGAGCCCTAATTATAATCACCCCTAGCCACAACATTAATATAAGAGTATGACATCTTCTTAGCGGACACACTTTTCCAAAATTGAAAATAATCAGTACCAATTGGGCCAAAGATATTAAGAATTTCCACCAGGATCCCATCTACTTTTAATTCTACCAATATCCATCTATCATCCAAATCAATCTTTTGAGAAATAACCTCCAGGCATAAGGATTTGGGACAAAGAATACTTGGCTCATTTTGTATTTACTGCTGGGAAGTAAAAATTCTCATTCACTCCCTTACTATTCTTATTGGTAAGATGCATTTCTTGCAATAGTGCTACTTAACACTTCAATATCACTAATAAAGCTCTTAAACTGGTTACTAACCCTTTTGCGTCCCATGTAACTATTTGGAACTCTGAATTTAAATAAAATGTGCATTAGTATATAAACCTGCACAATGCAACATACAAAAATAAAATGCTAGGTTCTATGTTTGAAACAGCACATAAATGAGTACAAATGAAACAAAGAAGTGGAAGAAAATAACAACAGAAAAAGTGAAGAAAAAGCCATGAAGGCCTCAAACACGAAACAAGGTTCCATGAGGTGAATTGAATTAAGAAGTGGTGAGGTGCGTTGGCTACTTGTTTGCTCTTGTGCTTATATATGAAGTGCTAGCAGAAAATACAATGAAAAGTGCACCGCAGTATGATGACAACAACAATCTAATAAAGGCATTAGTAGAATGAGTAGACATAGCTACTGATAAACAATAATATGATAAAAAGAGTGAAGAAGACATATTTTACTGCACTATAAAAACACCACCAAGGGGCGTGGTCTCGCTGGGAATGGCATGAGACGTACGCCGCGGGAGCTCCGGCCACTCACTGCTTTACTAAGCGTTTAAAGCGGAGCTGGGGGCTTGGCGCTGCCCCACGGGGCGCATTTGTGGCGGAGAGTGAGGGGCATCCGCGGACGAGCGGAGGGCAGCTGGGACACGACGGCTGCGGTGGTGTGGCCACTACACCTCGGCCTCCCGGCCCGGATCGTGGCAGCCACCATTTTGAGGCGCCCGGGCACGGGCCTTCCATGTGGCTGGGGAGAGCTGCCCCGAGGCCCTCCAGACTCTCCTGGTGCTGTGCTGCTCCAACTGAGGCCCCGGAGCGCATCTGAGACAATCGGGCCCCCAGTGGTGCCGCCGATCGGAGGGGGCCTCTCTACTGGCACTCCAGCGGCCCGCCATCTTGGGGCAGGGCGCAGCCCCGACAGCGGCAGAGACACTCCGGGAGAGGTGAGCGGAGGAGAGAGCTCCTGGCTTCCGGGCCCTTTGGCGGTGAGTGACGCTGCAGTGTGGCTGGCGGTGAGAGGGGGCGGCGGACAGAGAACCCGGCTGAGGAGGGATTGACCCGGACCCTGCTGTGGGACGCGCTGCAGGCCTGCCTGAGGAGGCGCGGGGGTACTGAGGCTTGGACATGGCTCCGGGGAACGAATCATCGCAGTGGCCCCGCATTTTGCCTGATTCCATGTAGGCCTCCAGAGACGTACCTGCGCGGGGACCGCCTGGAGACCCCCGATAGTACCAGCCATACTGGGCCTAGCTGCATCGGACCACGTGGAGTGGTTGAGGCCTATGAGAGGACCAGCTGGGCCTCGGCGCGGCTGAGGCCCCTGAAGAGATTGCTCTACATCGCTGCGCCCTAGCAACACCTACCCTTCCCTTAGTGGCCTCTGGGACACTATACTCTTTCGCCCCTGAGAGGTGAGACGTGACACCCTGCCGTGGGCTGAGACAGCGGACCAGGCCGAGGCACAAGCTAGGTGGGCACCATCTACGGAACAACCCCAACATAGCAGAGGAGTACCTTTGAGGCGAACTGTGTCCTCCCCCGGGGCTGCAGATTAGCGCACGAGGACGGACTCTTTCCACGCCTCTGGAAGTGAGGCTATTGGTGGCTGTGACTAGGCTCTGAATCCTAGGCCTGGCGGTCCCCAACGGGCCCTCGCCCCCTGGGATCACACTTGGCCTGTTTGTCCTGTGCTGGGAGCGCGACCGGGAGCGTCTTGGGCTTGCACGAACCAGGCAACGGGATTTGCTTGCCGCACGGGCGGGGACCAGGATATCGCACTACTGTCTGCCCGCCCCCTCGCACTGCTGACTGTGGGACCCTGCCTGATGTGCCCTGCTCCTCGCCAACTGAGATAAAGCAGGTTCAACCGGCGTCCTCACCTATCTTCTAGCGGCCCCTCGATTGCCCCTAGCCAACACATCTGGGGTTGTTGAGTGCCGGACTCAACCGGGAGATGACACGCACCAAATCCGTGAAGGATACAGCGGCACCCCCAAAAGACAACCCTGTCGCCGCTCTGTGGGGCAAGACGGGCGCAGCGGCCTCTGGGGAGATGGCCTCACAGACTGGGGGAGACTCGCCACCTGTCACTCAGGCTTTTATGGCAAACTTTATGACGGAGCTTAAAACTGAAATAGGCTGCTTGCGTACGGAGGTCCACTCTTGTGTCCGAGAGCTAAAGAAGGAGGTCACCGACCTTGGGGAGAGAGTGGATGGCCTAGAGAAGACTGTGGATGCCCGAACAGAGGACCAAGAACAACTCTGGCAGCGCCTGGCCACCCTGGAGGAGCAGCATATCGATCTGCAGCTGAAACAGGAGGATTTGGAAAATCGGAGCCGCCGGAACAACCTCCGCATCCGGGAGGTTCCTCTCGGGGCAGAGGGAAAAGACATCATGACCTACGTGGCACAGCTCCTGCACGAGGTCTGGGGAGATGATGATGCCTCTCCGCCGGCTCTGGATCGGGCACATCGAGTCTCCGGCCCCACTGGCAGAACGGGTCTTCTCCCGGACATCCTGACCCGGGTTCATTTCTTCACCGAAAAAGAGGCTATACTTAAGGCGGCGCGCGCTAAACCGGACCTCACCTACAACGGAGCCAAAATACAGATCTATCAGGACCTCGCACCCACCACGCTCCGGAGACGCCGAGATTTTAGACCGGTGACGGACAAACTGCGAAGTCTGAATATTCCATACCAGTGGGGCCATCCATTTGCTCTCATCTTTCAATGGGAGTCCAAGCGCCGAGTGGTGAGGTCCTTTCACGAAGCGGCGCAGCTTCTCCATCTCTCCTCAACGCCGCCTTCCAGCCCTGCGCATCTCCCGCCCCTCACGCGGGCCCCTGCCAAATCATCATGGTCCACCATACGCCGCCACTGACGCTCTCCGCATCCTGACGAGCAATCATCTTCACGAGCCAAGAATGACATTATTCAACACATTCGGTCCCTGGAAGGAGAACGCTCTACAGCCGGCTCCCGGCCTCCATCCCCTTGACTGACTGGAACCTCATCCCTGCAAATGGCAGAGTATGCCGACATTAGAAATTGTCTCACAACCCAGAGGGGTTGGCGACCAGCCCCTGGAATCGGCCCCACCCCAGCTCCCTACCTGCAGTGTTGATGGTGCTGGACTGTCCACCCAGATGACACCACATGCGGCTGATGACCCGCCCCCTCCCTGTTCTTGGGAGAGTGACTTTTCCGGGATCACCCGAGCCTTAGGGTCTCGACTGACCCATGACTGGAACAGGACACTGTGGCCCGGTTGGCCAATGTTGGTTATATATACTTTGACTGTACATATCTGTTTTCTTTCCTCCCTTTCTTCCTACTTTCTCTGTGCCCCTTTCTATGGCGGGCGGGGGCTCCCCTCTAGGCGATCTCTCCCCTTCGGCAAGAGCGACATGTATCTGCATCTTCCCCCCAACCCCCAACCTTGCTCTTTACAGTGGCGTGATGGACTACACCAGGCTTTGATAGAACCATGGCTGCTGCCTGCCCCCTGAAGATCTTGTCCCTTAATGTTAAGGGACTTAACTCCCCCAACAAACGACATCAAATATGGCGTTACCTTTTACAACACAACCCAGATATCATCCTCCTTCAGGAGACCCACCTTCTAAAAGCTGATATCCCTCGCATGGCCCATCCTAGATACCCTCTTCAATTCTGGGCTACGGCCCCTACTAAAACGGCTGGGGTAGCGATACTCTGCAGATCTGGCATCAGGCAGGGGGAATCTAAGGTCTTCTGTAGCCAGGATGGCCGCTTTGTCAGGGCTGGTGTCCGGATTGGACAACGCCTCTTCACACTGTGCAATCTCTATGCGCCCAACCAGGCGCAAGACTCCTATCTCCGTAAGATCTTGCGGCAGCACGTCCCACAGGACGACCCCTCGCTAATCATAGGGGGAGATTTCAACATGGCATGGGACCCTAAAATGGACCGCAGTGATGCCTCCTCACATGGGACAGGGGCTATATCCTCGGCTCTCAGGAGGCAAATATCGGACCTTGGCCTACTGGACTCTTGGCGTTATCACTCCCCTGATACACGCGACTACTCGTATTACTCACACGTGCACCGCTCGTATTCGCGCATAGATTATATTTTTATCTCTCAAACCTTGATTAGCGAAACGCTCTCAGCATCCATGTCTGCCATCTCGATATCCGAACACGCCCACCTCGAACTCCTCCTGCGAGACCCGGCCGCTTGTGCCTCTCGAACCCCACGTTGGCGTTTACCACCGCACATTCTGCGGGACCCAGTGGATGTGGCAAGCCTACGGGCCGCTATTGACTCCAACTTCGCGATCAATGACATTCCCGAAACTCCCTTCCCTATAGTGTGGGATGCATTCAAGGCCATGATCCGCGGTCATATCACATATCTTGCAATCGCACGGGCGCGTGAGGCCCGCCTCCTGGAGGATAACCTCTCCAAAGACATTAAGGACCTGGAAAGACAGGACCAGGAACACCCCACACTCACACGCAAACGCCGCCTCGCTAATCTTCGGGGGCAACTCCGTTCTCTTCGAACTAACAAGGCTGAGAGAGCCCTCTTAATGTTGAAACAGCGCCACTTTGAGGGGGGGGACAAGGTGGGTAAGGTATTGGCCAGACGCTTGCGAGCGCGTACTGCTAAAGCACACATCACCAATATTCAGACTGCCGATGGCGAGAGGGTCACCACAGAGCGGGCTAAACCCGAAGCCTTCCACGCGTACTACTCGGCTCTCTACACCGCGGACGAACCACCCCCGGACCGGGTAAACGATATTCTAGACAAATGCTCCTGGACCCCAATCAGTCCATACCACGCACGACAGTTGGAGGAACCCCTCACTCAAGAGGAGCTGGCAAGTGTATTGAAGGACTTGCCCCTCGGGAAATCACCGGGCCCGGATGGCCTTCCATTGGCCTTCTATCGCCTGCTATTGCCGCAGCTCCAACCCTACCTTTTAAGACTGTTCAAATCCTTCTCCGATACAGAGGGACCGTCGTCCTCTATGGGATTGGCAGAAATAGCCCTCATTCCCAAACCGGGTAAAGACCCCACCCTGTGCTCCTCCTTTCGCCCTATAGCCTTCTTGAACACAGACCTTAAAATCTACACTAAAATACTGGCCAAGCGCCTTGACCCACACATGCCCGGACTTATAGAACCGGACCAGGTCGGCTTTATCTGGCACAGCCAGGGAGCGGATAATGTGCGTAGAATTGCTCATCTCGTAGGGAAGGCACACCATTGGAACATACCGGCATGCCTTTTATCGCTTGACGCGGAAAAGGCGTTCGATCGAGTAGATTGGACCTTCCTACGAGCGGTACTGAACAAAATCGGATTGGGCCAGACCATGATAGCCAGGATCATGGCCCCCTACCTCTCCCCACAGGCCCGGGTGCGAGTCAATGGCCAACTCACAAACCCCATCTCCATACGAAGAGGCACGCGGCAGGGCTGCCCCCTATCCCCCCTGTTGTTTGCCCTCGTGGTAGAACCTTTGGCCATGATGATTCGGCAGGCTACAAATATACATGGCATCCTCCTTGCAGGTCAACAAAACAAAGTGGCGCTCTTCGCCGACGACCTTATTCTCACGCTGTCTCGCCCGCATGTCTCCCTCCCGGCGCTTCTCTCTTTGTTGCAATCCTTTGAACTGGCCTCTGGTCTTAAAATTAACCATGAGAAGTCCTGGGCCTTGAACCTTACGATCCCTGAGGAGGAGATACCGGCTCTGCAAGCCCTTGTCCCTTACCAGTGGGCTACTAGCTCCATCCGATATCTGGGGCTTCAGCTGACCCCTTCGCTTGCCACATGGTCCCAAACGAACTGGCGGGAGTGTAGAAGAACCGTCCTGGAAGACCTGAGGGGTTGGAAATCCCTTACCCTCTCCTGGCTGGGCCGTCTGAATGCTATCAAAATGTCGGTGCTCCCAAAAATTCTATACCTGTTCCAATGTTTACCTACCCCCATCCCACAGTGCCAGATCCAGAGCCTTAAGCGAGACATCACTGGCTTCATTTGGGGCGGGCGTAGACCACGCTTCTCCAACAAAGTTCTTATGCTCCCGCGGGATAGAGGAGGGCTGGCGTGCCCTAACCTACTAGAATACTACTGGGCCTCCCATCTTCGCGTTGTTTCTGAGTGGACAGCGAGAGAGAGTGAAAAGGTCTGGTTCCATATGGACAGGGCGATAACCCGACAAACCATTTGGGATCTCTCCTGGCTCCATCGGAATGCACGCTCCCGCAGCACTTACATTGCCGTGCCCACCAAGACAGTGCTGGACATCTGGGACAAGGTAGCTGTCTCCAAGGGGCTCACGACCTTCCCTTCCCCTCACACCCCCCTCGCAGGTAACTCGCTATTCCCACCGGCTCTCAACCTGCAGGCATTCTCTACATGGCTGGAGGGCGGCTGCAGAACGATCCGAGATCTGTTTGTCGGGGACACTTTCAAAACCTTTGCTCAATGCAAGGAGGAATTCCAACTCCCAGAGGGAGCTAGGCTCCAGTATGCACAGCTTCGACACTGGCTGTCCACGCCTGATATGCAACAAGCTGCTACCCGCCCATTCACCCCTTTTGAGCGTCTGGTATGCTCCTTCGATGATTCGAAGGGACTTATCTCTCAGACCTACCAGATTCTGCAACACCCCCCCGCTGGTAGCCACCCACCCATACCAACGCCAATGGCAGTCGGCGTCTCCCACTGAAATTACGCCTGCTCAGTGGAGCCGTTTGTGGCGGGACATACCGAAGGTCTATCGCAGTACATCACAACGAGAAACCGCATACAAGATCATGACGCAGTGGTATTATACACCCTCTCGATTGCACAAGATGTTCCCCACTTCCTCTCCGCTGTGCTGGAGATGCTCGAGCGCTCCCGGGGACTTTATTCACATCTGGTGGGCATGTCCGCTCCTGACCCTGTTCTGGAAGGAGGTTCTTAGTCATATTAAAGAGGTACTTGGCTTCCCCCTGCCTGAATCCACAGCCACAATTCTTCTAGGCCTCAAGCCCGACAGCCTGAGAGCGCTTACCCGTAGTGATTGGCACATCGCCCTCCACATGCTAGGGGCCGCCAAACAACTTATCGCACTATATTGGAAAAGAGCAGAGACACCCCCTATTGCTGCTTGGTTCGTGCGCCTATGGCACGTAATGACTATGGAACTCTTTACAGCGCGCCTGCAGTCCTGCGATACCCACTTCACCAAAATATGGCAACCATTGGTTAACTATCTCTGTAAAATAGAGCACGCGCGTCTTCTGCCTCCGAAACTCCGGGCTCTATGCCTCTTTGAAGACGCTATAACCCCACCTGAACCCGACAGACTGATTGTATAACCACACTGGCCCTGCCCCTTGCTCCACATGGTACATGCGCCGGAGGATGACCCGCTTAGTGCGCACCATCGCCCCCCTCTACCCCCCCAGCCCGCCACCATCTTTCTCTTCGCCACTGCCTCAAGCCCCCACTATTTGGAACTACACGCAATGCGAGTCTCTTCCCTCTTTCCGAACTATCCGTCATAGCCCCCTTGTCATAGTTCCCTCTTTCCTACTTGGCTTCCCTATCCTCTCACCGCTCTCTATTCGTTCACTTCTCACTGTCCTCTCTTATAGGCTCTTTGCCTTTTTTTTCTCATCTCCTTGGTTTGATAATATGCATGTTGAACATGGGTCTTGAAATTCCCGCACATTGCACTCCAATGTTATGCCTCTTGCAACACGCGGCCGGCCCACCAAGGGTTGTAGGCGACATGCTGTGTAAAAGTTGCATAGATATGTGTCCCTGAAATCGCCCGTGCCTCCCCTAAGCAACGCGGCCGGCCCTACGTAGGGTTGTGGGCCCTATGCTGTGTATACATAGACCCTTTCTATGATTCCTTTACGAAAATAAAAACAGATTTACAAAAAAAAAAAATACCATCAAAATAATGTGGAGACATTACTGATATTGATGTAAAGGCAGGAGATCTGTAACAGAGAGGAAAAATATATCAACAGCCACCTACCTGCCTTGAAATTTGCAAAACAATACACATATACTCAGAAAAACAACTGAACAACAAATAGAAATACCTTTCTACTCCCTTATGCATGTGGATGAATTCTCACAGCTTGGAAGGATCATCAAAAGTAGTTGTTATGTCTTGTACATCACTTTGAACATGAATGGATATATCAAGCCAAAGTTGGTGTTCAAAGTCCTAAGAGCTGGATGCAGTTCAAGAAATTATTTTTTTATGTTCACTCCGGAAACATCCTGTGAGGCTGAGAAGTTTGTGCCTCTAACATAAAACATCTACTTTCTTTGTTTCACAGCTGAAAAAAACTCTCATTAGATCTGAACGCTGTAAGAAAAGAATGATAGTCCACTTAGCTTTGATCCATATCTAATGCTAAGGCATTGCTCCCAATCGCATGAGCTCTCTGAATATTGACATGTAGATCTTTCACGTGGAGCAGGGACCTGTGATTAATGTACAGCAGGACTTGGATGTCATTTTAAGAGACCATCAGTCTTTTATGCCTTTTCATAGTACATGAATCATCTTCAGAAATTAATGGTCTAGTTTCCCCATTTTCTGGGTCAGGTTGCTCCCTTTTCTGTCCTGAAGAAGACCCTGTAAATTATTATTTGGGGTCAAAATGTTGACTTTTGTATCTTAACTGATTTTGCATTAATCAACGGACTTGGTGAAATCGATTCAATCTTATAATTTCTCTAAAGGGTCTTTACGGTGAAACATATGTCCTGTTGGTTAAGATACCTTTTGACATGCACACTGGATGTTTTTTGCACATTTTCACCTATTCTCACTTTCACTGCACCGCTACACTCAGCACCTATTCATGTATTGGAATTGTCCCCTGATTCATGTTATGCACAGAACAATTAAAATGAAGAAAAAAAATGTGAATTTCATTTATGGTTCAAACAGGTTTTTAATGCGTATATCCCTGCCAATGTATGGAAGGTTTTTGGGTGATTACCATTGGATCATTGTTCTAGTTTTTTGGCCTGAATATTGAGGCCATAAGTATCCATCAAACACACTATTTGTGGAATAATTAACTTGAGGAATGTAATACTCTCATAACATTCAGCGCCTTCCAGAATACCTCAGATTCTTAAATTGTTTCTTCTATTCTATTTTCCAGTTTTCAAATTATTTCTTTAGATTGGTTTCATTGCCCATTTTATTGTCCTTTCCATCACATCTTGACCATAATTTATTTTCTGCTCAACTTTTGTCATTCTTGTTTTCAAATTTGGCCATTTCTCCTCACTCTTTTGTAATATATTATCGGTCTCAACCACAAAGGATTTTAGAATTCTAATTTTCCCAAGAAGTCTTCCAGCATGAGTGGCGGTGGTGATTTAGTGGATAATATTGCATCTTTGTTAAGTCTTTTATTTGAACCCCCAGAATTTCCTTTCTATGAAGCAGTAGAAGAAATTGATGGTCCACTAGGTTAAAGAAAACTGTATTCTGACTTCCTGACCAAATACTGCTGGGGTAGAATAATCCATTTTGACCCCCAACATCTTACTCCTTCTGGGAAAAAAAGAAGTAGGAGATTTATAGCAAGGAAAGATGGCCTTACTTGTGTTCTTCAATTTTCCTTCTTTCTATAAAATGAGTCCACTAAATAAAACTTCCTTGTGTAATTTGAATGCTACATATCAGCTGGTATGGGAAAAGTGGCATGAATGTTAAAAAAGCCTTTCTAGTTCTAGGGGTCTGGTCTTACACACAGAGCATAACCGTAGAAAGAGGACCTCACAAAAAGGTTCTTGACAGGATAAAAATAAAATAAAAAGCCTACAGTGAATGTACATTGATATACAGTGCCTCTGTTAGCATGGGCAAAACCATATATATATTGTACCATCCACCCATAAAATAATTATCAATCTGGTAAATAAAGCTTAATGGAAAAAAGAACCCCCCACTGTCAACTTTCAATCATAGGGGACACATACTTGTTCAAAGTGACTGGCATGACAAAGCAGGTCTCAGGAGAGACATAATGGTGGATTAACATACCTCAGAAACCTGAAAAACCTCTAAAAATTCCTCAGCCCTCCTCAGCTTCCTAGCTGACTTCAGTTGTTACTTTCAAACATTGGTGCCGGTACCACCTGCTTCACTGCTGAAAACATCTACAGAGCACCAGAGTCAAGTGACCACCTTTGGGAACCCTCCAGTCATGCACCATATATATTTTATAGTGTATAAAACCTGTTTCTAGTTTTGTGGAAAAAACTATTTTGTGAACCAAAAGTAAATTCCAATCTGTTTTCTCTACTATGTAGGTGAACTCAGAATCTAGAAACTGTTAGACTCAAGAGTGTCATCTACCATTTCATTAAATTCATGAGGCATATGCTTGACATAAAAGGTCTGTGTAGGACACCCACCTCATCCATTGTTAGATCTTCAGCAAAAAATGTTTTCAATTTTTCTGCTTCTGCTTCTATTAACCTATTTTGCAGTGGCTATTTAGGATTGTTTGATTAACCCCATGGTGTAAGATGATGATATTTGGGGACGCACAGGATCCTTGCATGTTGTGCCATAAAAAAACAGTACTGTTTAACCTCACTTTTTCATAAACAAATTTGTGTTTTGACATCCAAAAATATTGTGGCATAACCCAGCTCTGTCTAAAACTTAATTATTTATGCCAGTCAGACAGAATTTCAGGTGTATGATCAGGATCTTTAAAGAATATCAGAGTTTTTAAGCGAGCTGCTCAACAGTATGACAAATAGCACACATATATCAAAGTTTCCACCCTTGCTTTGGCTGGGATCTTTTTGTAATTAATATGGGGGATTTGTAGCTCCATACTGGTCCAACAATCAAACAGAATAGGAATTTGGAATACAACTAGGTAGGGCCTGAAATAGAAAAATAATTTTGGAAACATCATAACAGTATCCTACCATATCCTTCTTATAACAGTTAATTTCATCTTGTACTTGTTCTTCTGGTATTTTATATTTATTGTGATTAGTATAGACTGCAGGAACTGCGGAAATTGTGTATTCTTTTTAATATTGAAACCTACATAGACATAGTTGTTTACAATTACTAATACCACTCTCTATTTGGGTTTGTATATTGCTCCTATGGTATTTTTTTTTTATCTCATTCTATTGTAGTACTAATTGGTGAATTGGCAGGCATTGAAGGCAAGGTTTTGGCCCTGTCTGAAAATGGCCATTTTTTTTTAAATTTCAACTAATCTTGCAAAATAGATGATCAAACAAGGAAAGAAATCAGAGCACCAGATATATATATATATATACATACAAAATCCAATTTTGCGGTATTACTGGCGTGCTACCAAACCGCTGGTGGTGCTCGGAAGTTTAGCGCTACCGCTAGCGCTTAGAAATGTACAGCATAATTCCCCAACCGAATCAGATTGAGGAGCCAGCACTTGTTGTCGTGAGGGTTCTCTTGTTTATTGCATGGATTCCAGCAAACACATGGACTCAACAGGGACGCGTTTCAGCAGACAAGCTGCATTTCTCAACCTAACATGCGCCATATTGGTGCTTCTATTTAAAGCATGCACAACATTAAAACTGAAGATGCACTACTCTATGCACTGATTGGGTAAGTACAAGCATGTGGGCTATCGGTGTTTCATTCAAACCAGCATAATCACAATTATTTGGAAAGAACCTCAACAGTGTAAATCCTGCAAACCAAGTTGCTTTAAGGATTATTTACTATCTGTGCAACAAAGCGTTATGCCCTCCAGTTCAACTTATTTTCAAAACCTCCCAACATGCTTCATAATGTTGCATACAAAACCCGGACTGGATTTATACAAGTCCTCCAATTACAAAAAAAGGCATCTTCCTAATGTCTTTCTTTTAAAATTCAAAAGCGCACATTTTACAAGTTAAAAGATCTATTTTAAGCATAATCGTCCACCTTTTCATTTCGTCTGCTCCTTCAAAGTACGTGTGTCTCTGAGAACAATCTGCTCTCTACTCAGAAACAATTCACTCTAAAAAAGGGAACCAGATGTCCGAATTCACAGGAGAAAGACTTACAGTGGCGATTTTATAAACTTCAAATCCACGTGCCTGGTGCAATCAATTCCGATAAGCAACAGTACAGTCTCACAAATCCACCGCTTCCTTGGTCAGTGCCAATTGCGGTGCCCAGCTCCATCGCAGGAATGGTTATACCAGGGTGAGGATGTGCTCTTAAGCAGAGGAGCTTTAGTCCCCGCCAAGAAAGTCTGAGCTCCCAGCGTATGAACCTCCTCCTCTACATGCGCCTTCTCCTCTTCTCCATTGCCACATTCCTTGCATGGGGGCACGCCTGTCTCAACATACAAAATCCAATTTTGCGGTATTACTGGCGTGCTACCAAACCACTGGTGGTGCTCGGTTAGGTTGAGAAAGGCAGCTTGTCTGCTGAAATGCGTCCCTGTTGAGTCCATGTGTTTGCTGGAATCCATGCAATAAACAAGAGAACCCTCACGACAACGAGTGCTGGCTCCTCAATCTGATTCGGTTGGGGAATTATGCTGTATATATATATATACATATATATATATTCTCATGTATTCCAAGCCTCCACACAGCAAGGGTTTCACGGCACCATAAGGAGAGGACTTGACAAGTAGTTTCTTCTTTTTTTTAGTGTTTATTCAACCACCATAGTGCAACAACATGGACGGTCTACGCGTTTCGGCTCTGTGCCTTCAACTGGACCATAGAGTCCAGCCGTCTAGATTGCCAATTTAAAGTGACAAGTGCTTTTTTAGACCCTCGTTGATTTCTACTACTTGTGCAAATGCTAGACTGCTAACTCACTTAGTTATATGGTGGCGATATATATCCCCCATTTTCCACATTCTACTACATGTGAAGTACATTAGTAAACATTTAATGACAGAAAGTGCAGTATGCATAAATTTTCAAAAAGTGCAAAGGCAAAGTTTTTTTCTCTTTCTTCAAAAGGTGCAATAGATTATAAATATAATAACAATTTATGCAAATCACTTAAAATCCACAGTTGTTAAACAATTTCATAAAGGAGGGGATTGAAGCTTGAAATAGCAGCAATAATTCGTAATCCTATTCATTTCATAGAATCTCCAAAATATGTGCAAATAGTGCTTATAATTTAGTATTCACCAGCAAAATCGTTGAATTCAATAACCGTAAAGTACATAATAAAACTGATGATTCATACAACATTTCTCAATGGTTGTTTTGAACAGTGAGATATGTGAAACACGGGGGCTAAGATTTGATGAACCTTCTCATGAGGGGTATACCTGATACGATAATTTTTTCTTTTTTCAAAAAAGCT
Source organism: Calotriton arnoldi (assembly GCA_963921515.1). Lineage (NCBI taxonomy): Eukaryota > Metazoa > Chordata > Amphibia > Caudata > Salamandridae > Calotriton > Calotriton arnoldi. The sequence continues at coordinate 3,898,790 of CAWUFW010000526.1, read as the reverse complement.
TTTAAAAAACTCCCTAAAAAGTTTTTAAAAAACTTTTCAAAAAACTCTTTAAAAAACTTGCATTCATTGATTCTACACCTTGTTATTAAGAAAAAATGTTAAAATCCAAATGTACAAGATGTATTCAATGTTTCTGAGTACAATTACATGGAACACTATAAAGTATAATTTTCATGTAAAAATATCAATGGTAGTCCATATATCTAGACTCTAATCAGGGATTGCCTCTCTAAAGGAAATAAACAAGTTCATCCAGTCTATATATCAAGTCCCCAATGACAATGTACAAGTTATTGTTTGCATAGATCGGAGTCATTCAATTTTCACCTCCTTTATGAATATATTACATGGTTTCCTCTTTTGTGGGGTCTTTCCTTGATGTCCATTCTCTTGGTCTGTCCCTACGTCAAAAGAGGGAGTCTCTTCATGTTCGAATTACATTAAGATGTTAGGAATATCACAAGTTCATGCGTAGCTATTATTGTAAGTGTACATGGAGCTCCGCATCCAAGTTATGGCCAAATGGATTTTCAGTTCCAATGGCTAAAATGTACAGAGACTCCATTTTCCTTAATTCCATTATTCTGTCACCTTCTCGACTATTTTGGGGCACAATTTTTATGCCAAAATACTTCAGATGTTGATCGTTACTAGAGTGGTGTTCAGAAAAGTGTTTTGAAATGGGATAAGAGAAGTCTTTGTTCTTGATAGCTCGCAGGTGTTGGAGTATCCTTAATTTCAGTTTGTTAATCGAGCTCCCCACGTACTGCTTTTTGCATGGGCATTCCAATATATAGACCACATACTTGGACTCACATGTAATGTGATCAGAGATGTATTCAATTTTCCCATCCTGTAGTTTGAACATTAGTGTGTTCTAGCCATGTTCACATGCCTTGCATTTCGAGCACTTCCAGAACCCAGGAGTGTTCAACCAGGTTTTTTTGGGTTCCTTGATTTCCAAATGGCTGTGCGTCAGAATATCCCCTAAAGAAGCTGTCTTTCTATATGTAATATATATATTATATATAATAAATATATATCACCTACTGGCGGTTGCCAGTAGGTAGTTATAGTTAGGACCTCGTTTCTATTCAAAAAGCGTTTTTTCTTTTGCCAATATCTTCGGCGCCGTTTGACGAATCTTCGCAAAATTTTCCAAACTAATAGTTCACTCAGGTCAGATCCTGTCTTGAAAGTTTCGGGGTCATTTGTTGAGCAGGGGCCGAGAAAAAAGGGGTGTCCCAAAGAGCATTTTCTCAATGTTAATTTCCATAGGAACTTTAAACAAAGTTACAGCCTGAACTGCTGAACGGAATTATACCAAATTTGGCAAAAAGGTAGCTCTTGGTTCAGAAAGCGACCTTTTTTTTAAATGGTGTAAATCCGGTCAGTAGTTTCTGAGAAATTCAAAAATAAAAAATATCGATATCTGGTGGCTGAGGAGGATTCGCGAACCCTCCCGAGCACGAGCTTCATTTATATTGGCTGTCAACACTCCAAACCAAGATGTGTTGGCAGCCATCTTGTGACTCGCTAAAATCAAGTCACAAGAAAACAGGGAAAAAAAGATCAAAAAACAGCAAAAGGGGGCAGGGAAGAAATACCCTGTGCCCCTAGACCTGCTCAGGGGGTCCCACAGGGACCCGCAGGGCCCAAAAAAGCATTTTTTTTAAAAAAAAGAATTGCGGCCGGAGTCGCGCTAGGTGCACGAATCTGGCCGAAACAATAAGAAAACGAAGCGCCTGCTCCCGCGCTTCGTTTCTTTAAGCCCCCGGGTGGGCCAGGTCCCGGGGGCAATGTCCAATTAATTAGCGGGGGCCCCCGCAGCCCCGGAGCCTGCCACCTCCCCGGGGCTTCATCAATAATGTGCGGGGGCACGCAGCCCCCCCTGCAGCTCCGGGGACCGCCACCTCCCCGGGGCTTTAATTATTTTAGGGCGGGGGGCCTCACGGGCCCCCCTAAGACCCGGGGACTGCCACCTCCCCTGGGCTTCATGAAAATATGGGCGGGGGGCCTCGCGGGCCCCCCAAGCCCTGGGGACTGCCGGCTTTTAGAAATAATTAGTGTGGGAGGGCTCGAGCCCCCCCACACTGCCCCAGGGACCACCACCTCCCCGGGGCACTCTGTATGAAAATATGGGGGTCTGTTGCGGACCCCTGGCCCCAGGGACCACTACCTCCCCGGGGCATTTTGCACATTGGGAGGGGGCCACGAGGCCCCTCTCCTGGAGCCCTCCATGGCCCTGGGGACCGCCACCCCCCCCCAGGGCCAGCTCCAGCAATATCCCGGGGTGCCCAACCCCGGGACATTGCAGTTTGCAATGTCATTGCAAACTCTGCTTTGCTTCATGGAAGCGAGAGCAGGAAACCTGCTCTCGCTTCCATGAAGCAAAGCAGTATTGTTTTTGGACAAGGGGAGCTGCATGTCAGAAGCTCCCCTTGTCCAAAAGCAATGCCGGCTCTCGCAGGAGGCGGGGAGCTGGCTGGGACCGTGGGGGTATTGGGGCTCCCACGTGGTCCCCAACATAAGGCCAGGCCCTGCGGGATGGGGTCCCCGGGGCCAAAATTGGCCTCAGGAGGGGGGCCACGTGGACCCCTCCAAAAAAAACGCCAAGGCTGGCCAGGCCCCGGGGGATGGGTTCCCCGGGGACAGAAGTGGCCCAGGGAATGGGGGGCCACGTGGCCCCCTCCCGCAATTAAAAAAAAAAAAACAAGGTCAGGCCCCAGAGGATGGGGTCCCCGGGGCCAAAAGTGGTCCAGGGAAGGAGGGCCACGCGGCCCCCTCCCATTTTTTTTTTTTTTTTTTTTAAATGGGTCAGGCCCTGGGGGATGGAGTTCCCAGGGCCCAAAAAATATTAAGAAAAGAGGGGCCACACAGCCCTTCTTCAAACAAAAAAAAAGAAAAGCCGGCATCTCACCAGAGGCCCCGCCCCTCCCTGCACCACTCTGCAAACGTGCCTCCTGGCGCGTTCTAAGTTGGGGGATTAAGTCCCCTTGAATCCTGAGGGTCACTGAGGGCCAACTAGCCCACCAGGTACCTCCAGTATGCCCCACACAGTGGATTAAGTCCCCTTGAATCCTGAGGGTCACTGAGGGCCAACTAGCCCACCAGGTACCTCCAGTATGCCCCACACAGTGGGATTGCTGAGAGGTGGTCCAAAGCCACACCCCTTTTTACACCACTCTGCAAACGCGCCTCTTGGCACATTGCTGGTGGGGTGAAGAGGTCCTTTTGTGTTCTGAGGACCTCAGGACTAAAGTGGACTTCATGCCCGGGCAGCAGTGCGCCAGAAGGCGCGTTTGCAGAGTGGTGTAAAAAGGGGGCATGGCCTCTACCACTCTCAGCAATCCAGCTGTGTGGGGCTTACTGGAGGTACCTGGTGGGCTAGTTGGCCCCCAGGGACCCTCAGGATTCAAGGGGACTTAATTCCCCAACCCAGAACGCACCAGGAGGCGCGTTTGCAGAGTGGTGGAGAAAGGGGGTGTGGCCTGACAGCAATCCCACTATCTAGGACATACTGGAGGTATCAGGTAGGCTAGTTGGCCCCTAAGGATCCCCAGCAGCGAAGGGAACTTTAATCCCCATCCAAGAGCACGCCAGGAAGTGCGTTTGCAGAGTGATGGGGTAAGGGGGCGTGGCCTGCTATGTGAATTTAGCAATCCTGCTGTGTGGGACTTACTGGAGGTAATAGGAGGGTAGCTGGCCCCAAGGTTGACCTTGGGGCCAACTACCCTCCTGTTACCTCCAGTATGTCCCACACAGTAGGATTGCTAAGAGGTCTTTGGAGGCCACGCTCACCTTTCTCCACCAGTCTGCAAACGCGCCTCCTGGCACAGTACTGGTTGGGGGATGAAGTCCACTTTACTCCTGAGGGACTTTGGCAGCCAAGTAGCCCTCCTGGTACCTCCTGTAAGTCCTACGCAGCGGAATTCCTGAGTGCTGGTCAGAGGCCCAGGCCCCTTTCTGCACCACTCTGCAAACACGACTACTACGTTATAGTTAGAAATTAGCATTTAAAAAACCTTAGAAATTCACTGAAAAAAACATAGGTTTCAGGGATGTTATAGTTAGAAATTAGCATTCAAAAAACCTTGGAAATTCACTGAAAAAACCACAGTTTTCAGGGACGTTATAGTTAGAAATTAGCATTTAAAAAACCTTTGATATTCACTGAAAAAACCACAGGTTTCAGGAACGTTATAGTTAGTTAGACATTTCACTCGTACAAAACCAGTGAAATTCGGCTGTTATAGTTAGTTTTTTTTATTTTGACAGTTTTGTATAGCGCGAACAAGACCCTTGCGGGTATCAGAGCGCTTGACAAGGCAGATATAGGTGGATGACATATACATATAGAAAACACAGAATTATGCAAATACAGATATAGGTGGATGACATATACATATAGAAAACACAGAATTATGCGAATACAGTATTGTTAACTATTAGCGGTTAGCATATATCTACAGGAGTGTATAAGAAAAGGTTCAAGGGAATTTAGACATGAATATCGATTTCACTTCTTTTTTAAAAAAAGCAGTGGACGGATTAAGTCTTGTTTCTGGGGGTAAGGCATTCCAAATCCTGGGAGCCATTCCTGAAAAGGTATGATTATATGTTTTCTTCTTGGAGAAACGTTGTGGTTTAAGTAGAAGATTATCAGAACTCCTGGTAGATCTGTTACCACCCGATAGTACTAGTTTCTCCGCTAGGTACCTCGGGGTTTTGTGATGCAATGCCTTATGTGTCATACAAGCGATTTTTAAATGGAATCTGGCCTCAAAAGGTAACCAGTTGAGGGCCTGCAGGTCAGGGGAAATGTGGCAGTTTCTTTTGTTGCCAGTGACGAGTCTAGCGGCTGTATTGATTGCGGCTCTTAGCAGAGCGGTCGTTGATTTAGGAAGGCCACAAAGAGCGACACTCCCATAGTCAACTTTGGGAATTACTAGAGTTTGGACTGCCTGTTTAAAGTCATTTGCGGGTATGAAGGGTTTCAATTTTCTCAGGGTGTTTATCTGAAAATTTGCTCCTTTAGTTGCAGCGCTGATGTGCTTCTGCATATTTAGTTTATTATCCAGGGTTATTCCTAGGGATTTAGCGGAATCGATGATGAGAGGTTGACCGTCGAGTGCAGTTAGGTGCTTCATCCACTCGTGGATGATGGATGTTTGGTTGGGGGAAGCGATTAGGAGGAATTCTGTCTTTAGTGTGTTTAGTTTTAAATGGTTCCTAGCCAGCCAGGTCTGTGGGCCTGATTCACAGACCTAACTTACGTCAAAAACGTAAAGTTAGTACCTTTTGGTATTCACAGAATACACTTACTCATTTTGGTATTCATAGAATACACTTACTCATTTTGGTATTCACAGAATACACTTACTCATACTAACTTTATGTCCGCACTCGGGCCGGAGATTCCGGCCCGGTGGTGGAGATTCCGGCCGTTTGTGGAGATTCCGGCCCGGAGGTGGAGATTCCGGCCCGGAGGTGGAGATTCCGGCCGTTTGTGGAGATTCCGGCCGGTTGTGGAGATTCCGCCACCGGCCGGAATGTCCACAAACGGCCGGAATCTCCACAAACGGCCGGAATCCCCACCTCCGGGCCAGAATCTCCACAAACGGCCGGAATCTCCACCACCGGGCCGGAATCTCCGGCCCGAGTGCGGACATAAAGTTAGTATGAGTAAGTGTATTCTGTGAATACCAAAATGAGTAAGTGTATTCTGTGAATACCAAAATGAGTAAGTGTATTCTGTGAATACCAAAAAGTACTAACTTTACGTTTTTGACGTAAGTTAGTTCTGTGAATTGGGCCCACAGTCTTTTGGAGCGTTGAGTTAAGGGACTTGATGTCTTCAAGAGAGTGGACCTTAATGTAGAGCTGTGTGTCATCGGCGTACATGTGATAATGGATGTTTGCGGAGTTGAGAAGCTCAGTGAGTGGTTCCATAAACAAATTGAAGAGTGTTGGGGAGAGGGAGGATCTCTGGGGTACTCCCAAAGTGACTGGGGTGGGGTTAGATAAGGATTGGTTAATCTTGAATCTTTGTGTTCTGTTTTGAAGGAAGGAGGTGAACCAGTTTAACACCATTCCAGATAGTCCCATGCTTTGCTTCAAGAGGTCCAGTAGGTTGTCGTGTTTGACTGTATCGAAGGCTGAGGATAAGTCCAGTAAGATTAGCAAGCAGGCTTTGTTTTGATCCAGTATTTGTAATGCGTCATCTATTATGTGAGTCATGGCTGATTCGGTACTGTGCCCTGAACGAAAGCCTGATTGGAATTGGTCGAGTAGGTTGAAATGGTCTATGTGGTTACTAAGCTGCATGTGGACAAATTTTTCGAGCAGTTTGGCCAGGGTTGAGATGTTAGATATTGGGCGATAGTTATTCAAGTCTGAGGGATCTGCTGTTACTTTCTTTAGGATGGGGGAAACCTGACCAGTTTTGAGGATGTCAGGGATGGTTCCTTGCAGAAGAGAGGTATTAATAATCTTAGTCCATAGGGGCACTAGCAGTGGAATGAAGGTCTTTAGGTGGGGTGCTGGGAGAGGGTCTGTGAAATGATTGGAGGGATTCAAAGTAGTGAGCGTGTTTAGGATAGTTTCTTCGCTGTAGAAGTTGAAGGCGGTCCAGGAGGCGTTGTTCTTGAGGTCGAGCTTTGCAGAGCAGTTAAGCGGGGTCTCTGGTGTGTTCGGTGCGGGGATTGAGTGTGGATCGGTCATGGATAATAGATCATTAAGTAGGTCTGTCTTTAAGTTTTCAGTTTTTGTTGTGAAAAAGGAGGCAAGATCTTCGCAATTGGGAAGCGTATCCGCTAGAGTTGAGCTAACTATAACTCATGCCCCTGCAATGCACTGCTGATGGTGTCACATATTACATCACTCATGACATGGTCAGTGACATCACTGATGACATCACTGATGACATCTCAAATGACATCACTCATGACATCATCCACTTAATAACTGATGCACCTTGTCACACCCTAATATACCCTTACATACACCCACTTTAAAATACAGACTACCATTCTCGAAACCATAGACACACCAATACCAGTTAGTACATACCCACTCACTGATTCATAGGTCTATACACACATCTACTCACTCACCCATATAGTCACTCATACACGCAGTCACTCATCAATACAGCCTCTGATATATGCACTCATACACCCATACAGACACTCACATACTGCCACTCATCCACAGAGATACTCTCACACCTAGTCAGTCACCCAAAGACTCAATCACACTGCCATTTACTCACCAATACAGTTATACACACACCACCTCACTTATTCATACAGATACTAACACATACTTACTCTCTTGTACAATAACTGACACAAGCACACACTCATCCATACAGCCACTCTCACAATCACTCACTCTCACATATAGTCACTTATATACTCCAACATTCACATATACTGCCTTTCGCATATGTAGGTACTCACAGATATACCACTAAGACATCCATTCACAGGTTTCAGGGACGTTATAGTTAGTTGGACATTTCACTCGTACAAAACGAGAAAGAGAAATTTGGCCGTTATAGTTAGTTGAGCTAACTATAACTCGCGCCCCCGCAATGTACTGCTGATGACGTCACATATTACATCACTCATGATATGGTCAGTGACATCACTGATGACATCACTGATGACATCTCAAATGACATCACAGATGACATCAATGATGACATCATCCAGAAACTGGGTGATTTTTAAAAGTTTAAGAATGTTAATTATAGATACGCAAAGGTGTATTGAAGAATGAGTGGGTATATGAGTGTCTGAATGGATGATTTAATAGGTGCGTGACTGACTGTATAAGTGAGTGATTAAAGGTGTCTTAGTGAATGCATGGGAGAAGGACTAATCTGTGTTAATGTCTGTATCAGTCTGTCAGTTGGTGTGTTAGTGGCTGCATGGGTTGGTGAGTAGCTACATTAATATCTATATGGGTTAATGATTGGTTGTCTGAGTACCTGTATGGGTGCCTGAGTGTCTGTGTGGGTGGGTGGGTGGGTGTGTGACTCCCTGCATGGATGTGTGAGTGTGTGATTCACTAGGTGTATGGGTTCATGAGTGCATCTGCGAGGAGCTGTGTGGGTGAGTGAGTGTGCGTATGGCTGTGTTGGTGAGTGAATAGATGTCTCAGTGGTATATGTGTAAGTAACTACAAATGTGAAAGGCAGTATATGTGAATGTTGGAGTATATAAGTGACTATATGTGAGAGTGAGTGATTGTGAGAGTGGCTGTATGGATGAGTGTGTGCTTGTGTCAGTGATTGTACAAGAGAGTAAGTATGTGTTAGTATCTGTATGAATAAGTGAGGTGGTGTGTGTATAACTGTATTGGTGAGTAAATGGCAGTGTGATTGAGTCTTTGGGTGACTGACTAGGTGTGAGAGTATCTCTGTGGATGAGTGGTTGTATGTGAGTGTCTGTATGGGTGTATGAGTGCATATATCAGAGGCTGTATTGATGAGTGTCTGCGTGTATGAGTGACTATATGGGTGAGTGAGTAGATGTGTGTATAGACCTATGAATCAGTGAGTGGGTATGTACTAACTGGTATTGGTGTATCTATGGTTTCGAGAATGGTAGTCTGTATTTTAAAGTGGGTGAATGAAAGGTTATAGTAGGGTGTGACAAGGTGCATCAGATATTAAGTGGATGATGTCATCAGTGATGTCACTGACCATGCCATGAGTGATGTAATATGTGACGTCATCAGCAGTGCATTGCAGGGGCGCGAGTTATAGTTAGCTCAGCTAACTATAACGGCCAAATTTCTCTGTTTTTGTACGAGTGAAATGTCAGCCTAACAATATCATCCCTGAAACCTGTGGTTTTTTCAGTGAATTTCTAAGGTTTTTTAAAATGCTAATCCCTAACTATAACGTCCCTGAAACCTGTGGTTTTTTCAGTGACTATATATATATATATATATATATATATATATATATATATATATATATCTATATATATGTATATATATATATATATATATATATATATATATATATATATATATTATCTACTGGCGGTCGCCAGTAGATAGTTAGGACCTATTTTCCATAGGAAATCCACAACATTCTATTTGAAATAACGTTGGCGCCGGTTGAAGAATCTTCGCGAAATTTTTCAACTTGTTGGGGCGCTCCGGTCCGCTCCTATCCTGAAAGTCTCGGGGTGATTCGTAAAGCGGGGCCGAGAAAAAGGGGGTCCCAAAGCGTGTTTTCCCCATTCAATTTTCCATAGGAACCTTTAGTCGCAGCTACAGCCCGAACTGCTGAACGGAATTACACCAAATTTGGCAAAAAGGTAGCCCTTGGTTCAGAGTCATGCCTTTTGGTTAAATGGTGTAAATCCGTTCAGTAGTTCCTGAGAAATTTGAAAAAGAAAACACATATATATCTGGGCGGAGCCTAACCACACATGTCATCGTGAGATCTGATTGGCTGTCAGCACTTCATCCTGGAATTGCTGGCAGCCATCTTGGGACCAATATAAATGATAGTACCCCATTGAAATGCATTGTAGTGAATCGAAGATTTTGAGGGTTACCAAAAGGAGAACTATAAAGGGTGATAACAGACTTTAGTTACATTAGAATTCATTTGTTGATGGTACCATACTAATTTCAGGAATTGTGGTGTGTTCTAAGGTGATTTTACCCTGTGAAAAACCTTCTGCTGGGATATCATGAATCATGTTTGAGAGAAAACTATTTTCACATGCTTGTCCCATACAGTTTTGGAAGGTGCTCCAGAAGCTAAAATGAGAGCATATTTTCTGTAAATTCACATTATCTTTCTCAGTCATGTGAGAATGAAGTCTGACATTCTCAGTAAAACATGTACATCCAACAAGGGCAGAGACTGTCAGTTGATTCCTTTGTGTTCTACTGCAGCTTCCCAGAGTGTTCTAAAGAACAACTAGAGTGCTAACAGCCTTACTTATGACAAAAGTATGGCACACCTGAAGCTTGATTGGAATAAACTGGTAACACTTAAAACATTTAATTTAAAAAGGAACAAAATGATGGGGTTCATTTTGTCATAGAAATTATGGTTAGTGCTGTAGAAAGAAAAATTAGTGCTAAAACACTACCCCCAGCACGACACCCTACACTACCCAAACATAACTGCACTACCCTAAACCCTAAAACACTACCACCAGCACGACTCCCTACACTACCCAAACACCACTGCACTACCCTAAACCCTAAAACACTACCCCCAGCATGACTCCCTACACTACCCAAACACCACTGCACTACACTAAACCCTAAATATACCCCCAGCATGACCTCCGACACTACACAAACACCACTGCACTACCCTAAACCCTAAAACACTACCCCCAGCACGACCCCCTACACTACCCAAACACCACTGCACTACCCTAAACCCTAAAACACTAACCCCAGCATGACCCCCTACACTACCCAAACACCACTGCACTACCCTATACCTAAAACACGACCCCTACACTACACAAACATGACTGCACTACCCTAAACCCTAAAACACTACCCACAGCATGACCCCCTTCACTACACAAACACCACTGCACTGCCCTAAACCCTAAAACACTACCCCAGCACTACCCCTACACTACCCAAACACCACTGCACTAACATAAACCCTAAAACACTACCCCCAGCACAACCCCCTACATTACACAAACACCACTGCACTACCCTAAACCCTAAAACACTACCCCCAGCACGACTCCCTACATTACCCAAACACCACTGCACTACCCTAAACCCTAAATCTACCCCCAGCATGACCCCTACACTACCCAAACACCACTGCACTACCCTAAACCATAAAACACTACCCCCAGCATGTCCCCTTCACTACACAAACACCACTGCACTACCCTAAACCTAAAACACTACCACCAGCATGACCCCTATACTACTCAAACACCACTGCACTACCCTAAACCCTAAAACACTACCCCAGCATGACCCCCTACACTACCCATACACCACTGCACTGCCCTAAACCCTAAAACACTACCACCAGCACGACCCCCTACACTACTGCACTACCCTAAACACTAAAACACTACCCCCAGCACGACCCCCTACACTACCCAAACACCACTGCACTACCCTAAACCCTAAAACACTACCCCCAGCACGACCCCCTACACCACCCAAACACCACTGCACTACCCTAAACCCTAGAAAAGAAACCCCCACCCCATGCCCAATCCCCCTTACCTCTCACTCCTCATGTTTCCTCTCTCCTCGTGGTTCCTGCTTCACGTCATCTCTGAGGGCGGTGCACGTCGTTGTGCGGAAACGGAACAGCCTCTGTTTCCTTACAACGACATGGATCGTCTACATGTTTTTTAGAACGCATGGTCATGTACCATACATACCTTTACAACAAAATTCGTTGTAAAGGCATGCGTGGTAAATGACCACGCGTTCTAAAAAATGCGTAGTAATGACTTCGTGATGTACAACGCATGCGTGGTAATGCATGCCTTGTAATGGTATCGCAAAGTAAAAAGTCGTTGTAACGGCTGTTTACCCATCGAAGCTGGCCCCTGTTCTTCAGTGAGACGTTTATTTGATTAATTAGGAGGAAGGAATGTGTTTTTTACCGAAAAGTGCATTCCCGGCTGTTGTATTGTGAAAGTGTCCGCGTGGCCTGGTTTCACTTCCGGTGAGAGAGTGGAAGAGTCTGTTTGGATCTAAAGGAGTTCTGTTGTTGGACGGGGCCAGCGTGACAAGTCATCAGAAAACATAGCTAATGGAAAGCGTCCTCCCTGAAGTGTGGAGCAGTGCCATGAGAGGTCAACGAGTGTGCGTCCCACCGCAGTTTGACCGTACCGCATGACCCATGTGCCGCCTCCAGGGTATGGGAGGCAGAAGCGGCATCGCAGGTCCTCTTGAAGACAGTTGTAGCACTAATTCTACATTTTGGTACTAGGGCATTTTAACTTTGTTGTTCCTGCCAGATACAAAGAGAAGATCCTGTGTTATTCAGTGCCCTCGTTACCTTTTTTGTGGGTTGTGGTGCTTGTCACTTCGCTGCCCCGCCAGTGCACACGACTGGGCACCCCACCTCGTGTGCCATCTGCAGAGCCTCTGCCCTCGGATCACTGGTTTCGGTTTCTGGAGTGGCAACATAAACAGTTGCTCCCAAAGGACTAGCCTCAACACTTAGGTGAATATCCCCTGCACCAGCATTCCACGGAAATTCTTTCCTAGCTCTCCCACGTCAACGAGCACGGCTCCGCTCGCGACACCGTATGACGTCATCGGAGCCACAAGAGGACCTCGGCGGCGTGCTGACGTCAGTTCCACCCATTTTTTCCGTGCCACCGAGGCAAACAGGGGACCGAGACATTTTAACATGTATACATAGTATAATAAATATATATATATTCACTGAAAAAACCATAGGTTTCAGGCACATTATAGTTAGAAATTAGCATTTAAAAAACCTTAGAAATTCACTGAAAAAACCATAGGTTTCAGGCACGTTATAGTTAGAAATTAGCATTTAAAAAACCTTAGAAATTCACTGAAAAAACCATAGGTTTCAGGGGCGTTATAGTTAGTTGGACATTTCACTCGTACAAAACCATAGAAATTCCCCGTTATAGTTAGTTCAGCTAACTATAACTCGCGTGCCCGCAATGCACTGCTGATGACGTCACATATTACATCACTCATGACATGGTCAGTGACATCACTCATGACATCACTGATGACATCTCAAATGACATCACTGATTACATCACTGATGACATCATCCAGTGAATGTGTGTTTTTCTGAAAATTAAATATGTTTTATATATGTATATCTCAAGGTCGATGGAAGAATAAATGGGTATATAAGTGTCTAAATGGATGATTTTTTGTAAAATTGATTGTATAACTGACTAAGTGTATCTTAGTGAATACATGGGTTAGTGAGTAATGTTTAAATATGAAAATATCTGTATCAGTCTCTCACTTTGTGTATAAGTGGCTGCATGGGTTGGTGAGTAGCTACATGAGTGTCTATATGGGTTATTAGTTGGTTTTTTGAGTATCAGTATGAGTGTCTGAGTGTCTGTATGGTTCGGTGGGGGTATTACTTAGTGCATAGATGCATGAATGAGTGACTCACTGTTTGTATGTGTTGAAGACAGCATGTGTGCAGGACTGTATAGGTGGATGAGTATGTGTATGGGTGTGTTAGTGAGTGAATGACTGTCTCAATAGTGTCTTTATGAGTAACTACATATGTTTTAAACTAGTATATGTGAGTATTGGTGTATATAAGTGAGTATATGTGAGAGTGAGAGAATGGAAGAGTTCCTGTACAAATAAGTAAGTGTTTCTATAAGTGATTGTTTAAGAGAGTAAGTATGTGTAAGTTTCTGTAGAAGTAAGTGTGGTAGTGTGTGTATAACTGTATATGCAAGTAAATGGATGTTTGATACTTTGTTTGCATGCGTGACTATGTGTGTGAGTAACTCTATGGATGAGTGGCGGTGTGTAACAGGATGTATAGGTGTATGAGTACATATGATGAGTGAGTACATGTATGAGTGACTGTATAGGGACTGTTGGTGAATGAGTGGATGTGTGTGTAGATCTTGGAATTACTGAATAGGTGTGTTGTAACTGGTATTGGTATGTCCATTGTTTTGAAAATGTTAGTTTGTATTTTTGAGTGTGTGTATCAAAGGTTATATTAGGGTGAGAGGAGGTCTGCCACTCTATCACAAGGATGATGTCATCAGTGATGTCATCAGTGATGTCATTTGAGATGTCATCAGTGATGTCATGAGTGATGTCACTGACCATGTCATGAGTGATGTAATATGTGACGTCATCAGCAGTGCATTGCGGTAGCGCGAGTTATAGTTAGCTGAACTAACTATAACGGGGAATTTCTATGGTTTTGTACGAGTGAAATGTCCAACTAACTATAACGCCCCTGAAACCTATGGTTTTTTCAGTGAATATATATATATATATATATATATATATATATATATATATATATATATATATATATGTATATATACATATATATATATATATATATATATATATGTAATGAAACACATTTTGTTAAATAACATGGAGCTCTACATGGAAACCCTATTATCCATACTCACAGACCCATCACTATGCCAAAGACACTCAACTCAGCCCCTAAATCCTCTTTAAACTCCTCTAGACTGGATGTCAAGTATCTGTGATAAGGTTTTGCCTTCTATTTCTAGATATGAACATAGTTTCATAACTTTTACACTGGTGATTTTCTTAATATCATTTTCAATGCTAACCATTGCCCATTGTGAGCACTAAAATCAGATTGGTCTCTTTAACATCTATCTTTGTGATATAAGTTCTATCAGTTTACAAATGCTTCTTTTACTCTGGTCCATTCCTCTTTAATTAGCAATCCACATAAAATGAAAGAGAGAGAGAGAGAGCGAGGGAGAGAAAGAGAGATATAGAGAGAAAGAGGAAGAAGAAGCTTCCAGCAGCTACCATGTAGTGTCCTGACAATATGTAAATAACTATAAGAAGAAAAACGGACACTTGAGGTGTTTGGCCGGGAGGTCATGATGGTGAATGCTTTCGCCTGAATCTTCAGTCTAGACCCACAATTAACCCCTCCAATGCAAACATGAGGGATTGAAATTTTCCTGGAATGTGCTTGCAGCAAATGAGAAGGCACTGCACCTCAGACAAACTACTGCAGTCCTAATCCTACACCGTGAATGCCGAGATAAACCTTTAAGAGAAGTGACCTTGCCTAACAACACTGTGACTGAAAATACTGGGTGAGTAGAGTAGTGTGAAGAGCGACGATGAATCTGTAGGACAATGGAGACCATGGGCCCGCTTGAACAAATCAACACGAACATGGAAGAGACAACCACAGGGTGTTCATACAACATTGTGAGAGATGAAGCGCACACTGACTCATGAGAAAATTGGAGCAGGGCGAGCTTTCGGGTCGGAGGAAAGGCTGCAGAGTTGCAGTGCATTTTGGGCCCTCCTGTAATGCCATCCCTAGGAGGGAGCACCATCTTACGGCAACCAAGTTGAGGAAATCGACTATATCTCTTTTCACATATTGTGAGAAATCTGAGTGGAGGAATCCCAGGACAACCAGAACAAGCAATTGTATCAACTGGGGACTTTCGCCTCTGGTGTCTTGGGCACCTATACTGCAAACTCCTAAACTAGGAACCAAGAACCCCTTTTCAGCACTTAACTGTCAGGGTAGGGACGCAGAGCAGTCCACTGCTTAGTCATGAGCAACACAACACGCAACTCAATAAATTGCTGCACAGTCAATGATTTTTCTTATAAATGAGAAAAGTACTTTGTCACACACAAACGGATATACTACGAACACATTAACAAATAAACATTTATATAGTGGAAATACCTATGGTGACACACTCTAGAATGCCTCGCACCCTACAGGGGATGGACAATAAAAGAAGATCGCTCAGTTCAAGTTACCCCCTAAATGTACTCTGGACGTCCCTATGCTGTAGGCACCTGCAGGCCTCAACCTGAAGAAACACAATAGCCCTCCCTTTGAGCCTAACACATCAAGAGAAGTCCATTAATAAAAAAACCTGACCTACTGGCTTTGTCAGTGTATTACCATTATAATCAAAATTCAAAACAAGCATAAGCCCTTTAACCATAATACAGTTCAACAATAAACACATGATAACCACAAATATGCTCTAAATTTCACTTTCGTTGACATAAAAAATATGCAATATTTTTTAAATTTCATTTGCACGTCAAGAAAGAAAAATAGCAAAAGTTTTAGTGTCAGATTATTACTTTTGTATTAAACACAATTGCCTAACAGCCTCAGAGAACTCAACACATGTCTCTACACCTTTGGCACTCCTGAGAAAACACTTAACTTTAGGAGTGTTTGTTTCAATGAAACTGTCTCCCTGAATCACTCTACTTGGCTTAAGGTGGTATTATAGGAAAAGGCCAAAGGCTCCTTCAACTTATAAGGGTCCACTGCTACTCTTAGATCGCCTCCAGTTTCACTGTCAGACCTCAGTGATGCTACTGCCTTCCTGGGGCACCGCAAGCGAAATATGCAAATTTGGGGAACCCACTGCAGGGGCTTAGGGTGAGCTCCAAGGCCACATGGTCTATAGGCCTGATTATGAATTTGGCGGTAGGAGCGATGTGGCATGCTACCGTCAGGCTCCCACACTGCAAAACTCCGCCAAATTGTAATCTGGGCGAACAGTCCTGCAGCGGCTGGCCCACAGCGCTGCCTTTCAAAGGCTCATAGAAGAGCCTTAGTAAGGCAGTTCCATGCGACCACCACAGCACGTTCCATCATGGCATGGACTGTAAAGTGCAGGAACTGGGGGTGCAGAAAGACGGGGCACACCGTGTACCCCCCTGCATGCACCCTTAGCACCGAGGCACTAGTTTCCTCACCACCACTCTTTTCACGATGGGCTCATTGCCTTGAAAAGGAGGTCAGTGAGAAAACTCATAATATGCTTGGCGGTGCAGCAGCTGCACTGCCAGCATAATGTGGCCTCAGACTGCTGCAAGACGGTCAGGGATCGCAGATCCCTGGTGGTAGCAGTGGTCCTATGGCAGTCTGACCACCAAAGTCATAATAAGGCGGTCGGATTGCCGGTGCGGTGGTTGCCGCATCGCCACTGTGTGTTTTGTCAGTCCATCGGATCACCAAACTCATAATCAGGCCCTATGTCTTTGTATCTGCCCGGGAACCTTTTCTCTCTTTTTGCCAAAAGTGACCATGGCACATTCTTTTTGTTTTAACCTGGTTCTCATGTGCACCCACCAAATAAATAGAAATACTAGAGGTGCAAAATGATTTATATAGTTGGATTAGGCAGGTCCGAGCACACTTCCTAACACATATGTAATACCATACACCTCCCTCAAAAGTACTTTTGTTTCGTCATGCTTGAATAGATTTTTTTCACGCTGTAATCCATGATGAATTGATTCTATATCTTGAATAGTAGTACAAGCGAATTATGGATTAACCATCAATACATTAACTTAGCTGGGTCTGTATTGCTGGACGTATGCAATAAGATTTTCTATCTGTGATCACCTTCTCTCTGCTAAAATATAGTTGGAAAGAGATTTCTAATATAGTTTAGAAATATGCGTTTTTGGTTTAGTAAGCTGCAGTAATATCTAATGCAGGTTGTATTTGCCTGACCTTCAGGGGCCGCTCCTCAGCTAAGGTGGAGGAGCATCGCCCTACTGCTATGTGAGCAGGTGAAAAAGGAAAACTAAAATGATGATAACACATTGTTATTATCATTTCATTTTTCCGTCCTTGTTCAGCTGGTATGGGGCTGGGCTGGCCTGTGTCAGAGTAACAGGGGGAGGAGTGGTGACACTCTGTAAGTGCGCATGACGGTTTGGCCGGCCGTCTTGGCACTCTGCATGTTCTCCACCCAGGCTGTGTTGCAGCCTGGGTGGAGAACATGCCCAGGCTCCCAGTCCCTGCCTGAGCGCCGAACCACAGCACTCAGACCAATCACAACGCTGCATTGCAGTGTTGTGATTGGCTTAGGGGAGCCTGGAAGCCTGGGTGCTTCCTATTCCTGCTTCCTGCCTTCGAGTCCTGGAAGTGGGCGAAGAGGATCGAGAGCCGGCGGCACACAGGAAAGTGATTTTTTTTCTTTTCATTCCCTCCCCGTGCCCCCGTGCGACCCCTGCCCTCCACTGCCGTTAAGTAGCAGCTGCTACTGCTAACCTTCCAAATTTTAAAAATCCATTCAGGTATTCACAATGACCAGCAATTATTCAAATAAACTCCACTGACATTCATTATATTACCTTTTCTTGGAGGTCTTCCTGGGGTTTACTACTCAGTGGCTTGACAAGTGCTATTTAAAAGCTCTGCTTGGAATTATCTTTTTACGACCTCATAGTGTTCTGGTCAAAATTGTCAGCTAGTCAGAATGTGAATGCCATGCAATTGCAGTTATACATATCTTAAAAACACTTTATATCAATTACTGATCTGTTTAACCTATGCATTTTCCTCCACTTCATACATGGATAGATTTGTGGGGGGTGCGGGCATCTGGTCCAGGTGCGAATCACATGCATCTCAGATCTGGAAAAGGGTGAAATAAAAACTAAGCATGTCAACAAGAAATTAAATAAATCGTCAGTGAAGAACTGAAAATATATATGCAGAACATCTTGAAATATTTAAAGTGTGTAAGAGTATAGGTGCTTAGGAAATGTAATAAATGATGTCTCATGCAATTATCAAAATATATAGTGCAAGTCCTAAAGACCCCACTGCTGTAATTTATCTATTTTGGCCAGATTGGTGCAAACGATCAGCTTCATTAGATAGAGTCAATCGTATCTGAACTGAAAGTGGCTTGGAGAGTGACAAATTTATCACTGCAGAGCATGTGGTCCGACAGGAGCCATGATTATATATTTTGTTCTTCAAATTCTACATACAATCTCTGACCATAATTTACAAGACCGTGGCATGTGGTTTCAGAAAACGTTTTTCTGTTAATCTGAAATTCTACTTGCGGGATGGACAGAAAATGTCTGAGGTGTCTTATATAATAAAAAAATAAATGGACTTTCACTGGCTCAGCTTAAATGTAGCTAAGACTGAGTCGCTGCTCGATGGCACAGGCTACAGCCTGGAAATAAACAGAGCACATTACAACACGCTGAGAGTCAACAATTCTCATATCACAGTTAATAATAAAGGGCCAGAAGTGCCAAGCATTTTAACAGGCCCCAGGCACTCTATTTCAGCCTTTGAGACCGTTAAAAAGGCTTTTTCTTATGTACTATTCCCATTTTAGGAGTCAGAAAAGTTTTCAGACTATTAAAATGAGATTCCGAATGGATACCAACTTGGTATCTGGAGGCGGCATGTTGAAATCTGGTTGATTCTTCTACCGACACCTCATAGGGGGTGGTATGTATTCGCAAAAGGGAAGGCGACATCTCAGGACCCCTTCTCCTTCGTGAATGTAGAAAACATGTTTGATGAAGAGTAGGCAGTGGTCTAGGGGAGAGCAGTTATGCTCTCTCCTAGCACTGATGTGCTGTGTGCTGCCAAATGCCAACGCAGGCACCCTTGTGCCTTGCTGCAAGGGCGTCTGCGTTATAGACAGGATTGATTTTTGTGCAGTAAGAGATACCTTCCTGCACAAAAACAATCCTAAAGACAAGCTCCTCTTTCTATGTGTGATGCAAAATACATCACACATAGAAAGAGGAAGTAAAGGAGAAATAAAGATATTTTTCTTCATTACACCTCTGTCGGGTAGGCTCACCATTTTGGCGTAAACCCGGTTTGAAAGTCATTATAAATTCGGTTTGCATCAAAATACATAGATGACTGCATAAGAACAACATGCTCCACCCATGTAACGTCTACACATTGCAAAGTAATGCAGGACAGGTGCTATGCACTGCGTCACATACTTTGGATTTATTTACTAAACCACACAAAGTCATGCAAATTGTTTTAGGAATTCTGCTAGTGGTGGATCCACTGTTCCATCGAGGGGCCTACCTCTGCTCTCAGGAATAAAAAATACAGTACGTGTAAATAAGTAAATAATAGTAGTAAGAAAACAGCAAATGAACTGAAAAAACAAAATTAGGTAGTAATAAGCTTGTGTTGTTGTTGTGTTGCTTGGCAACCAGCTGTTGTCAAGCATTCTTGGAATGCCTTGTAAGAACGGGCTTCGGTTGATCTACAGGGCACGGAGCAGACGTGCCTGTTTGTGCTCCTCGGAGCAATAAAGGATTATACTACAAAACCAATGTTTATCCTCATTACACTGGCAACGAGGACTGCGCCTGAGGAGCTTGCGAGCTACGCGTGCAAAGGCCTTATCGAAGGTTTTTCTGGAATTTACAAAAAAAAAAATTATTCGGAAATGCTTGGGAGCAGGGGCGTAGCTAGGCCTTCGGGTGCCCGTGGCGGCCCCTGTGTTTGCCGCCCTCGGCAAAATGTTAGAAGAGCGGGGGGGGTGGTGGCGGTCACAACGGCCAGCTGCCTCCCCAAAACTCATGCCGCCTGGGGCGGACCGCCCCCATCGCCCCCCCCTAGCTACGCCACTGCTTGGGAGGATCGCCACCTTCTTTTGGAGTGGAGTGCACCCTTGGGGACTGCGCCTTTATGAGCACTGTTAAACGTACATGCTTTGCGTGTATATTTTTTTATATTGTTGCTCATTTCTTGTTGTAACGGATTCAACGGCTGTTAAAGGACTTGCCTGTCTACGTCATCATCACCGGTTGCTCCGTCTTTGCATTCTTCAATTTCCGGAGCGTTCACGTCTCCGTGTTCTGTGCCTCCGCCGCTTCGTTCCAGGTGATCTCTTCTTTCTTCAGCGCTCTACGTGTTACGCTTATTACGCCTTACGCGTACACGCAATCACGTGAGGTCACGTTGCGTGACCTCGCTTGCGGCCATTTTGGATCCTTCCTTGTACTTACAGTATCCTGGCAACCGATCAACCGATCCTTACGCTACTGCTACCGGAGTACTATTTGAGTGTATTCTTTGCCTGTTACAGGTATTTATTGACAATTTTTTCTTTTTTCTTCTTCCGATTATTATACAATATTTTACAAAGAAGAAAGATTGGAAAGCAACCCTTTTTAGAGGATTTGGGTGTTGTTTCATCAACTCGGCAATTATTCAAGTCTATTTCATTAACATATATCCTCTGTGAACCTTATTCTTTGTGATTCTCTTCATCCTCTTGCCAGCAATATGAGTACCCCTGCTTCCAGTTCAATTGCCATGAGTACACAAACTTACAATATTTCAACACCTCAACCTTTTTGGATTTCAGGAACTGAACCATCTCTCAAATGGCTTGAATGGAAACCGTACTTTACTAATTACATTGATGCGATTGATGAAGCGAAAAAAATGTCTCCTGATCAGAAGAAACGTTTGCTTTTACACTCTTTAGGTCCCATTGGATTGAAAGTTTTTAGTCAAATGACTAGAGTTGTAGTTGCTGGGGATTCTAATGTATTTGATTTAGCTTTACTACAGTTAGACAACTACTTTGCGCCAAAAGTATGCATTGGTGTTACTAGATACCGTTTTTTTCAAAGGAAACAGGGTAAATCTGAACCTATAGACAATTATGTTTCCGAATTAAAAGGTTGGCACTGGATTGTAAATTTGGTATTTTGCACGACGACCTGGTCAGAGACCAGGTGGTCATGCATACCTCAAATCCAGGCATTCAGGACAGATTGTGGGTGAATGGAGATGCTCCACTGGAAGATGTCTTAGCTATTGTGCGCAAGGCTGAAATTTCTAATAGGTGTGCTGTTGTTCTAAAAGATGACACTCGTGAACATGACTATGTTAACAAAATTAATACTTCTTCTGAAAAACAAGTTTTTTCTAAATTTGCCAATGATAGATCTTTCACCAAAGGACATATTAAATGTCACCGGTGTGGTAATCCTGGCCACCTGGCTTACAGTAGGAATTGTCCAGCTCTTAGACAAAAATGTACTAATTGTGGCTTAATTGGCCATTACGCTAAAGTTTGTAGGAAAAAGAATTTCAGAGTTAAGTATATTGGTGATGTAGATAATCCCAATGAAGATAATAGTCCTATTAACCCTCAAAGTGACCCTAACACAGTTGTTCCTGCAAATGATTTGTCATTGGACTTTAAAAGTAATTTAATGCTCAATATCCATAATGTTACTTGTTACAACAAACCTATCTGCAACATGTGTATTGGTGGTGTCAATTTTAATATATTTGCAGATTCTGGCTCACCGTATACTATTATTAGTGAGAGGTTGTGGAAGGAATGTTTTGTTCAGAAAGTAGGTACACATTTATTGTCACCAGATGCACATCCTGAAGGTTTTAGCGGAGAAAAAATTGATCTTTTAGGATTTAGATGGTTTGTATTTGAATTTAAAAACAGAAGCAGCCGGGGGAAATTGTATATTGCCAAATCAGGTCCACCTGTTCTAGGTTGGCTAGATCAGAAGATGTTACATATTATCTTGGATCCTAACAGCAAGGAGCAAGTATTAGTTATTGATGAAGGCACTTCTTTGGGAGAAAGGATGATTAAACAGTTTCCTTCAGTATTTAGTGGCAAGCTGGGCAAACTTTTTGGGTTTGAACATTTAATTCGACTTAAAGAAGATGCCAGTCCCAAAGTTCACCGTTGTCGCAATGTTCCCTTGTTAGTTAAGGATGATGTAGCCAAAGAACTTGAAAAGCTTGTTGCTGGTGGTGTAATTGAACCTATAGAAGCTTCTGAATGGATTTCGCCAGTTGTTATCGCCAGGCGGTCCAACGGCAAAATCAGGTTATGTGTTGATCTACGCCATTTAAACAATAACATTGTGGTGGATAGATTTCCTCTACCAAAAATCAATGAAATGGTAAGTTGTCTCAAAGGCACCAGATGGTTCTCAACCATCGACCTTTCGTCAGCTTATCATCAGATAGCTTTGTCTCCTGATTCAAAAAAATGTACATCCTTCATTACCCCCTTTGGTTGTTTTCAGTTTACTCGTATGCCCTTTGGCCTGGCATCAGCTGCAGCTGTTTTTCAACGTCTAATGTTTCACCTTTTCAATAAGGAAAGTGGCGTAACATTTTTTCAGGATGACATATTGATTTTTGGTGGTTGCAAGTCTGAACATGATTCAAGACTTATAAATGTGTTGACCATTTTGGAAAAACAAGGACTCACTGTTGAGTTTTCGAAGTGTAAATTTGCTTGTGAAAGTGTTTCATATCTTGGTCATAACCATTGATTGTAATGGTGTTAGACCAAAGTCTTCACTTATATCTTCTATTGTGAATGTACCTACTCCTTCTAATAAGGATGATGTCAGATCCTTTCTAGGTATGGCAGAATTTTGCGCGAAATATGTTCCAAATTTTGCAGATAAATGTTACAATATTCGGCAACTACTTAAAAAGATGCTAATTTTGTGTGGACGGATGAATGTGAAAAAGATTTTAATGTCATCAAGACTGCTATCGCAGGTGCCACTAGTTTAAACAGTTTTAATCCTACAGCTGAAAGCTTTATTACAACTGATGCAAGCAATAAAGGCTTGGGGGCTGATTTGTCGCAGATAGATGAGAAGGGAAAAGAATATATTATTGCATATGCCTCCAGATCCTTGTCACCATGCGAGGAAAAGTATCCTATCATCGAAAAGGAAGCATTAGCTTGTGCATGGGGTTTGGATCATTTTAAATCTTTGACTTGGGGTAAAGTTTGTACATTAAGAAGTGACCACAAACCATTGGTGAGAATTTTGACCTCTGATGGTTCTATGAATGTGTCCTCCAGACTTGCCAGGATTTCAATGCGGATGCAAAATCTTTTGTATAGGATTGTTTATACTCCTGGTAAGGACAATTTGGTTGCTGATTTTCTTTCTAGGATGCCCACTATGTTGGAAAGGTGCGAAGATGGAACAATTTTCAAGTTGCTTTGGTCTGTGATCAGGGTTGTTCTGCCATTAATAAGGTTGAATGGGAGACTGAATCTAAAAAAGACAAAATTTTGGAGGAAGTTGTTTCTTATGTTATGAATGGCTGGCTGCGGAAAGATAGTTTAGTGGATTCCATCAGACCTTTTTGGGAGGTTAGATTTGAACTATCTTTCAATGATGGATTTTTATTAAGAGGGGAGAGAATTGTTCCTCCTTGTGGTTTGAGGTCCATTATTGTTGAGTTGTGTCATGAAGGGCATTCAGGCATCATTAGAACCAAATCAGTATTGAAAAAGTTGTTTTGGTGGCCTGGTGTGGATATTGAGACGGAAAGACTTGTTAGGGACTGTATTTTGTGTAGTAATGCGGACAAATCGTTGAGGACTTTGAGACCTCCTATGTACGACAATTTAGTGGTCAAAGAACCTTGGGACACGGTGGCAATTGATATTTTAGGACCGGTCAGGAACTCATGTGGTGATTCACAAAAATTCATCATTGTTCTTATGGATCTGTTCTCACGCTGGCCAGCAGTTAAAATTGTGGATAAGGCAGATACGCTTACTGTGTTGGAGTTCTTAGATGAAATCTTTTCTTCTGAAGGTATTCCTGCTTGTTTGATTAGTGACAATGGGGTACAATTTGTGTCCAACAAGGCGAAGAATTACTTTGATAAATTAGGTATTAGACACAGAACCACTTCATTATATAATCCAAGTGGGAACGGCATGGTTGAAAGATTTAACCGTGTTTTGAAAGGTATCATTCAACTTGCTTCTAGTGGGTCAGAAGATTGGACCACAGAGGTTGGTAAAACTATTTGGGCATATAGAGTCACTTCCACTGAGGCCACTGGACTTCCTCCTCTTGTGTTGATGAGAGGTCGTAAACCAAGATCTAAATGTAATCCTGGTTGATTGTGTTCTTCTGGTGCTGTTAATTGGTCTAAAGACGATGTGTGGAATAGGATGGAACGTGTTCATGAGAAAAGTAAAAGTTATTTTGATTCCAGACATGGCACTCAAGCCACCCATATTGAAGTTGGTGATTGGGTGCGTGTAAAAAACCTGGTTTTGTAAGCAAAGGTGAAAGTGCCTTTTTTGATGCTGAAGAAGTAATTGAAGTTTTACAGAATGCTGTCAGACTTAGGAATGGGGAAGTTTGGAATCTCAAAGAGTGGCTATGGATAGATCTAAAAGAAGTGATGGAACTAATGTACACTGTAATAATAGTTCTGAATGGATGGAGGATGATCTTGTCATAGAATCCAATTCCGTTGCAGGTAATTCTGCTTCCAACACTGATATGTCTTCCTTTGCTCCCAATTGTGAAGAGGGGGATGGGATGGTTTCATCCTCTTTGGATGAGAACTCGTGTGTCACTTCTTGTGAGACAGGAGGTCTTAAACAAAGATTGACCAGGAACAGAAAGGCACCTATTTGGCTCAAAGACTTCGTTGTCAATAATATGTAATGGTATCATATCTTTCTCCTTGTTCTCTCACATATAATTTTTATATTATTTAAGTTTCCTTTTATTGTTTTTGTTTTGTTTCTTTGTATTGTGAGAAGGGGGAAGTGTTGTGTTGCTTGGCAACCTGCTGTTGTCAAGCATTCTTGGAATGCCTTGTAAGAACGGGCTACGGTTGATCTACAGGGCACGGAGCAGACGTGCCTGTTTGTGCTCCTCAGAGCAATAAAGGATTATACTACAAAACCTGTGTTTATCCTCATTACAGTTGTCTTTTAGTAATTTGTTATACAGCTTTGATCCGCAATTCCCTTGTCTCCATCCTTCCTTTCTGTCTGCTGGGTAGACTTTTCAAACAACTGGGTCATATTATTGCCCATTTTTAGATGAAAAAACCAATTTTTAATAAATAGGTTCTTTCTCACCTGCGAGCCCCGGAACCCCTCCTTTCTAGTGTTTTCAGGTCTAAAGGTTTTTTTTTCTTTCTTCTCTTCTCTTCTCTTTATTTTTTCTTTCTCGTTTCAATTCTCCCCTCACCTTTTATGTGTATTATTCTATTTTATGCCCTCCTTCCACCCTGCAATGCCCTCGCTGTCATCTGCACACCCGCTACACACCTGAGTATTCACGACCCTCCTGCGGGCTGTGGTGGACCGGGACACTGAGAGGTGGACCCCCAGCTCCTTCCTCCCCTTCGCCGTGTCTTCTTCTTTCTCCTCCTGCATGCACCAAGAGAAATCCTCTCTTTCTGTTCTTTCCTCGTTAGACTTTTCACCCTTTCTGCCCTTTCTCTTTTTGTTCAACCGTCTTCTAAGTCTAACATTTTATTTTATTTCCTCCCAACAGGTGGATAGATGACGCAGATGGGATGTTGTCACAACGGCACTCAAGCTTCTAAATCAGGTGAGCTCCTGCCACGCACATCATGTTGATACCATTTAACTTCCCTTTGATTGGATGTTTCAAAGATGACTGATTATATTAAGAGTACGTTTTGGAATAAAGGGTGAATGCACTGAGGATTTTAGAGTTACAAGGGGAATACGCCAGGGCTGCGTACTGGCGGCACTGCTCTTTTCGTTATATATTAATAACATAGATACCTATTTACAAAACGAAAATGCAGATACCCCAAAAGTTGGAACACGCAACACTCCAGTTTTACTTTATGCCGATGACGCTGTCCTCCTATCGAGGACAGCGAATGGCTTACAAATTTTAATTGAGAAGTTTGCTGAATTCATGTCAAAAAAGGATCTAAAGCTAAACCTTACTAAAACATTTGTAATGACATGTGGGAAATCTAAATTGAAGCATAAAAAACATCATGCTGGAGGTGTAGTTAAAGGGAGAGTGTCAACATTCTCCTATTTAGGTCTTATATTTAGTAGTAAGGACTCATGGAAACCTCATATCGACTCATGCAATCTGAAATTTCTAAGAATAATTGAAGGAATTTTCAGATTTGCGGCAAAAATAGGAAATAAACCCATAAGGGAAATTCTCACTCTATACAGAACTAAGTGTGTGACTGGTGTATGCCATGGGTCAGCGATATGGGGAAGAGCAAATATTACGTCCTTACAAACACAGGAGAATAAATTTTTAAAAAGAGTATTGGCTGTCCCAAATTCTACAGCCAATTTTATAATACATAAAGAACTGTCAGTATCATATATTAATGATTCTATAAATATTGCAGGACTTATCTTCTGGCGTGGGCTATGGGCTAAACAGGAGACCAAATTTACAACTGACCTGGTAAAGGACTGTCTGGCTCTTGACCACTGTAAAAAATTCCTTGGCTAGAGCATATCTCTAATTTATTTAAATATTGTAAGTTGAATTTTAATAAAATGGATCTAGAGTCTATTCTGGATATAAGTAAGAAAGATCTGAAGTTGAGATATACTCTGGCCAGTGAACAAGACAGACAGGATGATACAAGACAGAAGCGAAGTGTCATTACTTATTGTGAAATTCCCTTGGTGGAGGGTATACAAACATATTTAACCCTAGTAAGGAATACCCAACACAGATATTATTTAACAAGGCTTAGACTTGGTACTTTACATCATTTATTTGCATTCTCCGATAAAGAAAGGTGGACTTATAATCTACCGAATTGCCCGTGTAATGGAAATACACCACAGTCCACGTTGCATTTTTTACTATTTTGTACCTTTTATAGTGATATTAGGAAAACTGTTTTAAAACCACTGTTCATAACTAACAGGCTCTTTGATTATAAACAGGCCTTTATATTTCTATGTAGCCTGGATAATATGAAAATCGTCTGTTCAGTTATTTGTTATATTGTAAAAGCACTTAGGAAAAGAAGAGAACTAACATATTTAGATGCATTATTATATGAGAAATCCAATGAGAATAATTAGATCTGTTTAATATTGAATTAATTTAAGAAATAGTATGTAGAATAGGCATATTTGAAAACATGAGAAATTATTATTAAATGCTATATAGTTGTCTATTTTTAAATAAGTGTATATATTTTAATTGTGTATAAGGAGGACATTTTAATATTTTCACTGATAAATTATGTTTGCTCCCTCTAATGAATTATTCATATGTTTATATTTGTCTGTTTTTGTAGTATGCTTTTATGGTTGTACATTTTTACACTGAATAAAGCTGAATTGACTTGACTTGACTTGACTGATTATCTTGATAATCACACTATGAAAGCTCAGTTTCAATCACATCACCCAACTTCTCATTGTAAGCTAAAATTCAGTGCCTGGAAGTCAGATTGATGAAGCAACAAAATAGCAGCCC
Organism: Calotriton arnoldi; assembly: GCA_963921515.1. Lineage (NCBI taxonomy): Eukaryota > Metazoa > Chordata > Amphibia > Caudata > Salamandridae > Calotriton > Calotriton arnoldi. The sequence continues at coordinate 3,870,974 of CAWUFW010000526.1, read as the reverse complement.
AGTTTGCTATTTTCCAAATTGAAATATAAGAGCACTATTACATTATTAGATTACCTTAGAGCCACCTAATAGGTTTTCACTGTAGAGAGCCATTTAGACCAAAAATAAATTAGATCAAATACTTCCCACATTCTTGTAGTTCTTGCCAATATTTCATTGTTGTTTCTCGCATTTTTATTCTTCTCTTTCACCTATCCCACCACATCTTTGCTGTCAGAGTGCTTATTACAAGTACTTTATAACCCTGTGCTTTGTTTCTAATGATTCCTAAGTATGTCAATGCCAGTTCCCCATCTCAGCTATTCCTAATGCTTTAATCAATGTGGAATCATGCTCCCACCACATGTTTTCCTGAACATTCGTTTTTAATGTTTGCACCATCCATTAGTTACCAATGTACTTCTAAATGACGCCTGTACATTTCCAATTCTTTAAAAGCCTGTCAGACTCACTACATATCTATCAATTATGTCCTCTGGCCCTTGAATTTTCATGAAAAATGTATAACGTTCGTTTCCATAGCACAAATATGTTTTTCTTTGTTTCACTCTCTTATTGTCATAACATCAGCCAAATCAAAGTACTATGCCAACACCATCAATGAATCCACCAACAGAAGCAGAACGCTGTTCAAGACAATTAAGCACTGCATCAACCCCCTGCAATTCTTACACCCACTCCTTCCTGTAGAATCCCAAAAAGCTGTATCTCCACTAGTTCTAATTGACATACTCAACTCAATCAAAGCTACTTCTTATGAAGATGACGTTTTACCATAGTTTATGACTTCCTTACACAAGGCATCTTCCCAGAACCTCTTAAGACAGGCCAGTTCATCCCACCCCTAAAGAAACCTACAGTAGACCCTGATGACCTCTCCAACTACTGGTCCATCGCGCACCGACCATTCATTGGCAAGATCATTGAAAAAGCAGTCTATGTTCAACTCCAAGATCACATCAATATTAATCATACCCTGCACCACTACCAGACCGGCTTCAGACAATACTGAAGTACTGAGACCACAATCTTACACATCATAGACGATCATAGCGAAACTGGGGATCCAAAAGCAGTCCTGGTAAAAATGCTCAATTTAGCCTTTTAGCTCAATCTCTTTCTTTCCATGCATTCTCTCTCTCTCTCTCTGTCCTCTCTTGTCTCCCACACTGATCTTTCTCTCCACCTCCCTCCCTCTCTCCATTTTTCTCTCTCTCTATTGAAGCCCCCATGTGCCTGCTGCATTTTATCTTGGGGAGCTGGGGAAAGTGACATAGGCGCTAGCCGCGGCCCTGGGCTTTCAATGCTGGTCTCCAATGGCCTGAGCCCACCGGAAAAATACCCAGTGGAAAAAATAGCTAGTCCAGCACTTTAGATGATGCTACCTTCTAATATTGCTGGACCTCTCAGATGCCTTCTAAGCAGCTGACCATTCCACACTCATACCCACTGTAGAGTCTTGAATGAGATTCTTCGGAAATGTCCTTTACTGGTTCTCCTTCTATCTTTCCAAGCGACACCAATTTGTTCACATGGGCACCTGGAAGTCACAAAAGATCTCTATCAACTTCCATACTATCTCCTGTCATCGCTAACCTTCACATGGAGCTTCTTGGTGCTCTCCTCATACATACCGGGTATGCCCTTTAATAGGAGCTTAAAATAGGACACACATTTGGGGTGCGTCAAGCAAAGGTCCATGCTGCAAGCTGGTTGTCTTGTCAGATTTAACTGGAAATATGGCGGTTAGGCCCTCAGTCCCCTAATAAAGGCTTACAAAGGGAACATTCCCTGCAGAGGCTGCATGGAGCAGTGGTACTTGCCCTTGAGCCCTCTTGGGATTGGAACCCATTGGAGGGGGCAGTACTCAGGAGGCTTTTGTCGCTGCCTCCAGGAACCATGGTTCGGAGTCTAAGGAGAGAATTGAATCTGGTTTCCTGGAATCTGTTTGCGAACTCCTGCATCCTGAGATTTTTCAACAAGCTATCATTGGATTGTGATACCCCAAAGGTATACAAATTGTGTTGGGATAAAATCCGTGGTAGTGAAAGAAGATGGGCAAGGGAAGTAAGATACAGGTTAAGGGATTTCATAAAAATGCACTCTCTCTGGGATCAATCTTATCTTGGTCTCCCTTCCCCAGCGAACTAGCTTTCAGCGAATCTGTGGGAAAGGGTGCCGATTTTCTGGACCTGGCCTATCTAAGGGAAAGTCTTTGATCAGCTTCTCATTAAATACCCTTGGCCAGGGCATGGTCCTTCTCTATTTGGCCTAGATTGCCAACTCTAGATTATGAAACAAAATCTTAAAAGTGAGAGTGGGGTGTAACCCAATCTTTTCATCCCGTAAACGGTGCAATGTGATTAGAAATGGTAATGAATTTTGTACATGTCCTCTTAATGTAAAATGCACCTTGTGTCATGTACTTATGGATTGTGTTTTTTATATTATATTAAGATGCTTGTTTTTAGCATATCAAACATATCAAAGGCTGGAGGCGATGGAACTGTGGTCTGAAATGGGTTATTTTGATGTGGCAGTGGGAATTGCACGTTATATACTGACAGTCAAAACGGATGGTGTGAATAGGGTATGCTGTTTCAGGGGGCAGCAGGTTTTTAAGGTAATTTTAGAATGTAAAGTTGTTGTATAGTTTTAGAATGTTTTATGGATGATTCCTATTTGGTGTCGGAGAAATTGTAAGAAAAAAATCCCCTTTATGGTAAAGTTGGATTTTAAGTTACAACTTCAAAAATGCCACTTTTACAAGTTTGGAATTTTCCTGCCCTAACCATTGGGTGCCTGCAGACTACTACTAGGTCACATGACTAGGTGTAGTTGGCAACTGGACTTCATTTATTGCTCCAAGAAAGCCACACAAGAGCGGGTTTAGGTGTGCCTGAATGGGTCGTCAACTGGCAGGATGGGTGGCAGAACTTAGCACAGCCCCACTTGCAACCAAATGGGCTGTGCTCTGCCTTCATTTCGAGACAATGCAGGACTCCGCATCGCAGCTCTTCGAAGTCGCCACTGCACGACGCCTCTTCAACGTGGGATCTCGCAATGCTCTGCAACCAGAATTTAGGGTACTTTGTTCAGCGGTCCTAACTTGAACCCTGTGACCAGATAACCACAGCTGAAACTTTTTGCTTCTAGGCACTATTGTTACTTAAAATGTTGAAATTGCATAACTTCTTTTCTACTGATTGGATTTTTTTCATTTTGGTCTCAAATAATTTTACTGTATTTTTCGAAATTGGTGTGGGATTTTTCTTGTGTTGTGTTTTCACTTTATTTATGTTTGAAGTGCTGCATAAATACTTAAGCTAAGTTAAGCCTGAGTGCTTTTGTACCAGGGTATCAGATGGTCAATCACAGGTTAATCTGGGGTTTGCTTATTTTTCGCCCTGATAGAGATTGTGGTTGCTGCTTGAGTAGGTTTTCACCCCCTTCAACCAGTCACCCAATTTCTCACAATGTCTCATCCAGAACCAAAAGAAATATAATCACATCACCCCCATCCTGATAGAACTCCTTTGCCTCACCTTGCCACACTATCTTCAAAACCAGCTGCATCATTTGCAAAACTATCATGACAAGCACACCTGCTTATCTTTCATAGGAGCTCACCATCTCTAGTGGATCTTAGCACACCTGCAGTCAGGACACCACCAGACTGCAGATTAAGAAGAGTGAAAAAAAGAAAAAGACAGGACTCATGTATAGCTCTCCGCTACCTTTTGGTTAGGTTAAAGTTATAGCTATAGCCTTAATACATGTTCCTCTACAAGCGTCCTAAGCGCAAGTAAATCTTCTCTATCAAAACAATGCGACAGCGCTGCTTTTTAGTGTTTGTTGCAAAAAAACTTTCTCCCCCGCACATTAAAACTATCTATCAATGTTTCCCATGGTGTGGCTGATTTTCCCTCATACAGAAGAAACTAAGAGATGATGGGGCATATTATCAAGAAACGGCGTTAAAATTATCGCCGCTTTAGCAGCAGAAAACTGCCGCTAAAGCGGCGATAATGGGCTTGATAATATGCCCTTGAGAATTCCAATAGAAGCCCATGTTGACACCAGAACATGGGCTTCTATTGGAATTCTCAAGGGCATATTATCAAGCCCATTATCGCCGCATTAGCGGCAGTTTTCTGCCGCTAAAGCGGCGATAATTTTAACGCCGTTTCTTGATAATATGCCCCGATGTCTTTTTGGGCATGCTTGTCCCTCACTAAAAAAGCAAACTAAGCTAAAATCGGACTAAAGAATGCCCCATACAACACAGCACAACAGAGTCTTTAGATATACTTTGACGATACTAACTCAAATAACAAAAGTTGTCACTGTGATATTTCAGCATGCTCTCTAATGTCGGAATTCTATTTGTCATATATCTAATAACAATAGAGTCAAAAGCTGTTACCCTAATCAAACCTCGAGAAAATTGGGCAAAATGTCGCAACAGTTCAAAATAGTAGCTAATATGGCGCGTTCAGGGAGAGCAATGATGTTATTCTTCGCAACAATGTTCACAGGTGCATACACATCAACAGTTGAGGGTGCATTGGCTGTGAACGTCCAACCCATAACCCACATTGGCATTCAATGCATGCATCTCATTAAAGTACTACAACTTCTCCCAGACGAGCAACATTATTCTTTAGCTGGAATGCTCTAAAACATGAATCGTGTCAGCATTTAAATATATATTTTTTTAAGTTACTGCTCCAAATTTCCCATTCGCCATCTTATAATGGGAATTTAAAAAAATGGCTGCTGTGTCATGACCTATGCATGCTCACACACCATAACCCATACATGCACATTCTTCCGCAGGCTGGGGCCAAAAGCCAAACTGCCCCCTTTGTCATGACATATGCACACACAGCAGTCATCACACTGGGGCTCCATTGCCTATATGTGCTTGTATGGTGATGCGTATGTTCATATACACCATCATGCATTAGATTTGCTGTTGCTTAGTCTGTGTATCATCAGCAATAACCATTTTTAGATGTTACCCTTACTGTATCGCATGACTGTTTTTGAATTAAATGGTGCACATAATGCATCTCTCCGTGCATGGCATCTTGGGGGGAGACTGAAGGGGCTGGTGTCCCACCTAAAATCCCTGGTCCACCCCCCCACCCTTGTGCCACCACCACCACCAACAGCTGCAGCCATTAAAAATATGTACTGCCTTCTCAGCCTACAAACAGCAATGTTGTTCCTGTTTACATTTCATGTTTTGCTTACTTTTGCATTCCATAAAACTATATGTTTTTCCAGGATGTTGTGTTTTTCTGTAGATTTCCATGTGACATGTTACTCATTTGAAATACATAGTGTGAGAGCCCCTCCACTGAAGCTGTATGAGTACGGGTTGTGCGTTGGCCACTATTAAGAGCTGTGCCGTTCAGGCAAACACAGTACGAATTTCTCACAGTGCCTGCCATCAGATCATAAAGGGGTTCGGATTACATGTTCATCCAAACATTGGGCTTTCTGCAGAGCTCACAGAGCAATAGTCATGTGTGCCAATAATAATTGTGAATATATGCGAAAGTGTGTGAAGGAGGCACACAGCTGTCAAAATGTTCTCAGGCAAAAGTTGAAGAAAATGCAGTGTATATGGATGAGTGTGTGGAGGATTGGTGAAGTAAAGGAGATTCAAGGAAGTAAGTGCAGGACAGATTGAAAAGAGAATGCTGAAGAGGATATGCAGACTGAGGCCCATATTTATCAGGATTTCATGCTATGCAAAGCTGATCTGCATGAGAGGAAGGGGGCAAGAATGTGCGATATCTATTAAGATATGGCACATTCCTGCTCTCTGCCTGTGCACAAACTGCTGCCTAAAACCAATGCAGGCACCCTCGCACCATAGTGCAAGAGTGCCTGTGTTACAGGCAGGAATTGTTTTGTGCAGGAAGGAATACCTTGCTGCACACAAATATTCTTCTGAGGCTTTTTCTTCTTTCTGCTTGTGCTGCAAAATGCAGCACATTTAGAAAGTGGAAAAAACGAGGAGAAATAAAGATGTTTCACCTCATCACGCCTCCCCTGGGGAGACGTAGCATTCTGCCCCACTCCTAGGTCCACCAGTATTGGTAAATCTAGGAATGCTTCAGAATCCATGGGTAGGTGAGTGGGAACACCCACGATTTTCTCATGGAATGCCTCCCTGGGGAAGAGTAATTCAAATTGCATTTCTCCAGATTTACCAAGCCACGCAGCGCCACGCAAGTTGGCATTGCGTGGCTTGGTAATTCTCATTATAGGTTTCGTGTTGCCCTGCAACCCCTTGCATGACGCAAGGGTGATGCATACCCTTGCTAAATATAACCCTGAATGTTTTGGAAATATATGAGGTGAAAAAGAGCATACATACCTTACCAGGAGACTGCAGAAGAGAGTGGTGTAAATAGGAGAACAGAAGTGATTGAGACATGAAAGCCTTACCCTTTTCACAGACCATACTAATGATTTCACAGTCTGCTTAAAATGTTTAAACAACATTTTAGGTTTACTCAAAATGGGATATTCACCCATATGAGGAGAGTATGTTGTTGCATTCTCCCTTTCTCTTTCCTTTTTCCTTTTTTCCCCCTGTCCCTTTGCCCTCCCTTGCTTGGAACATGGAACACTGTACCTGCGTTGTACAACTGCTGTTCCATGTTCCAGAGTTCGCTAGGATTCAGTTACTGCTTTTGCCTTGCCTTGTTAAGCTGGACTGTGCCTCTTCTGGATTAAACTTGGAATTTCACTTACCACTTGGATCATTATTATCTTACAAATGGCGACGAGAAACTGAAGACTTCGCCAGCTACATTTCACCCCGAGGCACAGGTGCTGCGACGTCTTCCGGACCCGTTCGTTTTCGTGCTTTTAAGCCATTCTACGTGCTGCTGCCATATATGCTACGCTCTTCACTGAAAACCGCGCACTTCTCGTTATTTTGCTGTGCTTTCGGCGGATTTTCATCCAATTTCTGATATATTTGCGAGTCAACGGACATCATCAGCTCCGTCAACAATTGCAGTTGACTGGATACTGGATCTGACGTATGTTGCCTGGTTACTATCCCAAGAGTCTCTTGCCTACACATTCTTCCGTTCTCACGTTGGTCGCGCTGTGCGTCATCACGCCGGCGGCCATTTTGGAGCGGGTTTGAGGCGGTTTCTTTGTGTTCAGTTACTATTGCCACAACGTCCGTTTACGGTTTTGAAGTTCGAGTGTCTCTGCCAAGAGGATTAGACACCTTGATGTTCCAAAGATCTTCGCGCACGGTGATGAGCACACCTTCCTGAATGCTCCCCCGTATTTCTTATCACGGTGATGAGCACACCTTCGTTTCTTCTACAGGTAGGAAAAGCCTGTATTTTTCGGTGACAGGCACACCTTGACTATTACATTTTACAATTTATAGCCTGTTATTTTTCGGTGACAGGCACACCTTTTGCTTTATTTAGGTTTGTTTTCATTACAGTGACTGGTACATTTTTATTGTTACTCATCATATTTATTGCACACACTTACTTGTGCCTATATAAGCTTTACAGCTTGTCTACTGTCATCATCACCTGATACCCTCTACTTTGGTGGTTCATCAGTAATTTTTTTTTTTTACTCTTTATATTATTTTGAGTTGGTTAATATTTTTCTACTGTATTATCACAATGCAGTTTGATCCACCCTCTACATTTTTACAAACAAAGGAGAACCACCTATCCCATGGACAAGATGGAAAGAGGAATTTTTCACTTATCTGAAGGCCATCGATGGAGAACGAATGTCAGCTGAGAGGAAAAAGAACATCTTCCTCCACTGCTTAGGTTCTGAGGGACAGTTAGTTTACAGGACTCTTCCTCCTGTCAGGTCGGGTGGTGATCACAATGTGTATGATGAGGCCATTTTGCGCATAGAGGGTAGATTTAAGCCAACGACAAGTGTTGCCCTTAATAGGTTTAAATGTTACACTAGAGCTCAAGATGATGGAGAAAGTTTTGATGAATTTCTCACTGCCCTCCGTGCTTTATCTTTACATTGCAACTTTGGTTTGATGACTGATGAAATGATCAGGGACCAAATCATCGTGCACGTGAGAAGCAAGAAAGTTCAGGAGCAACTGTGGATAATGGGCGACCCTAATTTGGAGACTGCCATTAGTACAGCCAAAGCTCTAGAGCAGTCTGACAAGTGGATCAAGTCTCTCAACAAAGAAACCAAATCTTCTACGTCTAGCGAGGTTAATACTGTCAACCCTAGCACATCAAAAGGTTACTCCAATTACAAAGGGGAAGCTAAAACCAAACTATTTTATTGTTATAGATGTGGTAATCCAGACCATGTAGCTTCATTTCCACGTTGTCCTGCTATTGGTAAAGAATGTAGCAAATGTGGACGTTCAGGACATTTCTCAAAAATGTGTAAAAATATGTCTAAGGCTACTTTGGATTCTAGAAAATCCTTATCATCTTCTTCCAACTTGGGAAAAGGGAAAGTTTCTTGTGTCTCTTGTGATCTTTCTTCTTGTGATCATTCTCGGGGTGATTTAGAGTCTGGTATTGTGGTTTCGATTCAAGATTCCTTTGATGTTTCTTTGACAGATAAGATTTGTTCTCCTAAATGTATTGTATACATCATGGGAAGGGAGTTGGAACTCATGGCAGACTCAGGATCGCCTTGGACGATAATTACAAAAGATTATTGCTTACAATCTCTGGGAGAATTAGTTGATTTTAATTTGTTATGCAAACCGGATATTGTAGCGTTGAATTTTGATGGCTCCAACATTGATTTTATGGGTTTCAAGGAAGTGCTTATTGAATTCAAGGGTAATTCTGCCACTATCAAATTATATGTAGCGTTCAAGGGTGTCAATGTTTTAGGCTGGCGTGACCAAGCCAAGTTGGGTATTGTGTTGAATCCCAGGAACAAAGAACCTGTTTCTGTACTTGCTCTATCACCAGCTAGTACTGATTTCACTAATTTGTTTCCTCATGTATTCTCTGATGATCTTGGCAAACTTATTGGTTTCAGTCACAGGATCAAAGTCAAGGAGGGTTCTGTCCCTATGAAACAAAAGTTGAGAGGAGTTCCCATCAGCATTAGGGCGGAGTTAAAAAACATGTTGGACGTGATGGTTGAGAATGACATTATTGAAGAAATTGAGTCTTCTGAGTGGGTTTCTCCCATTGTTTTAGCCCAAAAACCTGATAAAAGTCTTAGGTTGTGTGTTGATTTGATGGCGTTGAATGCCAATCTCGTTGCTGATTGCCATCCTCTTCCTAATATTAACGAGATGGTATGCATGTTGGATGGTGCCTGCATTTTTTCCACTCTTGATCTTCGGTCGGCCTACCATCAAATTGCGCTCACTGGGGATTCCAAACACTATACTGCTTTTATCACGCCTCATGGCCTTTTTCAATTTAAGAGGATGCCTTTTGGCCTGGCTTCGGCCGCATCGGTATTTCAGAGGGCCATGTACCACATTTTTAAAGATGTGAGCACTTTTGTTAAATGCTTCCAGGATGATATTCTTATTTTCTCTAAAAATGAGGAAGACCACTCTCATTATGTAAAGGAAGTTTGCTTTAGGTTAGGAAAGTGTGGGTTGACACTCAAAGCTGGCAAGTGTAGATTGTTCTGTAAATCAGTGGAATATCTAGGCCATACACTCTCTGGTGATGGTGTGGTTCCCAAGAAATCTTTGGTCGATGCCATCATCAATGCACCAGCTCCTGACAATAAAGAGAAACTCCTCTCTTTTGCGGGTCTATGTGAATACTATAGTAAATTCATACAGAACTTTGCCACCAAGATGGAGCCTCTCAGAGAGTTGACCAGAAAGTCTACTGAGTTTGTCTGGTCAGATAAACAAGAGACAGCTTTCAGACAGATCAAAAACGAGATAGTTAATGCTCCAACCCTGAAGTCTTTCTGCCTTAATAAGAGATGCATCATCACTGTGGATGCTAGCCTTTATGGGCTTGGAGGAGTTCTTAGCCAGTGTTCAGGAAAGGAAGAGTGGTGTGTGGCTTTTGCTTCTAGGACACTTTCTGTGACTGAGAGGAGATATGCCGTGATTGAGAGAGAGAGTTGTTGGCATGCATCTGGGCCATCGAACACTTTCGTAACTATGTGTGGGGTAGCAGATTCACGCTTAGAACTGATCATAAGCCCCTGGTTGGCATATTATCTCCAGGGGGAGGTTGGAATTCCACTGCCCGTATAGCCCGACTCACATCTCGTCTACAGGAGTACGATTTTGAAGTGGTGTATGTCCCTGGCAGGAGCAATGTCACAGCTGATTTTCTTTCTAGGTTGCCTTACGCTGACGAGTGTTTTTCTCCTGTTGAACAAGAAGTGGATATGGTTGCCACCATAAAAGATTTTGTCTCTCATGAATTTGTGTGTTTGTCTGAAACAGAGATGAATAATGATGTTTTGTGTCAACGAATTTTTGAATGTGTGAAAAATGGCAGGCCTAAAGAAAGATCTGCTACTGCTGATATTGCCCCTTTTTGTCGTGTATCTGGTGAGATTGAAGACCTTGGGGGCTTGCTTTTCAAAGGAGGTAAGATCATCCCTCCTGTCTCTATGCAGAACAAGATTTTGTTACTTGCCCACCAAGGACATTTAGGTATGTCCTCTATGAAACGGCTTATCAGGGCCAATTTTTGGTGGCCTGGGCTCGACAAAATGGTCGATAGGGCTGTTAGAGAGTGTCCTGAATGCATCAGCAGTGATAAAATGCTTCAAGTTTCTTCTTCCCCTCTTAAACCTGTCTCTTGGCCTGAGTGCCCTTGGCAAAAGGTGGCTTTTGACATTTCAGGTCCCTTTAAACACTTACCTTCGAATGCCCGTTTTGCTCTTGTCATGGTGGACTATCACTCTAAGTGGCCGGAGGTTAAGTTTGTTGCAAATGCTTCTACTCAAGTCATTATCACTTTTTTCAAAGAGGTTTTTGCACGTGAGGGGTCCCCCGAGATTATTGTAACGGACAATGGGGTACAACTCACGTCACATGAGATGGAAGGTTTTTTCATATGTGTAATATCAAACATGTGACCACATCGCTATATGAACCAAGGGAAAATGGCCAAGTGGAACGGTTTAATCGAGTTCTTAAGGATGGCATTCAATCAGCTGGCATGTCTAGTGAGCCTTGGATGGATGTTATTAGAAAGAAGTTGTGGATGTATTGCATCACTCCACACTCGGTAACCGGTGTAAGTCCTTTCAGGCTATTGAAGGGCAGAGAACCTATTTCGGAGATTTGTCCATGGTGGATAAAAAAGGTTAATAAGGTGGATGACTGTGTTGATGTTAATCTTGTTGCCAAACGTGTGGAAAGCAAGCAAGACAAGATGAAAGTGTTATTTGACTCCAAAATGAATGTCAAAGTTCCCAGCTTTGCTGTAGGAGACTTGGTTAGGATCAAAAAACCTGGTTTCTTGGCGAAGGGTTTTTCCAAGTTCTCCCATCCTATTAAGATTGTTAAAGTTTGTAAGAACAGTGTCATTACTCAGGATGGTAGAGTATGGAATGTAAGGAGGGTTGCAAAATGCAAGACTTCACATAGTGATGAAGCTCCACTGTTACATGATTTTCCTAATTCCAGTTGTAACTCTTCTCATTCTACCCAATCTGTAGCATCCAGAGTCAAGAGTAATGATCGACCCAGATTTTTACCTGTAAGGTACCTGTCTTGATTTTTTCTCTTTCTTCTTTTATTTTGTGTTAAGGGTAAGATGTGTTGCATTCTCCCTTTCTCTTTCCTTTTTCCTTTTTTCCCCCTGTCCCTTTGCCCTCCCTTGCTTGGAACATGGAACACTGTACCTGCGTTGTACAACTGCTGTTCCATGTTCCAGAGTTCGCTAGGATTCAGTTACTGCTTTTGCCTTGCCTTGTTAAGCTGTACTGTGCCTCTTCTGGATTAAACTTGGAATTTCACTTACCACTTGGATCATTATTATCTTACATATGTCTTTTGCAAACGATTGTATTCACTGACACTGTTACTTTCTGCATTAATCCTTGTGTCATCCAAATCTGAATTATTTAGTCCTGTTAATTTTTTAACACGAGACAGAACTGTGTATGGCATTCCCTCCTTGAATACTATATAGACCCAATGTTAATGATAGCATAATGTATACTTACTTCTTATGATTTATGTATTGAAACCACGTAAGCCAAATAAACAATTAACTGTTCTCTCTGAAAATATAAATCTTTCTGTACAGAACAAGATCTTTTTTTTAGCTGCTTAATGTGGTCAAATCTGACCACAATGAAATTAATTTCTTCATTTCATTCAGATGTGAAAAAGTCTACAACAAATCCCATGGGCCTTTTAAAACTCTTTTTTCTACGTGTAAATCCCAATGTAAAATTTCACTACAGTTTTTACAAAGATGTAAATCTTTCTCCAATCCAGCTGTAAGGGAGACCTTTTTTTCTCCATATTTTGTAATTTTGTAGCTAAACTTTTTCTAATAGGTATGTTTACTCCATGACACTCAACTTTGGGGCAGATTTACAAGAAACTGACGCATCTGTATAGATGCGTCAGTTTCCCTGCGCCTGCGTGAAAAACCCTTGCGCCACTATAGATGAGCCGTATTTTCAATACAGCGCACTATAGCGCAAGGATTGACAGATGCGTCAGAAATTCTGACGCATCTGTTGGCGGAAAAGTCACGCATTGTTAGAGTCGTGTCGCAAGCACGACGCAACTCCAGCAATGCGTGTTGCGGCCTATTCCCAATACACTGCGTCACTCCTTACGCCTGCTTCAGGCAGGCGTAAGGTTTTGACGCAGTGGCGACCTAAAAGTCTTGCAATTTCACTGAGTCACTTTTATGAGGCTTTCCTGCATGGGAACGCCTACCCTGCATACATTATACCTGACGCAGGTATAATGTCACGCAGGGCTTTACAACTTGATGCATCTCCCTAGATGCGTCACGTTGTAAATTTGCCACATTTTTTACGCTGCCGCTGCGTCACAAAAGTGATGCAACTGCAGCTTAAAAGTGACCCAAGGGGCTTGTAAATCTGCCCCTTTGTCTTTACAAGGGTGATGGACAATTTCTTGTTTTTCCAGATGTAATATCTCATTATTGATCTGAGCACATTCTTGAAGAGTTGGAATCAAACAAACCATGGGTTGTGTTTGTGAAAAAAGATAAAGTATTATTGTAGCAGGAGACTGAAGGTCTGGAAACAATGTACTTATACTGCTTTGCTCTAGTATAACCTTTGCATCTTTTATGAGAATGCCAAGTCAAATGACTTGTAATATGTTAGCATATTCTTCGTCATTATCTTACGTCATATTCTGCTAGTTCTCTGTATGCAAAAATTCAACCAAATGTTGACATTCCCTATACTTTCCAAAGAATTTCGATTTTGTTCTTGCAAACATTTTTGGAAAATTGGTTTGCCTTTTACAGGTGTAAGTTGTAATAAGTCTCCAAAAACAATGACATGTTTCCCTCCAAACAGGATTTCATAAGATGTTCTTAGTATTTCTTGCATTCGCATAATGATCAAAAGTCAACATTAGGTTGGAAACCATGCTGACTTAATCTATGATTAAAACTTTTAGATCAAATTTTTGATAACTCTAACAAGGTCTTGACATGTATCAATATTTTATTTCAAATATTCCAATTTGTTATCCTGCTTCATAGAAACAGTAGACAAAGTAATGTAATACCTTTTGTGTGTTGCTAATCCAGTAGAAGCAGAAACTACACATGATACATTAGAATTTGTAGCTTTATGCACATATGCAGTAATTACTTTGTTAAGAAAGCATTTTCCAGTTCCTGATTGGCCCCTGACATATTGTAATATAGGCTAAAAAGTACTACATTGACATAATACATTTTCAATTTGAAGTCCACGATCGACTGAGTTCTTTTTGTTGTATATTTGTAATTGTTCAGAATTCACTTGTGGTACTAAGTAATCCAAAATCTCCATATCCTTTTAAACTTTGTCCTTGCATGTTGAACCTCGGGGTGGGTGATAAATTCTGCTCCGCCGTCGGAGTTGGCGGAGTTTTGGACACTCTGCGTACCGCATGGAATGCAGCATTACAGCCAAATTCTGCCAACTGTTGCAGATTTTGTTTCTCCCGCACAGCTCGCCAACAGTAAGTTGGCGTTGGCAAGTGAGATTTGGCATTCCCATAGCATGATTTTTGGTTGCTAGGAGGGCACCCAGTGACATTTCTCCAACGTGGGCGGTCGCAAGCGGTCGCGTCCGTACATGGTCAGAAAGCTGCAGTTAGAGTAGAAAATGTACTTGAGAGACAACTAAATCAACTTGAGAAGCAGCGCCTTCTGGTGTGCTGCGTGGTGCTGTTTGCACTGATTTTTCAGCGCGGAACGCTCTCCCAGTACTAAAAATCACCATGAGCATGTGCCTAATTCCAGACGTTCATGGAACTCTGTGGAATCTCGCATAGTTTTCATGTAACTGTGCCGAACTCCCATGGAGTTAAACTCCGTGAGTTCCACCCACCCCAAGTTGAACCTCGTCCATCGCAACCATGGCTTCATTATCAATTACTGGTTGTCCAAGTGGATCTGAAGTCTTAGAAGGGAAATGCTAGTAGCTGTATTATATTGTATTTGGCAATAATCTTATTCTCTTCAGCTATTTCTTGTTTCAACATTTCTATGCATTTCTGAAATTAAGGTCCTGCAATCTCATTTTTGTACACATTAAATGCATTTCATAGTATTCAAAGGGTCCTTTAATGCTAAATAGTAGAATTATTTTTAGGTCGAGCCTAGACAGCGCTTGCACTGTCACTTAGCGACCTGTTATATAGGAGTTCATCTTTGCCCATTGTTTGACTTTGCTTTTCATTTGTCTATGTCAGTGACCTTTAAAAATCCTTGTTTGCTAGTGGTCAGTCCTGCCTCTTTGTCCCTCCTTTTTCTCTTCCGTTCCTCCCACGGAGCAAATACTAAGTACTGTATCATTCTGCCATGGCTGTTTATCTGTTCTTTGGGGAACTATTTTTTTCTTGATTTCCCATTCTGTTACTGTTTGTCTGTGTTCAGTTTCGGTGCCATAGCTGCTTACATTTTAATACTGCATTACTCCCTCCCAACTCCGCTTAATGCCACAGTTGTGTTAGTGATGCCTCCTTCTCCGATGCTTGTATTTTTGTTTTGCCCTTTTTTGCAATTTTTAGATGTTGTCCATCAGTTGAGATTCATTTGGTTTTAGGCTTGCTTTTAAGAGGGATAGGGCTTGTTTTAGCCTTTTTTCACTTTTGAATGTCGACCTTGTTGGTCTTCTTTTTGTATGATATTCATTTTGGTCTTCCTTCAAAGGTTATTTGGACTTATTATTTGAAGATTTTGAGGCAGCTAAAGCTGTTTCCATGTTATTTTTTTAACTCTGACAGTTTGTTTTGCAAACATGTTCCACTGCCCCGAGAGTCAACTGGTCTGTGCTTGTTCGTTTGCTTTGGTTCAGTTCAACCATTGTCAGTATGGATCGACATTTGACATTTTGTTTCCTGTTTTCGGGTGTTCAACCATAGGCAGTATGGATCGCCATTTGAAATTTTGTTTCCATTTAAATCGCCATTGGCGTCCATGTAGAGTTCCCAGCATTTTCTGCTTTAGGGCATTGTAACTGTGGCACAGAGACATGGCATGGTGGCTGATTTCAGCATGCATGGCTGCGGAGCAAGGATGCACAGGAACCATTGAAGCCGGCAGCACACCGAGTACTTGCACACACTCCTTTTGTTGCCAAGGCTTGCCACGCGGCTGCATTATGCTGGTGTTGCGTACACAATATTGACTTCTGTGTGAATCAGTATTTGAGTGTATGCACCTTCTAATCTGCAAGCCTCCTTCCGGGCCAATAAATGCAAGCCACTAATCCTGCTCTGCGTGTCAAGTGCAGGGCACTGCATCCATGGTGATTGTGGTCAGGAACAAAATGTAATGTTGCTCCCCACTTCTCTGCTTTAGTAATTATTGTTCATATTATTATTTTTTCGTAATTTTTTATTGGGAAAATTTAAGGTACATAAAAGCATGAATATATATAACATTGTGAGGTCAAAGTAGATTATCAACAATAAAAAAATATATATATATCACTCCAATTCAAAGGGAAGAGAGATTATATAAGGGATCCAATAAGGAATGAAAGGTAAGTAATAAAAGAGAAAAATATATTATATGATATATTTATAAGTTCATAAACATCATTGTATACATGGTGGTAGGATAAGATCAGATAAATAAATAAAAATAAATTTTTTTTTTTAAAAGAGTAAAGAGTAAAGAGAAATAGGTGTAGACTCCTTGCCTGGGCAAAGAAAGAACAAAAGAAAGAGCGGGAGAAGGGAGTATAGAAAGGGATAAAGTAAAGGAGAAAAGGAAAAGACGGAAAGGGGTCCAAACTTGTTGAAAGACTTCCTCTTGGTCCTGTAATCGGTATATTATACGTTCATGTGATGCTGTTTGAATCATTGTTATCATCCATTCTTCCTGTGAGGGAGGACTGGGCGATTGCCAATGTCTTAAAATACAAATTTTGGCTGTAGAAAGTGCAGTGTGTAGAAGGCGACGTTGCAGACTCGTAATAGAAGGAAAGCTCCTGAAGTCATGTAATAAAATGGTGGAATGGGTAAGGGGAAGAACAAGAGAAAGGATTGTTGTCTGCAGGGTGACCCCTACATAATTCCAAAAACATTGCATGGAAGGACATTCGCAGAGTATATGAGGAAGGTCACAGTTGACTCCAGAGCACCTCCAACATTTAGAGTGTGACAATAATCCTGCTTATTGTAATTTCATAGGTGTCCAATACCAATCATGTAAGGTTTTAAAAGACAAAATTTCAAACGTGCTTCTCGAGTGCCCTTGTCAAGGGCTTCTACCGTATCTGGCCAGATGTCTTCTTCAATGGTAATGTGTAAACGTTCCTGCCATTTCTCTTGAAGAGCTTTAAGAAGTGGTTGTGAAAATAAGTGATGAGTTAAAACACCATATAAACCTGACATCACTCCTTTATGTCGTCCCCAGATAAGGAGATAATCTAATATTGGTGAAGAGTTTAATGTCCAAGGAGAAGAACCTAAACACAGTGCCAGACAGTGCTGTAATTGTAAGTGTTGTGAAGTTTGATGTAATGGGAGACCAAATTCCTCATGAAGTAAATCTAAGGATTTCAACTCTCCATTTATTATGACCTGATCAAGTGTTTGAATACCACTGGACTTCCAATTTGACCAGTGAAGCGCTAAACCATTCATTCGAATACTCTCGTTACTCCAAAGCGGAGCTTTATAGTGAAGAAGATGGGCAACCTGTAGAAGACGATGTGCTCGCTGCAATGCTTGGTAGGTGGCTTGCATTACCGGATGCGGAGGGGAGGACCGTGGATTGTGAGTTCCATATAGAAAGTTAAGGCCATCATTTCGATTAAGAAGGGAATGTTCTATTGCGACCCATTGCGGAGGATCAGTCACACCTGGAAGTAAATAAGCTAACTGCGGGAGATGCAGGGACAAAGAGTAATGCTCCAAAGATGGTAAACCCATTCCACCATGGGAGCGGCGAGCCATTAATTTGGCAGCAGCTAAACGAGGGCGAGTAGATCCCCAAATAAAAGACCGAATACGGGTATCCACTCGACGTAGTGTAGACAAGGGAATTGCAATCGGCAGCATTCCAAGTACATAAGTTTTATTTATATTATTAACGTTTTTCTGTCATCTATCCCCTCCCCAGACGTAATTACAGTATACAATTACACTAAAACACATTTGTAGTAGTGAAGGAAGGAAAAATACTTTTGAGAATGAGGAGATAGAAAAAGAAAAACAAGTTAACAGCATGTGCTGTCCATTGAAGCATCTTGGGTTTATATACTGGAACTGTACCAAAATAGCATGGCACCAGGAAGGTTGTGTGGTACAGAGGCAATGTAGGAGGTCGATAGTAGCCCATTGCACAGAGTTTGTGAATCACTGTAGTTTGTGTATTTAGGCGCTCTCAGTAATTTGTCGTGTCAGTAGGTGACAAGCACAATTTTTATTTTGCTTAATGTAGAAAGTATGCATATACGGTAACTTGTCCCTCTGCCCTCCTATCCTGACCAGTGATGACACTGAGAGCGTGCCTTCAGCCGAATCCCCTCCAGTCACGTGGGCCTCAGAGTACATGAATGCTCTGAGCCATGGCGCCAACAGCCTGAGCTCCTCACTGTCAGCTGTAAGCTATCGGGCACGTCAGATGTCTGTTGTAATGCCATCAGGCGAATGGCGCTTATCCATATTAAATACAGCACTCTGGTTTTGTAGCTCGCCTTTAACTCAAACTGCTTTTCTTTGAGTCTTGTTTATTAGTTCACCTGAGGGCAGCGCCTCGATCTATGTTCTTTTCCCACAAGGCCCATGTCTGGAGGATTTGTTGATCTTTGTGCGTCTCTGGCATCTAATTAATCTACAAGAGACTGGGGATGGAGGCACTCTCATAATGTGAATGAAACGCATAAATGTGATGTCAGGTTTATTTCTGTCGTAGATTGGGGAGAATCTATATTACATTACCCTCTCGAGGGGCATTGTGCATGTGTTTCTTAGATAAGAGGGGGCTTATTTACAAGCCCATTGCACCGCCGGTGCATCACTTTTATTGATGAACTGGCAGTGCAATGGGCTTCCCCATATTTACAAGGCCAAGTAAAGTCACCTTGGTGACTTTTCATGGCCTTATAAATATGTTTCCCTTTCACGCATAACTTTGTGTGAAAGGAGCGTTCCATGGGTGTTGATGCGGGTGTTCCCACACAACATCCATGGAACTTGATGCATTCCCAGATTTTCAACATTTTGTAAAACTGGGAATGCGTCAGAATCCTATGCCTCCCCAGGGGAGGCGTAAGGAGGTGCAGTGAGGAGAAATACTTTTATTTCTCCTCGTATTTTCCTAGCCAAAAGTGCATACTGCAAGCCAACAAAAGAATAAAGAACACCTAAGTTAAGTAAAAAGGTCAACTGATCTGGTTCAAGTTGAAGGTCTAGAGACAATTCATTCCAGGCCTGAGCAGTGACCACAGAGAAAGCCTTACTCCCTAGGAGGGCTCTGCTGAACTTTGGTATTATAATCAAACCATCAGAGGAAAAGTGAAGCAGTCTAGAAGGACAATATCTTTTAAACATGTCAGAGATATAAGAACCTAGAGTTGCTCGATATAGGGCCATATAAAGAGCTTTAAACTGTCAGTCATCTTAATAGGTAGCCATTGAAGCTTTCTGAGAATGGGGAAACACAATCATATTTTCTTTTCCCAAAAATCAGCCTGGCAGCTGCATTCTGAATCAGTTGTTGCCTCCTGATGAGGTACTCAGGGAGCCCAATACATAGGGCACTGCAGTAGTCCAGTCTGCAGTAGTCCAGTCTACTTAGCACCAGGTTTGCACCAGCTTCTGCCTAGAATATAAAACTTTTTTTTCTTTTTTGCTCAAATATGTTTATTAACTTTTTGTAATGCAAAATAACATAGAACGTAAGATTCAACATAGGCTAGGAACCACAATATAACATACAAATATAGAATCAAATAGTATGAGTGGGATGTTAACAGTATTGGGCCACTGAGCCTCATAATGCTAACCCCTAAAGACACCTCACCCTACGCATCATTCCCCCCCTCCCATGTCCCTTTAAGGCCAGAAACACAAAGGACCACAAAGTGAATTCCAATCTCCTGAAGCATCAACCTATGTCTCTGAAATCTTTTAAAGGCCCTCAGACCTTCTCCGCTTTACTGGGACACCTATGGGCTGTATATACGGTCTCTTTGGTCCACATACACCAATTCATATTTGCCGCCCAATCCTCCAATTGATTACAGGGTACATCGATATTGCACTTGTTGGTACTGCCGATGCTATACGTGCATACATAAGGGTGTACATTGCTATCGTATTTATCGATCTCAACAAAAGCATTGGAAAATGCATATCCCTACCCTGAGATGAGCTGCCATCAAGGACATCAACTTGGTAAAGATAGGAAGTGTTGATGTTAATTTGAACGAGAGGACTGTGAATTTGGTAGTGGGTGGAGCCTACCACTAGGTACCTGTTGTGTGACTGCAGACTTCCTGCAAGATGAAGGACACCATCCAATCTCCAGTTTCCCTGAACCTATGTAAAAATGAACTTCTTGAACTTCTCCTTGCAAAGGAAGATGTACAAGACCTGAAGGATGAGAATCAGACAAAGCCCACTGTCCTTCTCGGAGACAAGAAAGCAATGCAAATAACATCAGTGCCCGATTGCATCCTTTCGGACCAGTTGCAAGACTTCCTTACTCAGCAGATTCAACACTTATTGTTGCGGAATGTGGACATAATCCACTAAAGTGGCCAAGAGGACAGTAGGAAATGGTGAGGGACCACAGACCGCACATGCTCTCTTGAGAGCAAGCTCAAGTGGCTTTGTGGGTGGGGTGACAGAGGAGGAAGAGAAGAAAGAGATAGAAGAAGGCTTCTGCTGGCCGAGACTAACCCTTAAACTAGCATGTTCACTGTATTGGAGCGATACAAAAGGAAATGATGGACGGAACGTTTGAGCCAATCAAACACTCACCCCCAGTCAACTGATCTGGGTTTAATCCATCATCATTCTTTAGCTCACTCCACCACCCCAGTTCAGACATGGCCATATGCAAATCAGTCTGACCCTGTGCCTCATGGGAACAGTCCAGCACGAACTGCCAAGCCATGTCTTCCTGGACCGGAAACAAGCATCCTAGGACCGGTTTCTGGCATTCCAGCCGTCATCAGCCAGGCTTGCTTGAATCCAGTGGCAAAGTGAGCAAGGGACCCACGTCTGGGCATACCCCCGCCAACTTAGGGCGAACAAAGCGATACAAAAGGAAATGATGGACGGAACGTTTGAGCCAATCAAACACTCACCCCAGTCAACTGATCTGGGTTTAATCCATCATCATTCTTTAGCTCACTCCACCACCCCAGTTCAGACATGGCCATATGCAAATCAGTCTGACCCTGTGCCTCATGGGAACAGTCCAGCACGAACTGCCAAGCCATGTCTTCCCTAGACCGGAAACAAGCATCCTAGGACCGGTTTCTGGCGGGGGTATGCCCAGACGTGGGTCCCTTGCTCACTTTGCCACTGGATTCAAGCAAGCCTGGCTGATGACGGCTGGAATGCCAGAAACCGGTCCTAGGATGCTTGTTTCCGGTCCAGGGAAGACATGGCTTGGCAGTTCGGGCTGGACTGTTCCATGAGGCACAGGGTCAGACTGATTTGCATATGGCCATGTCTGAACTGGGGTGGTGGAGTGAGCTAAAGAATGTTGATGGATTAAACCCAGATCAGTTAGACTGAGGGTGAGTGTTTGATTGGCTCAAGCGTTCCAGTCCATCATCCCCTTTGTATCAGCTTTGTTCGCCCTAAGTTGGCGGGGTATGCCCAGACGTGGGTCCCTTGCTCACTTTGCCACTGGATTCAAGCAAGCCTGGCTGATGACGGCTGGAATGCCAGAAACCGGTCCTAGGATGCTTGTTTCCGGTCCAGGGAAGACATGGCTTGGCAGTTCGGGCTGGACTGTTCCCATGAGGCACAGGGTCAGACTGATTTGCATATGGCCATGTCTGAACTGGGGTGGTGGAGTGAGCTAAAGAATGATGATGGATTAAACCCAGATCAGTTGACTGGGGGTGAGTGTTTGATTGGCTCAGCGTTCCGTCCATCATCCCTTTTGTCATCGCTTTGTTCGCCCTAAGTTGGCGGGGGTATGCCCAGACGTGGGTCCCTTGCTCACTTTGCCACTGGATTCAAGCAAGCCTGGCTAATGACGGCTGGAATGCCAGAAACCGGTCCTAGGATGCTTGTTTCCGGTCCAGGGAAGACATGGCTTGGCAGTTCGGGCTGGACTGTTCCCATGAGGCACAGGGTCAGACTGATTTGCATATGGCCATGTCTGAACTGGGGTGGTGGAGTGAGCTAAAGAATGATGATGGATTAAACCCAGATCAGTTGACTGGGGGTGAGTGTTTGATTGGCTCAAGCGTTCCGTCCATCATCCCCTTTTGTATCAGCTTTGTTCGCCCCTAAGTTGGCGGGGGTATGCCCAGACGTGGGTCCCTTGCTCACTTTGCCACTGGATTCAAGCAAGCCTGGCTGATGACGGCTGGAATGCCAGAAACCGGTCCTAGGATGCTTGTTTCCGGTCCAGGGAAGACATGGCTTGGCAGTTCGGGCTGGACTGTTCCCATGAGGCACAGGGTCAGACTGATTTGCATATGGCCATGTCTGAACTGGGAGTGGTGGAGTGAGCTAAAGAATGATGATGGATTAAACCCAGATCAGTTGACTGGGGGTGAGTGTTTGATTGGCTCTAGCGTTCCTGTCCATCATCCCCTTTGTATCGCACTGTATTGGAGCAGCAATTGATTCATCTCCTGAACTAGCGGGATTGCTGGAGCTGACAAAATGGCATCCCTCTCGAGTATCTGGTGAACTAGAGGTATTCCCTGTGAAAGCAATGGGAAGGGGAGGCCTGCCCCAGGGAATGAGACATAGTCCGACTCTGCTTTAACTTTTTAAGGGCCGAATCAGCATTCTTGCTGAACAGACCAGAGCCATCAAATGGTATATCCATCAAGTTGACCTGGACCATATTGCTTAGCCATATTGTGTACTACCTCTGAAAACAAAGTGGTCTCCCAATTGGACAAGAAGATTTGGAACGCCTATCTGAGTGCTCTCCCAAAGTGCTTGAGGTAAAATCTTTCAGCCCCATGACCTCAATCTTTTTAGAATCAAAATTGGGGAGGAAGAGCTTATGGAATGACCCAGAGTTCTGCTTCAAGAAGGAAGACGCCTGCACCACCAGAATCTCCAGGGAAGGCGGGGCAGTCAAAAATGTAGAGTCACCAAAAGCTGGCCAATGGTGGCCTGTCACCTGACGGTTCACCGCCAGAGCTAAAATTGGCTTGCCACACGCAACAAAGATGGGTTCCATTTTGGCCTCACTAAAGAGAAGCAAAGGCTCTTAGGCCGAAAATACCAGCTGTAAAATCTCAGTAATAATATCTGCCTTGTTTTCTCTGATGGGCAAGTGCAGCTCCAGGACCTCAGCTGCCTTCTGCAAGACAGCCGTGAACAATGGCAACCCCTCCAAATGAGGTTCTGAAGGACACTAAAAGTCAGCCTCTAGAGAAGTAGCTACCCCACTGGAATTGTATAGAGCTCATAAGTCCCCATTATCTATGCTTGAAGGAGGGAGTAGTTTATCCACCTCAATGCTGTTGTCATCATGCTGGACAATCTCAGTCATCTGTATGGCATCTGAGATTGACACAAAGAAAGATTGCATCCTTTCAAAGTATTCGTCTTTATGTAGGGGTTCAATATTGAGACTCCTCTACCAGCCGCCATTCTTGGAGTCAAGAACACATTAAGATGGTTTTGTCATTTGGGAACTTCACTGGATCATGCAGGCTTCAAAGAAAGCCCAGCCCCTTCACAGATAGTGTTGGTGTCAGTGGGGCACCACCAACAGGGTCATTGGTGGAGGTTTGAGGTCAGGTGATAACGGAATGGTGCTAAGGTGAGGCTGTACAGGACCAAATAGAGTGGAAGTTGTACTCGCCTCAGATGCCCAGTCTGGAAAACCATTAGCTCCACTGGGCCAAGTGGTGCACCAGAGTGAGCCGGACGGAACAAGGTCAGCTTTGCCTGAGTGGAAGCTGTGATTTGTGTCGGGTCAGCTCCAGGTGTTGGAAACTCCAGGAAAACCTGATCTGGCACAGAACCACAGGGGATATCGGAGATATGAATTTTTAAAGTTTAAGTAAAAATAGCACCACAACCTGACAATCATAGTCAATTGTCGCATTAGAACAGGGCCTAGGCACAATTTGACGTTGACCACGATAGAGCGTGGGTCAGATCCACCAACTAGGTTTGTCCTGGGCAAAATCTTTTAGCATCTGACTGTAAACCTTTGAGTCCCAAATCTACTGCAGGAGTACATTTCTAAAGCCTCAATAGAACCTCAAGGGAGATACTTAGAGACTTACAGGGTGTCCGGTAGAGTCCAGTCCACGTCCAGCTGCCACTGGTCAGCTGGGGAGTTGCAGAAAAAGGCCTCTTGTAGCTTGTTATGTCCATGTTGCTTTAACAGGTCAGCCTTATGACCCTGGAGTTCAATTCTTTGTCCTGGGTACAAGACGGAGAGCAGGTCCAGTTTTCAGGGTTCTTCTTAGCTCATAGATAGCAGGTTCAGTCTTCTTCTGTACTTCCACAGGTCCAGAAGTTATCTGAAGTTGGTGCCTGGAGGTGCCACGTTTTTGCCTGGCACAAGCTAGTGTGTAGGAATGACCCCATGGGACATTCTAACTAATAGGCTAATGTACCCCAACAAACTCAGAGACTGAAATCTGGCAAATTCAGAGCTGAGCTTTCAGCAACCAGACAGTGGATACACACTAAGTGTTTTGGCATTACATTTCCCTACTTTGAAGTGCATGCCAAATGTTATATGTAAATCCAGCAGACCTGTCAAACACTCAGTGACACTGTAATGTCCAAGAGAGTTCCACTGTGACTGGTGTTTGACAGGCTGGCAGGACAATAGAAGGGCCCTGTCCAAGTGTCAGCAAACATTTACCTATGATTGTGGAGGCCCCTTTGAAGTGCACCCCAAGTGCTGTATGGAAAACCCCAGCAGTCCTGTCAAGCAGGATGCAACATTCAAGCAGGACTTGACACTTTAATGTAAAAAAGGATCCTCCAAGGCTCTCCTGCACATTCTATCAGGTTCAGATGGGTCATCTCTGCCCATTCAGGTCAGCCTGATGTTTACTCCTGGGAGTGGTTCACACCTCACCACAGGGGAGCCATCAACTACCAGGTGACAGTTGGAAGACCTTAGAAGCTGTAGCCAGGCAAAAGGTAACTTTTCTAAAGGTTATAAAAAGCTGTTTCCTAAATGGATATAGCATATATTAAACTTAATATTGTATCCAAGTGCTTTCCTATGGAACAGCTAACCCTGCTACAGAGAAAATGGCCTTTTCACTGTAAGACATGTTTAACACTGAACCTTTACATTTCCTACTTTTAAATACCATACACCTTGCCTTGGGGCCAAAAAAGGCCTAGTTAGGGGTGACCTACTAATATATATATATATATATATTTTTTTTTAATTCTTTTTATTGTACAGCTTGTAACAGCAGGATACAAAGCCCCCACGGGACTTAGCAGGGCATTGACAAGAAATATGCAATACAAGTATTTTTTACATTAAAACCAATACCCAACCGAGAAACAACCCCCCCACCTCCCCCACCCCAGAACCCGGCACCGTTGAGTTTCATGGACCTGACGGAATAAGTGACCTGTATACCCAAAGCAGCCCACTAAAAGGCCTCCCAATCCCGTCATTCTGAAGAGGCAGTCTATCAGTTCGACCGTCTATGACAAATCTGGATTGCTGAGTAAGTACCCTGTTAATGGGGCCCAAAAATCCTTGGGCCTCGAGGCCTCCGGCAGTTCCTCTGCATAGATCCCCAATTGATCCCTACAATATAGCAATTCACGCATCCATTTTTTCACTGTGGGGAGAGTTTTAGCCCCCCAGCATTGCGCAATCGCCCGCTTGGCAAAGAGAGTGGAGTTAGCTACCAGTCTCCGATTGCACGGCTTTAGGCCCTGTACCCACCTAAGAGGCAAACATCCGGTGCACACACCACATCTTCAAGCACCACTTCTGCGAGCACACCTGTGACATGAGTCCAGAAGCCATGTATACCAGCACAGCGCCATGCAAGGTGCTTAAAGTCTGCATCCTCCTGCCCGCACTGCACACAGCGAGCATTCTCCCTGAGTCCAAAACGACGCAGTTGAAGAGGGGTGTAGTATAACTGGTGGAGATACTTGAAATGTATGATGCGGAGGTTACAGTTTGCCGTCAAGCGTCCTGTTAGTGTGCAGCAAAACTTCCAGGCGTCCTGGGACAGAGGGACCCCCAACGCCACGGCCCATTTTTTGTAGGAAGGGTCGTCAAGGGGATCCCGCTTCCTCAGGGAGGCATTATATAATTTCGTTATCAATCCCCTACGTGAGCTGCTAACCAGCAC
This sequence comes from Calotriton arnoldi, assembly GCA_963921515.1. NCBI lineage: Eukaryota > Metazoa > Chordata > Amphibia > Caudata > Salamandridae > Calotriton > Calotriton arnoldi. Next base: position 3,844,787 of record CAWUFW010000526.1, on the reverse strand, counting down.
CGCCTGTAACGCCGATAGCAGTCTCGGCTCGGCAGGATAGTCGGGATATAGAGCACGAATAGCCTGTCTCACTCGCACATAAGTGAACCCCAGCATCATGTCCCGATCCCGCCCCTGCTGTATGACTGACAGCGGTCGGAACCGGCCCTGCGTGTAGAGGTCCCGCATCTGAGCAATTCCGGCATTTCCCAATGAATGTATTGCGGCCCGCTCTTGTGTTGCGGAGATGCCCGGGTGTGCCGCAAGCAGTAGTGACTGGGCGTAGAGGTAATCTAGGTTCGCCCTTTTTGCCAGGGATTTCCATGCCCACGCAGTACAATGGACCGGGTTGATTTCAGTTCACGGCCCGCCGTGCCCTCCCAGTAATGCAGCCGCCACTAGTGGCACAGGTAGCACCGAGTCTGCTTCCACTGCAATGTGTGGCTGAAATCGCTGTGGGTGGTACCAAAAATGAGCAAACTGCGCTTGTGCGCAAAGGTAATATAACCTCATATCAGGGGCTTCAAATCTGCCACGTTCAAACGGCTGCACCAGCACATCCCGGCTACAGCGGGGCTTCTTGCCTCCCCAGACAAAGGACAGCAAGGCTGACTGAAGTGTGTTGAATAATGCAAGATTTAAGCGAATTGGGATGTTGAGGAAGAGGTAGAGGAGTTTCGGCAAGATCGTCATCTTGACGACTGCTATCCTATCTGCTAGGGAGAGCGGCAGTTTGGCCCATCTTGCTGCTTGTTCAGTGACCTTGGTAATGACGCGCCCATAGTTTGTAGATATCACCACTTCAGGGTCCCTGTGCAGCCACACGCCCAGGTAGCGGACCGGGTCAGTGGACCACGTTAGTGGGAAGTCCAATTCCACTTCGCGTGTATTGGCTGTTAGCGGGAACACCGTCGTCTTTTCCCAGTTTATGCCTAGACCTGAGTACCTTTCAAACTTCACGTACTCACGGAGCAATTCTGATAAATACGTAGCAGACTCGCGTGCATATAACAGCATGTCGTCCGCTTATAGCGAAACCACCAGAGGCCGCTGACAAAATTGTAGCGCCGCTTTGGCATGTCGCAAGCACAATTTACATGCCAAAGGCTCCAATGCGAGCGCAAAAAGTATTGGCGACAGGGGGCAGCCCTGCCGCGTGCCTCTATTTACTGGAAACGCCACCGATATCCAGCCGTTCATGCGTATCCGTGCCACCAGCGCCTCGTATAATAGATGGATCCATTTTAAGAAAAAGGGTGGCATTCCCATACGGAGCAGCACCGTGAACATATACTCCCAGTGCAGGGAGTCAAACGCCTTTGCGGCGTCCAGCAGTACCGCCACTGCCTAGAAATCCACCTCAAAATAGTGTAGAGTGGCGAAAACAGTGCACAAATTATGCATGGTTGATCTGGCGGGCACAAATCCCGACTGGTCCGGGAGAACTAGGTTGGGGACCAAAGGCAGAAGTCTACTGGCAATCATTTTGGCCAGGATTTTGGCGTCAAGATTAATCATAGGTAGTGGCCTATAGGAGTCGCACCTGTTGGCTGCCTTGTCCGGCTTCAACAGCATGACAATGAGGGCCTCCTTAAGCGTAGGGGGGAGCGTTCCGGTGTCATACGCCTCCGCAAAAACATCCAGGAGTCTAGGGGCCAGATCTCCGGCATAGGCCTTGTAGAACTCACTCGGTAGTCCATCAGGACCGGCCGCCTTACAGGTCGGGAGGGACGTGATGGCCAGCTTGACGTCTTCCACGTCAAATGGCTGTGTGAGATACTCTCGCTGGTCTGACGATAGCCAGCCCAGGGCTACATCCTCCAGGTAAGAGTCCACTTCATCGGCCGGGGCGAAAGGCCGCTTCTCATAGAGGGCAGTATAGAAATCTAGTACCACTCTACTTATTTCCGGCGTGGTGAAATGCGCCTCCCCCACCTCATCTAACATTTCAGTGATAGACTCCTGACTCCGGGGCGCCACCAGCTGTTGCGCAAGAGAGCCGCTAGGCCTTCCCCCCTCCCCATAATATCGCGCCGTGCTTCGGTGTGATCTGTGGGCCATTTCCTGATCCACAGTTTCATTGTGCTCTGAAACCAGATCGCGGATCGCGCCCAGTGTCCCTGGATTGCGGTTCCGCTCGTAGTCATGTTCCAAGGTGGAGATTTCGGCGGCCAATTTACGAATTCTGCGTTGTAGATCTTTCAGGACCCCAGCTTGCGCGCCTATGCATACCCCCCGAATCGTAACCTTAAAAGCTTCCCACAAGACGCCGGCGCTTTCCACAGTGCCCTCGTTTTCTTTAAAAAAATTCCCAATTGCCTCACCCACCGTGCACCTAAAGACTTGGTCCGTCAATGGTGTCTGTTGCAGTCGCCATGAGAACGGTGGACGGGCGCACTCCGGGGCAATCATTTCAAGCAGCACTGGGGAGTGATCCGAGAGCGTCTTCGCCAAATGAAGGACGTCTGTCGCCCAAGTGCACGCGACTTCAGTGAGGAGCCAGTAGTCCAAACGGGACCATGTGCCTTGCACGGTAGAGATAAAGGTGCTTTCTGTCGCCCCAGGGTGCCACATCCGCCAGACATCATGTAGTTCCCGGCCTCTAAAAGGGCGAGCAAGGCGTCTGTCGCCAGCCTGTGCCTTGGAACCCCACTTCCCGACATATCTTTAGTTATATCTAGACAAGTGTTGAAGTCGCCCCCCCAGAGAATTTCGGAAGGAGGAAACTTAGATATACGGCGCCACACATCAGCGAAGAAGGAGTGATCATCCACATTCGGCCCATACACATTGACCAGCAACACTCTTGCACCTCCAAGCTTCCCATGCACAAGAGCTAATCTACCCTGGTCATCTGTCTCTGAGCTTAGAACCGTAAAGGGAACCCCTTTCTTGACAAGTATTAGCACCCCACTGGAGTAGGAGGAGTATGAGGAAGCAATCCTAACACCAGCCCACCTTGCGCCCACAGTTTTCTCAGAGAGTTGGGTAAGATGCGTTTCCTGCAGGAGTGCTACCTGTACATCAAGCCTGTCCAGGTAGGCCAGTACTGACCGGATTTTCTTGGGAGTGTTTAGGCCCCGTACGTTCCAGGTAAGGAACTTTATATTACCACCAGAATCTTACAGTTGTAAAGACATGCACAGTAGTATTGTGACGATCTACAGTAGTGTGGTGCCTGGGATTAGCATCAACATGAGGTCTAAGTGCCATCCATTGCACCCCCTTCTCCCCCCTCCAACCCCCACCCACTTCAGCAGCCCCAACATGCCAAAGCCATCTTTTCCCTGAATAAACAATTCCCAACACCCAGAACAAAAATTGCATAACATGTGGGGAACTCCCATATGGGGAACACCAGAGAGCTACAAGCCTCCCTCGAAGTGGGAGGTGGCTGATCAGGTCCAATTACTTTGCAAGATAAAGGAACGTATAAATCAATGCATTATATCAAGATCATGTGCCTCCAGAGGACCAGCGCCACTACAGTAAATCTGCTGTGGGGTACGTAAATGACTGTACATAAGTTCGGGGCCCCTCCCGCGTGTGGTATAGTAAACCAATAAATACAGTTCGTCATCGCTCCGCTAGCAGGCACCTGCTTGAGGGATAAAATGACACATGTTGGAATATGATATAACATAAACTTCTGCTTCAAACAATCTACTCAATCGTGACAACCCTCTGGAAAAAGTCATATAACACCTAGCATGAGTCCAGGGCCAGATGTGCAAATGTGACAAGGAGCAATAATACTACTTAGTGACAAGGTGTGACCCACAATACAGAACGCTAACATCAACTTAGTTCGTCACCACTCGTTCCGCTACTGCTCCTCCTCGTCCGACTCAGCCTGGGTCTCGCGGCGCCGTCTCTTCTGCTTGTTCACGTGCTCCATCGCTGCTTTGGGGGGTGGTGAAAATTTTGAAGTTTCCCTCTTGCCCAATCCGTAAGCAGGCGGGGTACAGCATGGCGTAGGGAATGCCCTCGGATTTCAGGAGTTTCTTCACAGCACCAAACTCCGAATGTGCCGCCTGGACTGCAACGGTAAAGTCAGGGAAGAAAGACAGCGAATTCCCCTGATGGGTGATGGTACCCTTTTCCCTGGCGAGTCTCAGTATAGCATCCCGGTCCCGGTAATTTAATAGCCGAGCAATTATAGGACGAGGTGGAGCGCCCGGTACCGACCTCGCCGCCAGGGAGCGGTGAGCCTGCTCGACTATAAACATTGCGGACAAGTTCTCAGAGCCAAAGGTGTCCTTGATCAGAGCCTCGATGAAGTTCTCCATCCTGCCAGTATTGGGGGACTCCGGCAGGCCCGTAATTCTAATGTTTTTGCGACGGGACCGAGCCTCAAATCTTCATTTTTCGCTTGTATAAGCGCCAGGACTTTTTCCATGTCGTTTGCCTTGCCCGCGACCTCGCTGAGGCCGTCCTCGTTAGTGGAGACCCTCTGCTCTATCTCCCCCATTCTTGCGTTATGCTTTTCCAGCTGGGAGGCCATATGGTCGAGTCTGTGATTAATGGCCGACATGTTCCCCTCTATAGCCTGAAGACTTTTCTGCATGGCTATCAGCGTCGTCTCCAGCGTGGAGGGACCATCGCCCTGAATGTCCGCTTCAGAATCAGAGGCAGCTTTTTGATGCGTTTTGTTAGTTTTGCGCGCCGCAAACGTGAGGCGGGGCTGTGACCTGTCCGTTTTCCCCATGTTGCCGAATAGTCAAGGCAAGTTTTCAAACAGCAGGCTGCGATGAGGCACTGCACAGGTGTGAAGATTCCTGGGCTCTGTGCTGTTAATGGGTTCCCGCAAACAAATGGCGTCTTGTCAGTGGGGTTCAATGCAGCAATCTCACAGGGTGCCTAGGTCTATGTAGTGCTACACATGCCGGTCTTCAGTAGTATGAGCACCTCCACAGTAATGTTGCCCAGTATTGCCAGTGACTCTCAGCTGCCAGTTGTTATATGCGGAAATCTATTGCCTAAGGGTGCCCAGTATAGAGGGGCCAGTCTCCACGAGAGAGGGGCTCCAGCAGCTCAGCCACACCAGCAGAGACTGTCTGGTCGATCGCTGCGCGCAGGCCCCGCGGCCCCACAGACCGTGATGTGACGTACGGGGTGCGAGACCAATGCGTGCAATCTGTGCCAATATTCAGTTGCGATGTGGTGCAACCCTCTCCGCCACCCACACTGCAGGTAGGCCGCAGCTCACAGAGCACAGCCCAGCGCCCAGGCCCACACCCGCTGCTGCAGCCGCAGGCCCAAGCAAGGCCGCACCCCACTCACCACCGCCCACTGCAAGCGTCGGCTACCTCCAGGGCAATGATCCAGCCTCTCCGGGGGTCAAGCATCAGCGGAGCTCCGTCCGGCCTCTCTCCAGGTGTCAGGGCCGGTGGGTCGTCGACGCACGAGACGCCAACCTGCCGGATAGTCAGAGTCCTGGGGCCCGCCGCGCAGTCCGGCCAATGTTGTCTCCAGCCGCCAAAGCTCTCCACGGGGCTCGCCGGCCCCCCGCTAATGTGGCAGAGGCACGGGTCGAGTGGTAAGGCTCCAGCGGTGGTCCCGCGGGGGCCCGCAGCCAGGCGCGCACGCTCCTCGCCAGAGACAGGGTGTCGCAGTCGGACGGCCACTGCAGCCTCAATCCGGCAGCCTACCCTGCGACTCTACTCAGCTGCGGCTTCCTGTCTCCGGCTCCCCGCACTCCGGCCAGCGGGCCGGTTCCGCCCCAGATGCTGGCGGCCGCCATGTTGTTTGCCGCCGGAGGGATCGTGTCTTCGCCGAAAACGGCCACTGCAGAGGCCCCCAAGTGTCTGCGAGGCCCCCACCGGAGGCAGGGGAGTTGTGCCGTTCAGGGCGATCGTTTTTTAGAATGTGATGCTTTATATTGGCGCGGATATTGGTCGGATGAAAAATCAGCCGGACAGAGCTGCACTAATGTGCGGCCATCTTGCCTGGCGCTCTCTAGCGCCCTCCTGCCTAGAATATTGATGAATAAACTTAGTAATCTTCCCGAGATGCCTCAGAAGCAAGAAGCATGGAGACATTAGCTTATTGATATGCAAATCAAAAAAGAATCTAAAATCAAATAACACAGAATAAGGTGACCACACATGGGACCACATGAAGGGAGTCTCAAACAGGAAGGCTTCTATCTTGTCGGAATTAAGGCGGAGAGAGTTGTCATTCATCCATCTGGCAACCTTAATCATACAGCCCCTAAACTGCTCCTGAAGGTGTGAGATGTCGCACTCCATGCGGTTGATAATTTGAGTGTCATCAGTGTACCCATAAACTTGAAATCCAAAAGAAGCAATAAGGTCTGCCAGAGGGGCCACAGATATATTAAAAAGCATAGGACTAAGGGCAAACCCCTTCGGGACACGGCAGGTGATATCCTTAAAAACGAAACGAAAAGATGCATCTGCACCGCAAGAGGTCTGTCCCTCAGAACAATAGAAATAAAACTCTTTATTTTAATGCAGATTTATATAGCGCGAACTCGATCCGAAGGTATTGGAGCGCTTTAGTTGAGCACCGGTTACGTTACACAAGGACACATTCAGGCACGGGGAGATTAAGTGATTTGCGGCTGCCCGCGGCCCCCGCAGGGGGCCACCCTAAACGGGCGGCCCCTTTAGTGCCATTTGGGCACTTCCCCACCCCCTATGACGATGCGGGACTCGAGTAGGAGTCCCCTTTCCTGACGCGTCACTTCCGGCACGCAGAGGAGGTGGGGAGGTATTTATGCCTCCCCCCGGCCACCTTGGCGTCCTCTTTGCGCCGGACACGCCGTCGTCTAGTGGTCTTAGGTCGTGTCTCCTTTCGCCGGGCCGAAGTTGTGGGAGCGCGAGAAAATTTGTGGTGAGTGGCCTGTACCCATACCGCCCTCACACCCCCCCTCCTCCCCCCCTCCCTGTTGCTGGTTGTCCCCTGTTGGTTAAACGGGTCTTGCCACCCGTCCACAGATGCCGCGGTTGCACAGGGCCGCCAGGAGGCTTCGCGGTGGTGCGAGGCTGGGGTGGAGACAGCGGCAGTGGTCACCTCCTTTCTGCGCTCCCAAAGCAACTGGGGAGGCTAGATTGCCCTGCTGCAGGGGCTGCGTATGGATTGCGCGGGTTCGGGTCCCGGCGCCAGTGGGGCATGTGCTTCGATTGCATCCGCTGGGAACATGTTGTTTGCCTCCCCATCCAAGGCCGGCCGGCAGCTCTCGATTTTGGCCCACTGCTGGTTAGTACAATGTCATGGGAGGGAGAGAAGCGTGGCCGTCCCCTGGTCTGGCGGTTCCACGTGCGTCGGGATTCTTGTGGTGAGCGTGGTGGCTTTAACACCAGCCTCCCAGAACCCATAACTCTTTGATTCGGGCCCCCTCGTCCAATTTGTGGAGCGGTTCTGCAGTTCACTGGCGGCGATTTTAGGGCCAACGGTTCCCACGTTCGGGGGTCGGCCGTAAGTTAACCCCATGTCGTACCCACTTCAGTAATCTGGCGATCTGCGTGCGTCGTTTTGTTTGGGGGCATTATCACCCCCAACCCCCTAGTCTCTCCCCTTCCTGTCCTTGTGTTGTAGCGGGGTGCCACAGATTTCATTCCGGATTACAGTGGTAAGGGCCCGCGGCCTGGTCGTTCATGGCCCGACTCGTCCTTGGATCCGTGGCCTATAGCTTAGCCGGGGAGGGGTGTGCGGTCGCCCACTCACCCTGTCTCAGATTTATTAGTCAAAATTCATGCTTAAGTCTCCGACTTGTAGTTTCCAAGTTCAGACCGCTGTGGACTAAAAGGCCAGAAATTTCCACACGGGCAGGCAGTCTATGCTAAATGCCTCTCCTGTTTTGAGTTTTATATAGCGCGATTTCGACCCGCAGGTACGGAGCGCTGGACAGATACACCAGTTTCGTTACGGACGGTCAATTGGCATAATTTGTTATGTCGCTTGAAGGGCAGCTGACCTCACCCATGCGGCCGGGTTTGCACTCGGAAGTGTGCCCGCGTGCCAGCTCCAGCCCTGGGGGCGTCAGGCTACTGTAGCAGTTTCTTTGCCTCCACTGTGCCAAGGGCGAGCGGTGTGCGTCAGTTTTGTTACGGTCGGGGGGGGGACACATTAGCAGTCCCCCACCCCCTGGTGTCTCTACCTCTTGTCCGGTGGCTTTTACCTCCCGGTGGGAGCCCGGTCGCGGGTGGTTGGTGCATCGGGGGAGCAAGGTGGGCAGTGCTGCCCTGGGGATGCGGCGCTGAGACATGGTTTGTGCGGTTTGGGGCGCGGGCACCTGGTCATTGCACCGCTACGCTGTGGTGGGGGCGCTGCCTCGGGCCGGTGGCGGGAGTCATTGGGATTCGCTCCGGGCGGCCTTCATGGTGCTTCGGCCGAGAGTGCACATCACGGCGTGGTGTTTGCTTTAGGCCCAGCACGGACATGTTTTGGGCGCTGGGCATTCCGCCGCATTCTGTTGTGGAGTGTTGTTTTCTGGTGCATGCGGCCCGTCCTATGTGGCATCAGACACGGCGGTTCGGCATCTGGTGCCACGAAGCAGTGTACACGGTGGCAGGAAGGGTTAAGTTCTTCTGGCTGCAATAGGCTGGCAGTATGACCCTAAAGCAAATGCTATCGACCTATCCTCAGGGGTGTTTCAGCACCAGGTGGCACTGCCCACAGTTGTGTTTTACGTTTGGTCGAAGGTGTGTCAACAGCTTGGCATGCTGTAGCCTGCAGTGATCATAGTGGGGCAAACCGCAGCATGAAAACTACAGAGTCAGGCGTGATCTGATAGGCCCCAAAGTGCAGCTGCACTATTTAGAGGAATTCCGGCAGAGGTAGTGTTGACTTGTGTGTAACTAAGGACACCCATGTCCCCCGGTGTTCCTCCGGAAATCTGTTTAATTATCTGGGTACTTGCGTTGCTCAGGCACGGGGTGGCGCACAACGGGCAACGTCACATGATGCATGTTGGTGGGGCGTGTGCGGTTAGGAACACGCTTAGGCGGCCGGAACATTGGTCGCAGCGCCCTTATTTGGATGTACTGGGAGCATTCTGTTTACGAACATGTGCTCACTTGCCAACTGCTATTTACGTGTCAGTTGTATGTGTTCCCCCATGCGGAGGTAATTTAACTGGGGCACCTGCGTTGTTCAGGTACGGGCAGTGCAGAACATGCAGCGGAACAGGATATGTTTGTGGGCGGTTCACGGACACGCTTTTACTGCCGGATTATAGGGGCGCAGCGTTCCTGCTAGGCGGAACAGCCCTAGTTCCTGCATAATGGCGATAAAGCGTTCGTTCATAGCCATTTTGTTGTCACAGTATTATATCACTGAGTTTGGTCAAAAGATTGAATTTTAATAGCACACAGGTTAGGCATTTGATGTCACCGCGGACTGGCAGCTGTAACTCCGGGGTATCGCTCCAGGTCCACCGGTGTTCGTTCTGCATGAAATGACAGTGTATGAGCGACGGGTAGTCTTTTTCAGCCTACATTATTCACGGGGTGCACGCAAGCTTCATGTAGGGGCCGTTGTTAAGGTGGTGGTTCTTACAGTGGTGCCTTCGTGAGTGACCTGCGCAGTGGATTGGTTGGTTGTGGTGCCTTTCCTTGGAGTTGGGATGCTCGGTACAAACCTCGGCTTGTCCCGCAGGCGCTGTGGGGGGCGTGCGCTATGAGCAATCAGTTTCGTTTTATTGCATCGAGCAAAGACTTCGCTGCTTGGCCAACAGGGTCCTTGCGCCACCAGGGGTTGTGGAACATGTGTACATTGCTCAAGGCGCTTCCATGCCCAGAAATGCACACAAAAGCAGCCTTAAGCCTTGGTGGTCTTGGAGTTTCTAGTTGGTCTAATGGGTGTAATTACTGATATCGATATGTCTCCCTCATCTTCATTGCTTGATTTTGCTCGCAAGAAAGTGTCAGTCATAGTCCTTTAAATGTCACTCATAGTTGCACGGAAATGATGAAAATGTCACACATAGCAATCGGAAACATTGGCAGCTATGGATGGGGGCGGCTAGCTCTTGGTTGGCTATGCAACTGAGCTATAATTATGGCTTATTTATGTGATGCAAATAGAAGCATTGACTAACCCAATAGATGGACTTGTTGAAGGTGTAGTGCTCCTTCTGTATTAAATATAGGGATGCAAGGACATAGCGGCATAATACCAGGCAAGGGCAAGGCACGGCCTTCTTCCAGCATGCTTGGGGGCGCTGACGCGTTTAAAACACGGCATCCTGAAGGTTTGAGGTCAGAAGTGCATTTACTTGTACTCAACAGCACATGCTGTGGTGCTACCAGTCGCCCTGGGCCAAAATTATTGGGGGCACCTGTTTCGAACGGCTTTTAAATTGATACTGTTCAGTTCCTTCATGCCCACTTTAAGGACGGTTACTGACAGGGCACAGACACACTCGTCCAAATTATGAATGTTGACATCCAATATGCAGGGACGGTGACGCGCTTGCAATACTGTAACACAGGAGCAGCTAGTTGTGCTGCCAATGGACCCTCCAGGAGCACAGGGTATGCCCACACCCCTCAGTGGGCTTTAAACAGTAGATGGTTCTTCTCGGATGTGGCACGGCTGTGTTCGGCCGCCGTTGTTTGCCTATATTGATGTACGGTTCTAACTTAGTATTATGCCCGGGTTGCATAGGTAATAGTAGAGAAATCCCGGCTCATGGAATTTTGTTGACCACGGAGGCGAAAACTGGTTGTCGCCAATGTCATTGAATTGGATGACAGCTGCATAGCAACAGGTGTATAGGGCATGGGTGCTTGTGGCACATTTGATGATGGTGCGGGATAATTATTGTTTTACTGTAGGAAACTGGGATCTTAGGCCCAGGTTCTGTCTTTCTTTGCTGCCGGTTACCAGCCCAATGTTGGGAAAGTACAATCTTACATTTACTCTGGGCTATGACAACGCAGAGAGGTGCTGTGAAATGTGGTTGAGACTGCATTGTGCTATTGGCTACAAGGGCCTTGATGAAGAACATCTGCTGGCACCATTTACAAACAGGCTTGGGTGCATATCCTGGCCAACCAGAAACTCCATATACATTATTGGTAGAGAATGCCCAGGAGTGCTTTGCGGTCCTGTTCCACCTGCCCCACAGGTGAATGTCTTAGTCCACAGGGCTGGTGGAAGGCTCCTTTGGGGGGGCCTGGCTGAAGGGCTAGGGGCAGGTATGTCTCGCGCAATCATCGCACTGTCAAGCCTAGTCATAAGCGGATTGTATCAGGGGAGCTGGCCGTGGGTCAGGGAGCGCAGTTGCACTGTGCAGCTTGCAGCCAGATGCGCTACGGTTGGTATCCGATGCAAGGGGCATATGTCAGGCTAGAGCTGTGCCCGGATGTATCCCGGAGGACTGGCCTTTGACCATTATTTGTTCCCGCTGTCTCAGAGCCGGGTAACGGACGGTACCCTTCCCCAGATGCACGGCGCCAAACTGCCCTAGGGGTCCCTCCTAGGACTCAGCTGGCTATCTTACTGAGGATTGGTTGGCAATCAGTTGAGAAGCATTGGTCTTCCAATTGGCAGGCATTCGCAAGCGGTTCATGTAGGAAGAACGGCGCAACTCTGATTGGATTGCCACTAAATGAGTCTCTTGCCGCCGTTTTCATTGCGTTGGCATGTGTTGGACTGTGGTAGAAGCTGCACCCTAGTCTCGACGTGAAGCCAATTGTACACAACCCTATGGTGATAGGTGATGGCTCAGTGGGGCATGAGGTACTTATGATTTGCGCCCTGCTACAAGGGTTAGTAGGGTACACAGCTGATGGAGTGGATGCATAAGGTGTTATGCGAAGTACAGTTCCTACCAGCAGCCACCGGGTTGTGCTACCTGAGCTGTGGGACGGTGGCCCGATTGACCTAGTGAGTTATGTAATCCCTGTGATGTCATGATGAGGTTTGGTAGCACAGGGTAATAGGGGCAGATGGAACTAAGTTTCTCTTGTGTGGACGATACCAAGGGTAATTTAAAATAACCTGGTATGGAGTCTCTTCTGTAGTGTGCCTAGGGTGCCACTGTGGGAGTGCGGTTGGCACATTAAATTCACACTGCCTCTGGGATAAGCCAAAGTCGCTGCCTAGCCACCTAGGGGTGGGCAGGTGTCAGCTTAAGTTTGTACTCCCTTCTCCTGACTAGAGAGGTGGGTTCGGCCAGGTTTAGGTGCATTCCTAGCCAACCAGAAACTCCATTTACAACATTGGTAGAGAATGCCTAGGAGTTGTTTGCAGTCCATTCGCAACCGCCCCACAGGGCGAATGTTTTAGGCCACAAGGTCTGTGGAGTGCTCTTGTGTGGGGAGCTTGGCGATGAGCTACAGTCAGGCTAGGACGTCTTGGGCTTTCGCCGCACTGTTGAGTGCCCGTCACGAGCAGATTGTATCGGGGTGAGCTGGCTGAGGGTTAGGAAGCGCCAAGGTATCAGGAGCACTGAGCGACTTACAGCCAGATGCGGTATCCGATGAGGTTTGGTAGCACAGGGTAATAGGGGCGGATAGTACTAAGTCTCTCTTGGATGGACGATATGAGGAGAATGCCTAGGAGCTGTTTGCAGTCCATTGCAACCGCCCCACAGGGCGAATGTTTTAAGGCCACAAGGTTATGGATGGCTCTTGTGTGGGAGCCGGGTGAAGAGCTACGGTCAGGCTAGGATGTCTCGTGCTTTCGCCGTACTGTTGAGTCCCAGTCACGAGCGGTTTGTATCAGGGTGAGCCGGCTGTGGGTCAGGAAGCGCCTAGGCATCAGTAGCACTCATTTGCAGGCGTAAGTAACAGTTTCCGCTACCAGTTCAAATGTGCATCTTTCACTAAGTTACTCAGATAACTGGGACAGGAAGTAAGGTGTGCCGGATAACTCTTGCTTCTACCTTCATTGGCACACCCATCCACACCAAGCCGATTGTTTAAGGTCACCCTGGGCCGCATTTACACAGCCCAAGAATAGGCCCTGGTGGGGCAGTGCCATGAATTACTAAATTGAGCGAAACAGGAGGCGTGCCCGTGGGTTACACCAGCAAATGTTTGGGGAGAGCTGACTCCGCCCATGGTCAAGGGGTAGGTTTAAGTAGTTGGAATGGCACTCTTTCTTGACCAGGGGTTCAATGCGACACGAGGGCATCGCCGCGTTGCGGCCAGAGCACGGGCATTGGGTGGTTCCCTGGGGGCAGCAAGTGCAGGCAAGGCACTTTCCAAACCTGGCACCAGTACACAAGGTAGTCGGGGCCAACTTGTCTGTTGGGTGACTTGTGTAGGCACCGGTGTAGTTGTCACTCCTAGAAGGGGTGAGTTGTCTCCAATAGTGGGCACAACACATATAGGTGTGTCTCTGGCCTTAAGGCTGTGTGGAGCCTGCCTCATTCAGAGGTACGCACAGGCGAAGTAAGTGCACTCTAGAACCGAGGTTAGGTGACACAGGAGGATGGAGGGTGATTCAAGGGACACAGGTGGTGTGACGGCAACGCGGGACTGTCAGCCTATGCTGGGTAGGTGGTTCCGTATCACCAACCAGAAGAGTGCCATGTGGCAAAAAACAGTAAATATGCTTAAGAATGATATAGATGCTGGTCAGGAGAGGTTTGTCAAAGGTATTACACTTATTGCCAGGCATTGTTAACAACCCATCCACACCAAGGCTATAGCCTAGGTGCCTGGGCCGCATACACACAGCCCGGTATTAGGCACCTGCGGTTGTCAGCGCCAGGAGTTACTAAATTACAACTGTACAGTGGGCATACTTGCTAACCGGGCAGTATTGCTACACCCTCCATGGGCCGATTAGTCTGACACCAGTAGCAGTGAGTGTGGTTTGCCCTCAGTGCAGTTGGTAGGAGAATTTAAATTCCATGTACAGGTTATACTGGTCTTGCTACCAGTGGGTCTCGTGTGTGAGCGGGTTAACTGCTTTATTAAAGGCATAAATGGTGTATGGCATAACACATAGACTACTAGGAATTAAATCAGGGACCAGCTACCTTACACATGGATTTCGGTGGAGGGCAAGTAAGTCCGTCCGGGGTAACCAAGTGTACCGGGTCTGTGCTTGGCATCTTGGGTCAAAGCGGGTTGGCACACAGGGGGTGTCTAGGATTGTACCAGGCACACTCGGCAGGTATAATGCAAAAGAACTGCACGTTGACACTAGTTTGAGTATAACAGATGCAACAATTTTATCCCTGCCAAAGCAAACCAAGGTTCTGATGGTCAGAGGCACAACATACATCGGTTCACTCCAGCCTCACTGAAGGTAGTCTGTTAGTTGAGGTATAGAACGGGACGTCTTGCGCCAGGGTGCGGGCATTGCACGGGCGACACAGCAGATAGTCTGCTGTCAGACGAGGGTGTTTGCGGGCTAGGAGGCCAGGCAATGTAGCAGAACCATTCTAAGGACCCCTCTCCCCCACCGTACTGCCCGAGAATTTGAGTGCAGTGGGATTTGCAATGTCACAGGTATTTTCCCGCCCGTACAGGGGCAGAAGGGTACATTGCGGAAAACTGCTTAAATAGAGTGGGGGCAAGACCTTTAGAGGATGTGCACCAGTAACCGCAAGAGCGTGGTGTTAAGATCAAAATCTTGCAGCGGCAAGTTAGCCAGGTGGCATGCGTCAGTTGGTTAGGCCAGAAGGTGGCCATGGCTCCATTAGCGGCTTGAAATGTGTTTGGAGCACCATTGCTGACAATTCCAGACCACACACTGCGACTCGGTCCAGTAGATGAAGGCCATATGCTCGGGTGCGGCTTGATCTTGTGGAGGGCTATGATTCCTGGTATAACAAAGTGCTAGGTCATTAGCTTGTTGAGCATCTAGGGTCACAGCTGGTTAGCAGGTATGTGTGTATCTGTCACCGAGCTTTAGTTAAGCAAGCCTGGCAGGTGGCGTAAGTTGTCACTCCAAATGGTTGCGATGACTGCAAAGTGTGCGCTAGGCGATCAGCCCTGTTCGCCATGGTTTATTAACACAGAGGTCGGTGCACTTGTCTGGTCAACCTCAACAATGAGGTGCACTCTGCTCCTGGGCAGGTTACGGGTTGCTTCAGTTAAGCATGAAATGCCCCGCCCGCATAGCCAGAGTATATAGCCTGGTTGTGGAAGCGGTCTTCAAGCATGTGTGCTGCTGTTCCAGGTATTGGGGAAACAGGTGTTGGGGAGCACGAACTGCTAGAAGGCCTGCAACTTCAGGTTGCAGGAGGTGGGAGCCACATCAGCTTGAAGGGTAATACAGCGATGTTTAAGAGTAGAGCTCCCTCCTGGGAGGCCATCACATTCTTGCAGGTCATGCGAGGCACTGGTACATCCCCGGAGAAGGATAAACCGCTCCATGCGCAAGTTTGCAGAACAAGGGGCTTTGGCTTCATCAGGCATGAGCTATGCCGGGCGAACACCAAAGGTTAATTTGACAATGTTGGGGTGCACTTGGCACAGGTGGGCTTGGATCTGTTCCTGCTGGACATGAATGAGGGCCGGGAAATTACAGGTTGCAGTGAGAAAGGAGCTGTTTTGGTGGGGGGCTCTTTAGGCGACGGGGGCCGCCTCCAGAGCTGTGGAGGAGTTACAGGGCGATCTGGAAGCAAATGGGTACAGAAGAGTACCTCTGCAAGAGCACAATAGGGGTGCCAGAGCCAAATCCCAGGAGCCTCATGGGAGGGTCCTGGAACAATTACGTCGGCGCCCCGTTAGTCCTTCGGGCGGTTGTGGGCCTGAACAACCGGGGGCTTGCCTTGCTACGCTCCGCCCTGAAATAAACCCGTTTATTATCGTTTTATTTAAATCCTCTGGACCCGCCCCCAGGACTCTGATGAGTCTTGGGGGTGGGTCCAGGGGATGCTGGTGAGGGAGTGGTGGGCACTCCCTTCACTGTGCATGAGGTGTTTGGCCTGTCGTCGCAGGCCGGCCAAACCCTCGTGCGCAGTGAAGCTCTCTCCAGCCCCAGCTGCGTTGCTGGGTCTGGAGAGAGTAGGCACAGGCTCCCAGTCTCCCTGGGAGCACAAGTTGCTGGCGCTCAGGCCAATCCCGACGCTGTTTTCATGCAGCATCAGGATTGACTGCAGTGCATTTTGGGAACCTGTGCCTAGAATCAGGAAGAGCGCGATGCGGCGGGAGATGGCAGCGGCATTAAGGTAAGCTTTTAAAAAAAAAACAATTGTCCCCCACCTCCCTCCTCCGGCCCGACACACCTTGCCACTTTGACAGGTGATGGGCCGCTACTGAAATTGGCACCCTGACAGTGACAGATGTAAACATATTCCTCCCATCTCTTCATTCTAATAATAACTTGATTGATATACAGCGCTTCATATAGCACTTCTGTTAAAAGAGGGAAGGCTAAGTGGGTCTTGCTGAGTTTCAATCTTGTGATGTTCAGATCGCATCAGATGTCTCTTTAATCTATCAGGTGCACCAACCTGCTCCTGAGGCTTCTTTTGAAAATAATGACCTCAATTACGAGTTCCCTAGAGGTGTACTATTTATTGCACCTGCTAACAACCGACACGTCGGGGTTTGGAAGTTAACAGCTGCAATACATAGCAGGTATTAAAAATTAGCATTCAAAAATAGGGTATAGCATGCAGATTTTGGTGATTTCTGCAGCAAGTTCCCCATGTCCCAGTACTTAACAGGCTTTTCCCATGTTAAATGTTGGCAGGTTTGAACTAGGGGTGGGCGGAACTTATGGAGCTTTACTCTGCGGAATTCCACAGAGTTGCAGAAAAACTCTGTGGAATCCACCAATGAGTGGAAAATATGCAGCTCGCGCTGTGATTTAGTGCTGGTAGCGAAAGCAGCACTGAAAATCAGAGTGAACTACACCATACATTGCACAAGAGTGCACAGCTTTTTGAGTTGATTTTTCTACCACATGGGTAGAAAATTTACTCGAGCAGCAGCAAATGGCAGCCCTCTCAACGTGACTGCTCGCGTTAGAAATTCGAGCTAGGGGATGCCAAACCTCACTCGCCAGCTCCCATATCCTGGAGCCTCGTGGAAAAATAATTCCGCTTTGCGGCAATTGGTGGAATTTGGCCAGAACTCGGTGTTAAAGAGTAACGTGGAGTGGCCAAAATTCCACCAATTCTGCGGGCAGATCGGAGCATTCAGAGACCTGTATCTTCTAAGACATGTAGGGGTTGAAAAGAGAATACAAGAGATTTGAGCCCTTGAGAGACCCAAAACATTTCCAATTGCCTTTAAATCTGGTTGCAATTCATCACCACTTGAGCCCCAATCACAAGCGGATTGGATGCTAATGAGGTCTTTATTCCACCTAATAAATACTGATACCACAGGTGAGTTATGCATCTGGAGCAGTAAGTATTTCTTATTTTGCATTTTCCATCAGAAAACGGAGCATAACATGCAGCATTTACTTTGCACCTCACTGAATTCTGCATATATCAGGATTTACAAGGCAGTTTACACTGGTAAATTTGTGCAGGTTTAATCTGCTAAAATTTACCTGGGACTAATTGTGCCGGGAGTGATAATAACCACAAAGCTGTGAATTGTAATATGTGCAGCAACACAAGTTAACCACCTATCTGAATATTATGGGCCACTTATGATGAGGCCATGGATTTTGTTTGTTAGAAGGTAAGAAAAGAGCTTATAACCTCACCATGAAAGCCCATCCAGGCATTCAGAGTTCAGATCAGTCAGCCATGATCAGTTGTGTTAAAAGCTGCTGATTGGGAAGAGAATCTGGAGGTGGTTGTATAAAACCAAGCCGCACTGCAGATGCACCAGGACCTCAGCAGTACCAAAGAACAACCAGCGAGCATCCTAATGGTGCGAGACATGGCAGCCAATGAGAATAAGAGAGAAGGAAACAACGGTAATAGCGCTGAACGCCTGGAGTAAGATGGAGCTCAAGGAGACAAGAGAGCACATGAAAAGGGAGCAACCACAACAAAGGACGAGGAGGTGAAGACCCAAAGAACAGCGGCGGGACCAGCAGGAGGGGGAGAAGATTATGAGAGAAGCACGGACGGACCAGCGGTAGCGGAAATGAAGGAAGAGTTGACCCTCGAGAGAAGCACTACGGAAGGGTACTCCGCTGCTTGACCTCAGAGCCGTGGCTCCAGGCAAGTGGCTCACAGGGATTGGGGAACTATATGGGATGGGTGACTACGAGGGTTGTTCTACTGAGACTCTAGTGCAGACTGCCGGCTAGGCGACATGTGTGCACAGCGGTGGCATTTTTGGCACTCAATAGAAATTGAGAGACTGCACACCAACATGAGAGTTGAAATTGTAAGGGCACCACGGACAACAGGCGTAGAGCGGGAAGTCTTATTACAATTGAGCACCAGTGGGTGTGGGCTCTATCCTTTAAACAATAAAAGGCCTGTCCTCTAATTCCTTGTCATTTTATCCCGAGGGCCATCCCACCAAGGCCAGGAAGTCCAAGGAACTCGGCTGAAGAACAAGGAAGGGACAAGTTACAGTCCTGCATCCTGGATGAGCAACAGCTGCCTGAAGCTCAACTCGGAGAAGACAGGAGTCCTCGTCCTTGGAACCACCCCATCGGCATGGAACAACACCTGGTGGCCCACCGCCCTCGGCAGCCTTCCGACACCCACGGACCATGCCAGAAACCTCGGCATCGTACTCGACTCCTCCCTCTCCATGAACCGACAGGTCAACGCCGTCACTTCCAGCTGCTTCAACACCCGTCGCATCCTCCGAAAGACCTTCAAATGGATCCCCCCCGAGCCAAGGAAAACAGTCACCCACGAGCTCATCACCAGCAGACTGGACTACGAAAACGCCCTCTATGCCGGCATCAACAAGTCTCTACTCCGCAAGCTCCAGACAATACAGAACACCACCGACAGACTCGTCCTCGGCATCCCTCGACACGAGCACATCAGCCAACACCTACGGAATCTCCACTGGCTCCCCGTCAAGAAGAGCGTCACTTTAAAAAAACTCACCCACGCCTATAAATGCCTCCATAACACCGGACCCCAATAACTCAACTAGAGAATCACCTTCCACATACCCAAAAGAAACCTCCGATCCGTCAACCTCGCCCTCGCCGAAACCCCACGCATCCGCAGAGCCAGAACAGGTGGAAGAGCCTTCTCCTACATCGTGGCCAAGACCTGAAACGAGCTCCCGATCGACATCAGATGCGCCCCCTCCCTGAACACCTTCAGGAAGGCTCTCAAGACCTGGCCCTTCGACTGAACGGAACTGCGGACCCCCCCACACCACCAGCGCCTTGAGACCCTCACGGGTGAGTAGCACGCTTACAATTTCCTGATTGATTGATTGGTCTGGAAGTTTAGGTTTCTGAATTGACAGATTGAGGTTCGGGGTCAAGGATCGAGACCCCTGGCCATCTCAGATGGGATAGGGTAGGGAGTCAACTTGCTCGAAAGCCCATGTATGACGCTGCCTCTAGGATGATGTCTCTGGCCTGGCGACCAGGCAGGGTTTGTATTGTGGGTGCAGATGAGGAGAAATCAACCACTTTATAGTGTTGGGTTAGGAGGAAGAGGAGCCCTCCGATCCCGAATTCACAAACCTGGACTATAGATGGACCCATTTGGGGCTATAGGGCGGCGATAGAGGCCCCTGGCCTCCTCCCTTTGAAGGGCGGATGCTTCAGCACTAGCCCACGGCGTCAAAGTGGTCGTCCATGTCGCACTATTGAGGGATTTTGTGCTTTTCCATGTCATTGTTATTGTGCTTTTTGGCAGTACATGGGCTAGATCGATGAAACAGGCTGCTGTCTTGTGTTTTGTGGAATGATGATGAATTCCCAAGGCGCTGGCTTCCCAAGTATCCAATTGAGATTGGTCGGTGGTCTCAGAAATCTTCTGGGTAACCTGTCCAGTAGGGGCAAAGGTGGGGGCAGTCCCACTACAAATGTCAGAGATCTGCCATCGGGGACCTACATCTGGCGCAGGTATAAGGGGCATCAAGGAAAATGCGATGAATGCACTGGGGTGAGAGGTAAGCTCTGTGCATTGCACAAGACGTTTTTGCGGGTATTTTAAAGCTATGACCCATTCCCTCTCCTGTTGTGTCCCGCGGCTCTGTGCCTCCAAGGTCTCCTGGAGGTGTAACAGGATCTGCGTATGAGCAACTATTGCCTGTGTGATCTACAATACAAGTCGCCTCTCAGTGCCCAAAGTGTGTAGGGAATCAATGAGGGTATTTGTAGTTGGCTCGGTGTCCTCTATGGGCCAGCGGTCCTGGAGGAGCCAGCGTACGAGGCTGTATGTCAAGAATTGACCAAGGAGAAGGCCATGTTGTTCCACTAATTCTGCAATGGTCAGAATCTGCCCATTGTGGAAAAGGTGGCCTAAGGTCGAGAGACGTACTTGATCCCAGAGCCGCAGGTCTCTTTTAGTGAGGCAGCCCGGTCACCTGCAAAGACCAAGCATGGGATTGGAAGAAGCATATGGGAGGAAATCTCTAGTGAGCCAGTATCCTCGTGCTAGGCACTGCTGGGCCACCAACAATAGTAGAGGGATCACTTTAGCTAGGCAAGCCCCCAGCACCGTCAGGGCCAGAACTTCTCTTCAATTAAGGGGGGGGGTCTAGTGCCCCCACGTCCTCTAGCCAGTGCCCAGCGAGCCATTGCAATTGGGTGGTGAGGAAGTATATTTCAAACCGCGTGGCTCCCAGGTCCCCAGAAGCCAGAGGGAGTTGCAGCTTTGACGGCCATTTACCGGTGGCAGTTATGTCACATGAGGTTCCCCCAGTGGTTTATCCTGGTCTTTGAAGACTAGTTGATGAGGTATTATTGATCAGATAGTAAAGTGAAATAAGAGGCGGGGAATCCTCACCATCTTCGCGAGGGCAATGCACCCCTTCACTGATAGTGGTAGGGACCTCCAAAAAGTAAAATGAGCACAGAGGGAAGAGACAGTAGCAATGAGGTTTCAATCCAATATATTAGGGGTGGGAATGGTAATCCTAGTGCCCAGATATCTGGAAGACCTCCTTTCTCAGCATACTGGACCTTCCTCCTGTTCAAATGGATCAGAGTTGGAGTGGGGGCCAGGAAAAACAGACAGGATTTGGACTAGCTGACTCAGAGCCCTGAAAGCGTCCTAAAATTTGTTAGTAGTTAGGCCGTGCCGGTGTGGTCAGCATTTAAATCCTTTATATAGAAAAGGACAACATCCACATACAGGGTGATTACGTGTCCCCTATCAAAAGAGAGGGTGCCCTACTCCCTTCCCGAGGGATGGGCATGGGCTGTGAGGGGCTCCATCAAAGTAGCGGGGAGTGGGGACACCCCTGTCAAATGCCCCGGCACACCCACACCGCCCGCAAAATCAGGTTCCCTGACGGGACTCTCACTGTGGGATCAGTGTATAACAGTCGGATAAGTTTGATAGTGCAGGACTCAAATCCAAAGTAGTGCAATGTTGCGAATAAATAGACCCAGCTGAGGGCATCAAATGTATTTTCTACATCTAAGACCAGGGCTGTGGCCCGGGGCCATCAGGTCTGCACCGCCTCCAAGACACGGTGCACATGCCTGGTGTTCAGAACGGTGTACCAGCCTGGAATTAAACTATTTTGGTTCACATGAATCAAGCAGGGGATAACCTGTTTGATCCAAGTGGCCAGCATTTCACTCAGGATCTTCTAATCCATCTTCAGGATGGCTATGGGGTCGTGCAACACCAGGTTACTAGGGTCTTTTCCAGATTTCAATAGAGAGAACATTAGCACTTCCCAGAGTGTACCAGGGAGCCATCCTGTCTCCAGTGCAGTGTCATAGAGTTTGGTCAATTGTGGTACTAGGGTGGCCATAAAGGTTTTCTAAAACACCATCAGGAGCCCGTCTGTCCCTGGCATTTTCACCATGGCTAGGTCCGCAATAGCTACACAGACATCTACCCAGTGATGTAACAATATCCCCTGCACCCCCAAGCTCCAGGGGGTCCCCTCCAGCATTGTGCGTGGCGGGCCTGAGAGCTCCTGACTGGGTCCGGAGCATAGAGGACCCCCTCTATGCACTTTTCAGAGGGGCCC
Source organism: Calotriton arnoldi (assembly GCA_963921515.1). Classification (NCBI taxonomy): domain Eukaryota; kingdom Metazoa; phylum Chordata; class Amphibia; order Caudata; family Salamandridae; genus Calotriton; species Calotriton arnoldi. The sequence continues at coordinate 3,822,822 of CAWUFW010000526.1, read as the reverse complement.
CGCAGGCTTCATTACGTCTACCTCCATACTGGGGGTAGTACTGTCCATTTCACCACTGTAAGGGCGGGAAGGGAGCCTGATCAAGAAATGTTTAAATATCTGTTGTTGGGTCCGCTGTGGGAGGAGAGTATAGTGTAGTCCATCTGACCTCCTGAGGTGCATTATCAGGGGTTGCCTATTCTCATTAGCTATCAACCAGGCCAATAGACATCCCGATTTATTGCCGTCTATGTGTGATTGAGATGTGTAGGGTAAATAGTCAAGGCAGCACAGTCTTGAAAGCAATTTGGCCTTGGCTTCTTGCAACTGTAACAAGTGAGGGGGCTGTGTTTGTTTGTCTACGACCCTGGATATATACAATTGCTCCGCCTTTGCAAGCATGGTACCAAGGCTTCCGCACTCACCACTTATGGAGCGAATGCATGACCGTCTAATAGCCATTTTGAAGGCCTCCCAATCTGCCGCTGGAAAGGCGGTTGAGCCCTTGTTGTGTTCAAAGTAGTCTATGATGTTACCGGATAGGGTGTCCCTAAAAGTTGGATCCTCGAGGACTGCTGGCTGTAGTTTTCAAATAGGAATCAGGGATGGAGTCTTGCCCCAGTGCAATCTTGAAAGTAAAGGGTTATGGTCTGATTAGTCTCTGCTGAGATAGTCGGGGGAGACAACTGCAGAGGAGATTGCCTCAGGGCATATGATCCTGTTGTGGCAGACGTGCAGGTCATGTACAATGGATGCTCGAGGGAAACGTCCAGGACACAGTTAAAGTCGCCCCCTATAACCTACAACAGATGTGTCCATTTCGCAAGGTAGGAGTAAAGACAGTGGAGAAAGGTGTGTTGGTCAGAGTTAGGGGCATATATGCTACCTAGTAGGATGCGGCAGCCTTCCAGCCTGGCTTTGAGGAATGTAAATCTGCTATCAGGGTCAGATTCATGTGTGAGGACCTGGAGGATTGTGCCTGCCTGTACCCATGTAAGTGTGCCCTGGGCATACGCTGAGTAATTTGTGGAGTGCACCTGTCCACGCCATCACTTCTGTAGTCGAACCGCCTCTGTGTGGACGGTCCATAATTCCTGAAATAGTGCTATGAGAACTTTGCGGCGTTTTAGGGAGGAGTGAATTTTGTATTGGTGCGATGATGTTTGCATCCCCTGATGTTCCAAGAAATGATCTGAAAGTTCTGCATCAGTGATATCAGAACACCAGCGGGGCCTATGCGTTCCCATGTGGGGGGTGAAGGGTCAACTCTCTACTGAGGTGTGGGCATCCCCATGGAAGGTGATTGTGGTATATAGCGGAGGTGCCAGCTCCTGAATAGAAACATCCAAATAAACTAGTAAGAAGTTATTGGATTGTTGGTTGACTGAGTTATGAGTCATAATCAAGCAGCAGCCACAATCCTAGTCAGAGTTAGAAGCAGGTAAGCCCTAAACCTGTGCTCACCCTCTGGTAGCTTGGCACAGAGCAGTCAGGTGTAACATTAGAGGCAATGTGTAAAGTATTTGTGCAACGCTTCAAACAGTAACACAGTGAAAACACCATACAAAAAGATTCCATACTAGGTTAGAAATGTAGACCTTAATTTAATGAACAAAACAAGACCAAGACGACAAAAAATCCAATATGTAGAGCCGTAGTTAGGAATGTTTAAAGAATAAACTGAAATATAGTGCCTAAAACCATAAAGCATCAACTGGGGATATCTGGTAGTGCTAGACTGGGTCAAATCCAAACATTCAAGCCAACTATGATTGAGCGTGGGTCGGATACAGTCCCATATTAGTCCCACTGAATGTTTGCCCTCTCAAATTTTGTGCCAAGAGTCCCGTTCGCGGAGAATAAATTCACTGGGAGTGAGGAGAGCGTCTCTGGTGATGGCTGGCAGGGTGCAAAGAGCAGGCCGGGTGTTGCGGACAGGTGGGCTTGAGCCTCGCGGTGGCAATCCACACCGGTGAACGATGCTTGCTGTGTGAGGAGACGAACTTGCTGCGGCTCGCGCTGATCCCTGTGTCAGTGGCACAGTTCTGTTCCGAACGGACCCGTTCACTTAGAGCCCAAAAGCTTGACTTTAGAAGCTTAAAAGCCATTTTCAAGGGCCTAAGACCTAAGAGGCCCCTTTTTGGGGTCAGGTGATTGCGGGGTATAGCGGAGGTGCCGGCTCCTGAACAGAAACAACCAACAAGACTAGTAACAAGTTGTTAGAAATTGGGTTCTTGGTTGACTGGGATATGAGTCCTAGTCAAGCAGCAGCCACAATCCTAGTCAGGGTAAGAAGCAGGTGCTAGCACATTAGAGGTGATTCTAGACATAAGGAACGACAGCTTTGGCATATAGGAGAGGGAGAACAATGGCAAAATGCTTGCACTAACATACTGGAGGTACATTTTGATATGAGTCACCCATGGTATATGGCTAACATTAATAACAAAATTCTTGGACTGCCATATTGTACAGTGACTATATGATGAGATAAGTCATCGTACATAGATAATGTGCACTTACAGTATAGGAGAAAGTCAATAAAGGTAGTAACTCGCTGATTTGATGATTTATTCCATCAGTCCAAAGTAAGGTAGTACCACAATTAGGGAATGCATTTTCAAGCGTTCATGTATGCCCCCTTGATAAGGGGTATGTGCTGAAAAAATAAAAAAAATATGACAACAATTAGGCATGAACAATATGGAATGAGGACTGAAAAAACACAATGTCTCCTGTCACTAAGGATTACATCAGGCATCACAGAATTTACACAGGTGTGAAAAGGATGCTGGAATGCAGATGGTGATGTCCAGAGCCAGGCATAGAAGAAGGTTCATGGATTACGCAAAGACCAAAAAATGCTCACCCTGCCAAGGGCCACCAAAGATAATCCGGTCGCAATTGAGATGGATGACAAGTGTCCCCGTGTTAAGTAATGGACAGAGACTGACTGATATTAACGTCAAATAGAAAAGGTATGTAGTGAGAATAAAAAGTCTCATGAAAGTTGTGCAAGTGCAGCGAGAAAGCACAGTGAAAATGTGCAGGAGTGGCCAGCACAGAAGTGTATTACCGTAGCATCAAAAGTCTAGCTCCGCTTTATAGTAACTGACCTATATTATCATAGATCATGGAAGGTCAGAAGAAACAATACAATAGCAACTTGCAGCTGGTGTGTAGTAAGCGGTGGTCATTGCTTTAATAGTACTCTTGACAAAACACGCCGAAATATGCTCAACTTCGCAAAAAACTTTTCGAGTGTGTCTTTTCAAGTTCAAAACTGACCCAATTTACAAAATTGGCCACTTTTTTAGCTATCTAATTCACAAATGAGATCCACATTTATTTTGGTATTTTGGCCCATTTACTGTCCAAGTCCGACCGTGACAAACTCCTTCAGGTCTGCTTGGGACATTCGCAGTAGGTTAGGGGCCAGGCGAACAGTTTGTAACTACAAATAAGCACAGAGTGAAATATAGGGGCATATTATCAAGGGCATTATCGCCACTTTAGCGGCACTTTTTGCCGTTAAAGTGGCGATATTCTTATCGCCCTATTAGCAAGCCTGCGCTAACAAGCGTTAGCGCAAGCTTTCTGGCGTTAGCTGGCGGTTTTTTTATCGCCTTGCATGCCAGCGATATGTATCGCTAATGACATGCAAGGTAGGCGTTACTTACCTAAATGTCACGGTAAAAATCACGAACAGGACTTCGCTGTATTATCAAAGATGACCCGCGATGAAAAAATTCACGCTAATCCCCGATTTACGCAGGTTTTTAACACCTGAAAAATGCCTGACTAAACATGGTAGTACAAGGGAGACTAGCCCTGATGTCCGCTACAGACAGCAAAGAGGTAGACCTCATGCTGCATTATTAGCCCTTACCATGTACAAAGGTGCAGGAAACTCACAATTTGCCTCTTAATGTAATATTACGATGCGCACATTATGTTAAGCATTTCAGAACGTTCATTGTTATAACTGCAAGAGTATGGTATCAGTGACCCCGTACAAACATTCTTCATTGGATTACCGAACATGGGGGCATATTATCAAGGGCTCTATCGCCGCTTTAGCGGGACTTTTTGCAGCTAAAGCGGCGATATTTTTAACGCCCTATTAGCAAGCTGTCGCTAACAGGCGTTAGCGACAGCTTTCCGGCGATAGCGGCCGGGTTTTACATTGCCTTGCATGTCAGCGATAATTAACGCTAATGACATGCAAGGTAGGCGTTCCCAACTAAAAGCGACAGAAAACAGTCGCTTACATACCTATCGCCTATTAGCAATACCCGCAAAGCGATAAAGAAACGCGCGCTAACCCCGATTAGCGCTTGTTTTTTAGAACTGATAAAAACATGACTTAGCAATGAAAGTCAATGGGAGGTGGATTGTAAGGTTAAGTCCCCAGAATTAGCGATAGGATTTTATCGCTGGATTTCTCGCGTTAAAGTTGGGTTTCGCCGCTATCGCTGGATATTTTATCGCAATGGAGATAAACCTTGCTAATAGCATGTTATTTCCGCGGTAATATCCAGCGATAGCCGGCGATAACAAAAGGCGCGCTAAGCAAGGTTTGCGATATTTATCGCATGTTCTTGCTAATATGCCCCATGCTTTACTGTCTCAACAAACATACATATTGTGCCTGAAAACAAGGGCCTTTCTGGGTGCATGGCACGTTAGCTGAAATATTATTCCCGGTAACGCACCGCTAACGTGCTCAGTACATGCTATCGCATGTTTGTCTATCGCGTGTTAGCGGCTGATTTCTGCTCCCTTTCCGAACACTACCGCATGTTATCGACGTCTTAATAATACGTCGATAAACATGCGAAATGTGTCCCGGAAAGGAAGCGATAAATACAATGGCGATAACTTTCGCTGGCGAGCATTATCGCCTTTTCTAGGTAATATGCCCCTAAGTCCGTTAAAAATCAAGCGAATTTACATTTCTGGAGATGGTTCCGTCCCAATAAAATTTTGTACGCAGGAGGCTGCAGACATAAAGTAAGAGTGAAATCCGACAGCAGAAGCAATCCCTTTGAAAGAAGATCAAAGAAATGTCATAAAAGTCTAGCACCGTTTGTAGAAAAGACAAGAAAATCTTGCACTACAGGGGACGAACGAAGAAGAAACAGGCCTTTGATCATGAGATTCTGTTCGATGTCATTATGGAAGAGAGGGGGTTACCTTTCTCAGAGTCAGAAATGACACGGAGGGCCAGGTGCGGTGTGAAGAAACCTCCTTATATTTCAGAATGGGCCTGGCGTGCATCCTTCTGACAAGGAAGTTGAGAGGACAGACAGCAACAGTTGAATGCACTTCAGGACTGTGCCATGTTGATCAATGATGGTATGTTGTTTCCATTTAACCATGAAATGCCTAGCTGTTAGCACACCATGCTGATACTTAAGAAAGTCTGCAGTCATTATGCGTTTTCCTGAAAGGCAGCCTCCGTGCTGGAGTCAAGCTTGCTTGCTTTTGGGACAATGATTGGATGCTGCAGTTTTTTCGTCTTCCAAGTGCATGAAGACCTATTTGGGCCCTCGTTAAAAAAGGTTCGATAAGTCTGTTTTTGGTGCAAATGGGAGATTGCACCTGAGTCTGGATGACAAGCAGTATGCAGTGTTTGGTATGTCTCTGGCTTTTGCAACTCGAAATGGGAGACAATACGCAGTATAATAATTTGTTACTGGGAATGGGGAGGTGTTAGCATACCGGTGAAATCGCAGACAAGGCTGTATTAAAACTTTGCCAAGTGGTAATAGTGTTGTGGCTCTTGTAAAGAGGGCCCTTTGGGTCTCATTCAGAAGTTCGCAGATGTGGGACATCAGCCAAAACACAGCGCATGGTCCTTGTGCAAACCTAACGGTTCTCCCGCCCCATTTAGAGGTGGATGAACCATAGGGTTTCCACAGTGAGAGCCACATCTTGCTCCACAAGCAGAAACCCACAAGTTGATGGTCTGTAGGCCACTGGGCCCCAGTTCACAGGGTGCGCTAGCCTGTTCTATATAGAGCAGGGCGGCCATCAGTGATTTTCCTTGCCTGTGACTGACATGCAAGGCATGCAGTTCAAGGCTGTGGAAACAAACAATGGTAACGACGTGCTGGGAGAAAACTCCCAGCCTATCATGGGCCCTACTACATATAGGGCGCACTTTTCTTGTTTGTGTCCGTGCGCATCTTCAAACAGGTGCGCCATGCGCAAACTGCAAGAGTATGCTCTACTATGTTGAATGGGCTGCCCTCAGGGCAACAGTGAACTCATGCTTCTCTGGGGGCAGCGCATTCAAGTGAACTACAGATCCGCTGCTTTAAAGCCACTCCGTGTTCACTGTTCAGGCAGCAACTTGTCTGCACTTTTAAGAGCGGAGAGAGGTCCCCTTGCAGGCGGGTGCAGTGAGTGACTGCATCCGCCTGCAAGGGGATGTCTGGGGGTCCATGGGATGTCTTTGACCCCCTCCAGAGGGCTGCCATCAGGAGGCGGACTGACAGTATGCCAACTTTATGTTGTGCACTGACAGTGCGTCTCCTGACAGCATCTTTGCCTTTGCGCCTGCGGCCATAATATGGCAGCACAGGCGCAGAGGCAAAGAGATTCCCTCATTTGCCTGGGACCACACCCCTATGCAAATGAGTGCATGCCCTATTGAGATAGTGCTGGTGCTGCATGTGTGCCAGAGGTATCTCTATTACAGAAGGGGCTGCTCAAACGTCTCCAGCCCCTTCTGAAATACCAAAGTGCCCTGGGAGTGCACATGCCAATTGCACGCCCGGGCATTTTCTATACTACAGCCCCAGGACCACTGATTTTTTTGTTTAACTGAAATAATTTGGGATTATGTTTCAGTAAAGCAAAAACATTTGCTGAGTAGGTGAAAAAACATGATGTCACTCCACAAACTGCTCTACCATTGATTGAAGATCCGAAGGCATAGAGATCCTTGAAAGGCAGGTGGGAATCTCTGTGGTGGGCTCTTTTCGGCAATGGCAACGCCTTGGCAGGTTGGCATGGCACTTGCTAAAGCTTAAATTACCCTCTTGGTCTTGTCTCGCAGTTCAAATAACTGGACACAGAGAAAGCTATTTCGCTCACTTTAGCAAGCCTGAGCAGGGTTGCTGTTGTAAAGACTACCTTATTGGATAACCTCTGAGGAAAATTAGTCCTTTTGGCTCTCACCAATTCCTGGTGAGACACTCTTTTAACCGTAGGGACTGGTTTATTCCTGGAGAGAATTGTAGTATGCTGTCTTCCCTTGATTCAGTGTGTGTGCTCCAGTAACACGTTTCTTCAGATGTCAGATGGAAAGACCTTGCACGTGGCTTATTGCATTTAGTATTGTCTCTTTTGGTGGGTCTTTCATAACATAAAAGTGATTGTGTTGTAATGAATACGACTTGCTGTGTATTCTTTTGGTTTCAGTGTGAGTTTTCTCACTTGCTCACCCTGCTAGATACCAGAGCAAGTTTGAGGGAAACTGATATTTATTTAATTTTCAGAGAAGCCTTTCAGGATTTATCATGCAACATTTCTAAGGGGCTTAAAGAACTCCTCCTGGGTGAGGAAGGGACTTCAGTTCCCTCTCCTGTAATACCACCTCGACAAAAGATTGACACTGGCGAAGAATACATCTGGTCTTAGTAGGCACCACCCACACCTAGGGGCATGGAGCCATTAGTGGCATTGCGTTCGGGGGCCCGGGTCACTTCCGGTCATGAAGGTAGGAGGGGACGTCGCCGGAAACACAGGAGGTCCCCCTTTGAGGCATCACTAAGGTGCGCAGGCGACCCCCCTTCCCCAAAAAGATAAAAGCCAGTGACGAGAGGGGGAAGCCCTCTTTGTCCTCTCATCGCGGGTGCCTAGCGGATCGGAGCCGCAACAAGTTACACCCAGGTGAGAGGGCCTCACAGCGTAGCGGGGGTTGCTGGATGTCGGCCCAATGCGGTCGGCGCTGATAGTTAAAAATCAAGCTTCATAGTAAGCGACCGAGTAATTTTGGGGGGATTTTTCACGGTTTAAAGCGAAACGTAGGGTGTTGGAACCGGGTGCAGGCTAGGCGCGTGGTCGGCGCGGAGCGCGCCTTGAGGGCCGCGATCGCGATGTGCAAGCATTTCAGACGCGCGATGAATAGCCAAATGGGGAAGCTGGCCAAGGGTGTGTTGGCGGCGCGGTGCGCTCCTCGAGGGGAGAGATTGCGGGATGCACGCACGGCAGGAGCGCGATACGGGGCAAAAATGGGGAAGCTGGTGACCGTCGGGAAGTACGCGCTTCGGTAACACAAGCGCGGTTATTTTAAAAAAGGCGAGGACCGTGAGCACGGGCTCTGCGGTGACCTGCGGGTAGGAAAGCGCGGTCGGCACGTGAGAACTGAGTGCGTTTTTAGGGGAATCGGCAAGAGCGTTAAAGCAGTCACGTTACGGGGCGAACTTGGAGGCACGGATGCAGCGGTAGAGGCTAGCGCTTTGGAGGAGATGCAAGCGCGACTTGGTTACACAGGAGAAAGCAAGGGCGGTCGGGGAACAAGGGCGCAACATGGCATATGTGGCGGAATGGAGCTAACAACAGAAGGAATACACCGGTAATGAAATAAGAAATAACCGGTATAGTTGGTCTGCGGATTTCCCGCATAGGTAGAGTTTCACACAGTGGGGAAATCAGGACGCTCGGTTAGGGAGGAGGCCGAGCGCTCCTAAGGGGAAGGGCAGGATGCATGGCACTGCATGTGAAAAGCATGAAAACCCCCGGGGCACTCCGCTAGTGTGCAGACTGAGTAGCTCAGGGGGAAGGCATGAGCATGGGGGAAAAGAGGAAGAAGGGGGCATGGGGCACTAGGGTAGTGAGTATTCCCAGTGCCCCGGGCAAGTGGGGTGCATGGCGAGCATGAGAGAGCGGATGGTCAAGGGGCGCGAGTCTCAAGCCCGTCATGAGGGCAAAGGGAAAGGGGCATTGCCAAGGTTTAACTGTCTTTTGCTTTCTCTTGTGAGCAGGATGCCACCAAAGCGTGCACGGGGTGGCAAAGAGGCCCCAGCAACACAGGAGGAATTTCGATCATTGTCGGCATTGTGGGAGGTCGCAAAGAAAGGCGGTATCGATTGGGCTCTGCGGACACTATCGCAGGGGACAGGAGCGAGCCCTCAGCAGGAGCCCCCATTGTCCATGCGCACAAGGCGGACGCCCGAGCGGTTTAAGGACTCGCAGCAAGACAAGAGCAAAAGAGTCGTGGAGTCGCAGGCGATCACCTCAGGTGAGGAGGTGGCAGCGGGCCAGCTCCAATTGAACACAGACAGTAATCAGGCTTCTGGCGCAACTGCGCAGAAGGGTCAAACGAACGTAGCGGCGCCCCCAGCGGGGGGGCTTCCACAGAGCGCGGCTCTCCCTATAATCTTGCCGCCAGTAGCGGCAAATGCATCGCAAACCGCGGCAACACAGGGGGGGGTAGCGACGGCACTTCCACCTATCGCGCAGGCTCCCGCGCCAGAAGTAGCGCATCAAGGCAGCGGGGCGGCTCAAGTGTGTGTCCAGTCCGGGGGGGTGGCACAATCTCCCGTGGTGGTCGCCGCGACATCACAGGGGCCAACCAATAATACGGGTTTCCCAGGTCCCACTCCCAGCAGTGCAGCCGGCACCCCCTACGGCGGTGATATCGGTGCAGGCCCCTTTGTCACAGAGCCCGTTGCTTTACGGTTCCGCGTCACTCGCAGTATCACCATCGGCAAGTATTACATGGCATGTGCCGGCGGAAACCAGAGAAAAGATTTTCAGGGGAGAATTCATAGATGTGTTTGACCTTATCAACGCAGGGGTGGTGCCAGGGAAGAACAGAGCAGGCAAGCAGGCAAATTTAAACAGAAAAAAGTGTGGGTGGAATGGTCAATCAAGAATTGGGTTACCGGTTTTGCTATGTACGCTGCAATTATGGTAGAGCGGTTCCCAGCTTTGGCGGCCCAGTTGATTAGCTACATGTCAATGATCCATGGGGCGGCGTCGGAATTCCAGGGCACGGCCTGGCTGCAATACGACAACAAATTTAGGCAAATGAAAGTGGTAAGGCCAGAAGTGGCATGGGATCAGAGAGAGATAAACATATGGCATGCTGAATTCTTCCCGGCAGCGCCAGTTACCAGGCCAGTGCATTCCTTTCGAGTGGACAAAGGGACAGGGAACAAAAAACAAGCTTGCTGGCAGTTTAACAAGAATGAATGCAGTAGGGGGTTGGCATGCAAGTTCAGGCATATATGTTCCTTCTGTGGAATACAAGGGCATCCAGAGAACAAGTGTTACAAGAAAGTTGGGAAACCTAAAGAACAGCATACCCCGGCCCACACACAGAACAGGGGTCGACCTGCCCAGTCATCATAAGAAACCACCCACTCCCATACGTCTGCATGTCCTGGCCCACTTACTCAGCAGATACAAGAGGAGGGAAGAGGCTCAGCTCTTATATCAAGGTTTTAAATGTGGTTTCCATATTCCATCTAGCACCCTGCCTTCCGCAGTTCCCCCACGCAATCAGCGCTCAGTTTTGCAAAATCCGGAGGTGGCTAGCGAAAAAATCATGAAAGAGGTAGCCCTGGGGAGGGTGGCTGGGCCTTTCCAGCAATTGCCAAGACAAGACTTAGTGTGTTCACCACTGGGCCTGGTGCCAAAAAAGGAGGCGGGGAAATACCGCCTGATTCATAATCTATCAAGTCCACCGGGTGGTCAGACAATGACAAGTTCGATCCAGAACTATGCACAGTGTGGTACACTACTTTTGACGCAGCAATTCAGAAACTACAAAAACTAGGGGAGGGCGCTCTGATGGCAAAATCCGACATAGAAGCTGCCTTCTGCCTCCTTCCGGTGCACCCAGAAGACACTAGGCTACTAGGTTTTATGTTTGAGGGGAGTTTTTTCATGGACCTATGTATGCCAATGGGGTGTTCCATTGCTTGTGCGGTTTTTGAGACATTCAGTCGTTTCTTGGAGTGGGCAGTTCAAGACCTCGTGTCTTCACGAGATGTGGTGCATTATCTGGATGATTTCCTTTTTTTTGGGTCCACCTGGCTCGCCAGCTTGCGGGAAGGCCCTACTGGGCTTCCAGCGGTTAGCGGAGGCATTGGGGGTACCCCTAGCGGAAGAAAAAACCGAGGGCCCAGCGACTTGCTTAACCTTTTTAGGCATTGAAATAGATACCATAGCCGGAGTATGCAGACTCCCCCAGGAGAAAGTAAGAAACTTCGAAGCATCCATAGATGAATGTCTAGCGGCACGCAAGGTTACCTTGCACCAGTTGCAGGTCCTGGCGGGACAGCTGAATTTTGCGCTCCGAGTGATACCCATGGGCAAGGCATTTTCTAGGAACATCGCCAGGTCAATGTCAGGCCAGAGGGCGAAACACCACCACACTAGGCTATCTGTTGAGGTGAAGGACGATTTGGGCACATGGAAAGAATTTTTGGTGGGCTTCAATGGGGCAGTTATTTGGCAACAACCAATGCAAGCGAACGCAGAGTTAGAGCTTTACACAGACGCAGCTGGCAGCGCAGTGTTCGGGGCAGTGATAGGGTCAAGGTGGTGCATGAAGCAGTGGCCGACAGAATGGATCAAGATGGGGTTGACTCGCAACATCACTTTTTTAGAACTATTCCCCATCATTGTGGCACTACATTTGTGGGGCGCCCTCCTGGAAAATAGGCGCATTGTGTTCTGGTCTGACAGTATGGCTGCAGTAATGGCAGTGAACAACCAGAGGGCAAAATGTCCATGGTTTCTACGCTTACTTAAAGAACTGGTTCGGTGTTGCCTCAATCGAAATGTGTATTTTATTGCCAAACATGTGCCAGGGGTGGACAACGCAGTAGCTGATGCCCTGTCTCGCTTTAAGTTAACAGAATTCAGAGCTCGATGGCCGCAAGCAGACAATCAGATGACGAAATTCCCGGAAGAGCTATGGAAGCTAGGTGCCCCATTGCCCCCGACCTGATAGCGGCTTCTCTTGCACCCAAGACCAAGAGTATGTATGAGAGGGCATGGCAGGTATACTTAGCAGCCTTAAAGTGAGCTGGGAGTACTGAAAAGTTTACACCGCAGGGGGTACTGATTTTCATAGTACAACAGAAAGAGTGTGGAAAATCGCTGTCACTGGTTAGGAGGCAGCTGTCAGCAATAGCCTTCTTTGCAGGATTGGAGGGGGTGGTAGACCCCACCAAGGATCCTAGAGTCAGACGAGCAGAGAAGGGTTGGGAACGGTTGGCCCCGGGGGTGAAAGATTTCAGAAGACCCATAGACGCCAGTAGGTTATCAAGTATGTTGGAGGTGTTACCGCAAGTCTGCATATCTCTTTATGAGACGCAGTTGTTGAGATTAGCTTATTCATTGGCATTCTTCGGGGCTTTCCGAATATCTGAGCTCATACCGGCCTCAAAGGTGGATAGGGAGGGGGGAATCACCATAGCATATGCCATTAAATCAGAGGACATGCTGCAAATTAGAGTGAGGAGGTCAAAGACAGACCCTTTAGGAAAAGGGGTTTGGGTACAGCTAAGAGCAGTGCATGGGGCAGCCTATTGTCCCGTGACTCTGATGCAGACATTTGCGCAGATGCGGCCTGTGGGGGGGGAATGATAACCTGTTATTACATGCAGACGGAACCCCACTCACAAGATTTCAGTTCACACGAATATGCAAGCGCTCTATGGTTCTGCTGGGGAGGAAACTGCCCATTTTACGTCTCATTCATTCCACATTGGGGTTGCCACGACAGCAGCCACACTAGGGCTCTCATCCGAAACCATCAAGAGGGTAGGCAGATGGAAGTCATCCTGTTTCGAGCGATATGTGAGACCTCAACTAGTTTAGACAGCTGCTGGGTCACAATGGTATGTGGTGACTCTCGCCTAACATACCCACTTTTCTTTCTATTCTTTAACTTTCATACAGTGGTCTCGAGGCAACGGACGAAGGTATGCTGGTGTGGCCATTCTTTTATACGCAGAGCAGGGCAATTTTTCGCCAAGTCCAAGGAAGAAAGAGCTCAGAGGGCAAAAGGAATCGATCACCACTGGATAGGGATTGGAGAGCAGCGGTTGAAGGATCTGAAGGCCCATTTACAGAACGCGCTAGATTAGGGCATGCCCATCCCAGACGTGTTGGTGATTCATTCAGGTGGCAATGACATGATCCCGGCGGGCCGGAGGGGGGTGAAAGAGGCACTATTTTCCACACTCTCATGGGTGAGGAAGGCCCTGCCGGATACCACTATATTCTGGTCGGAGGTGATTCCACGTCAGGTTTGGCCTAACAATGCGCCATCGAGCGCAGTAAACAGGTCGGTGAAAAAATTAAATCAGGCAGTGGCAAAACTGTTGGCAGGGTCACCCATACGTTCCATTAGGCATAACTTGATACAGGCCTCAAAGGCAGAGTTGTATTTGGCGGATGGAGTGCATCTGTCCAACACAGGGCTGGAATTGTTCATCCAGACTATTTTAGGGGCCATGGAATTACATCAGGACGGTCAAGCAGCGTTGGGGGGAGGTCGAGAGCGCCAGTAAGCTCCTCGTCCTGTGGCGGGGTCCCGGGCAAGATAAATGGCGGGGACTCCTTTTTGGTGGGGACTGTCTGGACCTGGAACAGGGCGGGCAGTCAATGTGGGGCTCCGGGCTGGCGGGAGAGGGGGCTGACCTGCTGGTGGTTCTGGACTCTCCGGCTCTACCCGAGATGCCGGCGCTTGTAGTAAGCAATTTTGGAGAGGCTATCTCGTGCGCATGAACCCCCGTAGAGGGCAAGGTGCAAAGCAGTGTCCTGGTGGCCGCGTCTAGAAGGATAGACGACGGGTAGTTACCCCAGATAGATGGGAGCAGTGGAATTGGTTGTGGCCTGCTGGCACAACATGCATTAAGTGTGTCTCTGGAGATCCAGAAATGTAAATGCAACCTCAAACTTTGGCGCAAATGTATACTCACAAGCCTACTTCTTTTATAACAATGTGTTGTTTTTGGTTTATAATAAAAGTTGGTCAAATGTTGAGAGTGAATCAACAAATAAAGATTGCGATATCTGAAAGTTTAATAAAGACTACGCAGTGAAGACCAACTACTGGCTTGGAGTGTTTGTGGGGGGGGAAGATGGAAAAAAGGGTAGCTTGTTTAAATCTTGCAGGGGGCGAATCGCACATGGTATGCCCACTATTAAAAAACGTGAGATTGCAGCTACCTAAAAGATAAGATATTATTAGGGCCACTAGAATTATGCAATTGTGCGCCCGTGGCTATTTTTGCATTATTGAAGATTTGCCTCATTTGCCACATAATCCATCATTTGCCGCATAATCTGCAGATTTTAACCAAAAAATGTGTTTCTAGCTCAAGCGGTTCAAAAGTTACTAAAATTGAAGCGTCACATGTTGCCGCGCAGTGTAAGGTCCTTTGCAAAGTTGGACTGGTCACCTTTCTGTTGCTTATTGCTTTATTTGGGTATTATACCAGTACTAATGAGGTGCAACCAATGCCCAGACAGTGTCGCCAAGTTAAACAAGCATTAAAAATGCAATCGGTCTCGCCTTTAATTAAGTTAAAGCCATTTGCTTTGCTATACAATACCATTAGCAAAGCAAATGGCTTTAACTTAATAAAAGGCGAGACCCATTGCATTTTCAATGCTTGTTACTGGGCAAGTGACTTTAATGCTCGCGGGAAGCCTCGCGCCAGCTCCTGGGGTCGAGCGGTGGCTGCGCGCGCCGCGGCGGATTCCTCAGCACTGCCGCCGGGCCCTTCAGCCTGTCTGGGAAAGCGAAAGCATGCCGCCATGCACGCGTAGGGACAAAAATACTACATTGTAACAGAATTTGTAAGCATGGTGCCCTGACAACATGGGTTGCGAGCCAATCTTCTCTGGCAAGGACGTGTGACTCCGAATAACCCCAATACTTACTCGCAGGCTGAATACACATTAAATAAACAAATCATGTCAACACCTGGCGAAAAAAAGTTCTAAATTGTTGTCAAACTTTTAATAAATACATGCCTGAACTGCACGTTATATTTTCAGTAAGAAACACTTGACAGTCACGCAGGGCACCTACCGATATGGCAGGGATCCTATATGCCAACACTCCCGAATCGTGTGGGAGGTTCCGAGCGCTTGCCTTTCTTCCCGCCAGAAGATCCTAAACATCCGACTTCCTCGTACTAACGAATGTAACAATCATCAATCAAAACGTGAAGTGAAAGAGGGTAAAAGACAGGCTTAAATGCACTGACAGAGAGCTACTAGAAAGCACGGGTTTCTCTACGTTCCATTAACACAAGTGAAAACGATAGAGAACAAGGACAACAATGGAGGAGCGGGGGCGAGCGGGGGCGAGCGAGCGCGGCAGCCTGCTCAGCTGACCACACGCTCGTGCGTCATGGCCTTTTCCCGGCATGTGTTTCCAATTATCGCGCCCGCGTCTGGGCACGATAATGGGAAACAGATGTCGGCCCTGCGCGCGTAACCGCAGGAAAAAGGCCATGACGCACGAGCGTCTGGTCAGCTTTCTGAAGCCCCTTACTATAAGTCTCGCAAGCAGCGCATGCGCTGCTCTAGGCTCGACCTAAAAATGACGAAATGATGAAGTAATACTACTGCAAAATGTGCTGCATTATGCCGCATTATTTGTCTTCTCTTGCTGCATAATTTACTTAACTCTGTCGCATAATTTGGCCCTCTCCTGCCGCATAATTCCAGTAGCTCTGGGTATTATTATCATGAGCCACATCACAAGCGTCTTTTGATCCTGGGAGAGTGCTCTGGCATTCTGTGTTTCTCAGTCTTACAGAATATCAATTGGTGTTCTGGTGACATCATGGAAGTGACACATGATGCCAAATGTTACAAAAGCTGCACTCGTGAAGAACACCCGCTTTGTTTACTTGTTTACTCTTCCCTCTGAGCATTAAACCTCCTGCCTTCTATTAGAAGTTGTGATCATGCACACCCGAGTACACTGCTGTCGTCTTTGCTACAGACCACAATACGCTTCAGAACAGCATTTAAAGCAGCAATACCGTTGTGGTGAACTAGGAGCCCTGGTCGAATATACAAATGTTTCTATTATGAACTCTGGTGCATGGAATCTAGCTGCCCTGGCAACTGGGCAGATCCAATGACGTGGGAAATCATTTTTTATCATCCGACATCAAAGGACATTTCACACTTTAAGATTACCTTTAAGTGCTCACGAGCATCAAAGTAGATCTGATAGATAGACTGCGACAGGCATGTGACATTCATGCCCTCTCCTCAGCCAGATATTATGAGAATAAAGGCTAAATATACCATGGAGTGAGTAAAAAGCTCTTAGTAGTCAAATGTGTGCATTTGCGATTAGACAGATTAACACTTAATGAAACATAGTACTGTAAGGGACTTTTTCTTGTAATTGCACCTGTGAAACATTTTAAGGTTATGGCGTTCAGGCACTTTTTCTGCAGTAAAACTCACTGAACATAAGTAAATGACTGGAGCCGTGACAATTTTTTTAATTTCAGAAGAGTTATTGATTTTAGGGCATAAAAGTACAAGAAAAGCAATGATAGGGGATTAGTATGCGAATTCGACATGTGATGGTCTTGGTTAATTCGTAAGTATTTGCAATATACATATAGTCTTGAAATGCATATGTGAAAACAATACATTTATATAATGGTGCTTCTCCTACGAGAAGACAGAAACGTGGAGAAGACAGGGGAAGAATTAAACAGGAGAAGCAGTGGGGGAAAGAGGGGAGAGGGAGGAGGAGGGAAGGCTGGTAGCCTGGTCAATTAGTACATGAGATCTTGGCAGGTTCTTTGTAGCCAGCTTACTATTTCCTGCCTGATGCTTCTGTTGCAGTCTGGTATATATCTGCTGGATGGTGCTACATCATAAATACTTAGTATCATGGTCAGTCACTGCCGGCATGACTTGCGGGTGGAGGGGCGGGGTGCCCGGGGGTTCGAGCGGAGGGGGGTAATTTATAAAAAAAAAAAAAGAAACTTACCTTCCCGGGTCCTGCGCCGTCTCAGCTCCTGGCTGGGTCCCGTGGAACAGGAAGCAGGCAGCCTTCCTCCCCTTCCCTAAGCCAATAACAATGCTGCAATGGCAGCGCTGTGATTGGTGGGGATGGCGCCCAGCCCGGCTCCTATGGAGAAGCCATTTTCTCCATTTAGGCTGCATGCAGCCTACATAGAGAAAAGGGAGAGTGCGCATGAATGGTTTAGTCAGGGCCCGCAGTATTGGGCTAGCCACTCCTCTCCTGCCCTCCAGCAGACCCACCCACCCGCCCGCCCAGCCAAACCCTTCTGCTTTCTCGCAGTACGAGAAGCAGAAACATAAAATGGTCGTTTTACCATTTTATGTTTCTGCTTCTTGCACTGCGAGAAAGCAGTGGGGCGACGCTCCTCCGCCCTAATGGAGGAGCCGCCCCTGATCATGGTGGTTTTGTATTTTTATAGATATAGTGCTAATGTGGACCACAGTTGGTGTGAGGTTTTAGTTTTGATGTTTTGGTTATATTTAGTACTGTCAGAGCTTCTTAAGAATATGTATGATATATTGTAATGTTTCCATTCTTAGACGATCATTTTGATATTAATGGTAAATCTTGTAGGAGGAGTTTGGCTACAACAATGGGAGGAGAGGAGCAATATTCCATGACCCTAGTGCAACGATACTTGGGTTGAGTTGTATATCAGTTTGAAATATCTTATTTATCTTATGTTCAATGTCTGCCTAGAATGAGTGCACTGAATTGCAGGAGAATATTATGGGCGATATGTACAAAAGCATTTTCCATTTCTAAACGTGCGATTCCCAATTTCAGGCTGTTCGGAAATGCAAAATGCCATTTCGGAATGTACGAAAAGCATTTTCAGTGGTGCAAAATGAGATCTATAGCCAGTAGAAATCACATTTTGTGAATCCTTAAATAGGAAATCGCAAATAGGGATTTTCCAATAGCGAATCACTAACACCATATACTAAGAATTTCCTGACTGTGATTAGTTGCAAAATGGCGATTTAAGAAATGCAATTTCCATCAATCTGTATCAGGTGGTAATCAGGTGCAAACTATAAAAAGTCACCCAAAATGCATTTGGCTCTTTCTGAATGGCGTATCTGTATGTCTTTGGGAGGAGGAAGAGGATTTTGCCTGGCAGGCAGTTAAGGAGAAGGAGACAGCAGAGGACATTTAGGGTGAGGGTCACCCTGTTTGAGCAGACTGAGGAGGAGATATATGAAAAGTACAGACTCAGTAGTGAGGTAATCCTGGAATTAACTGCTGAGTTACAGCCTCAGCTACTGACCCTAACACTCAGCAATGCAATCCCACCACATGTGCAGGTATTGTGTTGTCTGCACCTTTTAGCTTCAGGCAGTTACCAAGAGGGTCATAGCAGCGGCAGGGGGGAGTGTCACTATATGCATTTTCCAGGTTCTTTCATAGGTTCCTGGACATCATGGTTAGCAAAGTTAACCAATATATATCTTTTCCAAAATACCCCCCAATATTGGCAACAAACCATATTAATGTTTTACAGGGTAGCACAGTTCCCCAATGTAATTGGCTGTGTCGATGGCACACATATTGCCATACGCCTGCCTCAGCAAATTAGTTCATCTACAGAAATAGGAACCGCTCACACTCACTCAGTGTACAGGTACTGTGTGATGCCTCATGCATCATAACAGACATTGTAGCCTGATTCCCAGGCAGCACCCATGACTCCTTCATGTTCCGCCACAGTGGAATACATAACTGACTGTCTCAGGGTGAATTTGGCGATGGCATTTCACTTGGTAAAAGAATTCCTGACTAAATTCATACAGTGACCAGAACTGTTTGCGTAATATGACCTAATGGTTTATCCTTCTCATGCTTTTAAAGGAGAGAGTGCATATGCTTTGCGTCCTTGGATACTGACACCATACTTGACTCTAAGAACCAGAAGTAAAAGGCAGTACAACAGGGTACATAAGACAACACGATCAATCATCGAACGTACCTTTGGCATACTGAAGTCCAGATTCCGCTGCCGCCACAAAACTGGTGGATCACTGCTTTACAGACCGTACACTGTGCCCTTCTACACAACATCACCATGAGGAAGGGTCTGCAAACATCAGCATAGAGCCAGATTCTGACTCTGATGCGGAACTACCACCAATACAGGTTCAGCAGGACGAAACACATGGAGCAGAGATCACCAGCAACTATTTTTGAGGTAAGAATGATTAGCACATCTAAGAAATAGACATTAGACATGATAACTGAAAGATCGCCTTTTATTCAGGTTGTGTATCTCTCCTTAATCAACTGTATTCATAGAGGATGTACATTTGTTTCAACAAAGCAACACAGTATGAATAAACCAAACAAAACAAAGTAGTCTCTTTATTCTCGGTCTTAACTGGAATCACTTTTTCTGGCCTCGGGGGTTGGTTGCATTCTTAGCAAAACCGGCCTGTGGAAGAGGGAACATGTCAGATCCTGAAGTGTTTTGGCAAGTTTTTTGGTGTGCGCGCCTGTTACAGCATCCCTGTTACAGCATCCTTCTTGCGCAGATGTGGCACTGATGTTAGAGCTGTCTTCACTCTCAGGTGGCAGCAAAATGTTGGGGACAGACAGGTTGTGGGTCTGTATGTTTTCAAGGGCTGGGGTTACTTGTTCTAATCCACGTTCAACATACTGACAGCAGTGCCCCACGTCATTTTGTATGTTGACAGTTCTCCTTGCAAGAGTGGTCGTGGATCCTGCCAATCGATTTATTGATCAAGTGAAGGCATGAAAGCGTGCCATTTGCTGCCTGTGCCTGCATCTCTGCAGATATTGCTCCTTCTCCATGACAGCAATTCAATGGTCTTGTCCTTTCTGCAATTGCAGCATTGGCCTTGACATACTTTGCAGATGCCTATTAACAGTCTTGATTTGTTTGGCTTGCAGGAGTGGTACTGAGATGATTGATTTCTCCAGGCCACCAAACAAAGGAGAACTGTTCGCCATGTCATCTGACACTTTGTTATTGTGGACTGTTGCTGGTTGGAATCTATTGTGTCTGTGTGTCCTGCTCACAGATGTAGCTGTTTTCCTGCTTTAGGATTGTCCCACATCACCTTCCACAAAGTCTGGTAGTGGTACAACAGTTGCTCTCCTAGTATTTGGAGTTGGAGTAATGGGATAGGAGTTGCAATTGTGGTGTCCTCCATTTCCACATGTGTGTCAGTAGCTTCCTCGGCCTCAATTGTTTCTGACAAGTCCTGGGTGTGATTTGTGGAAATGCATGTATATAGTTAGTGTAAATAAATGGTTAATGTTTGTTCACAATCTTGTTGTAACTGCACTTCATGTGTTTGTGTCATGTTTATAATGTGCAGATATGTGTAGTGTAATCATCAGCATACAGTACGGCATATAACTTAGGTGTACTACAACTCCCATGATGCATTGTCAAGGGACAGCAAAGATCGCAATGCATTTTGTTTGCGGAGATGTGGTGCTTGAGGAATTAAAAAACATATGTTATGTTAAGTAAGTAAAGGGGAGATAACTTACCCTAGCTGGAGCCTGCAGGATTGGAGGTGTCAATGTCTGACAGTCCCACCACACTTTCTGGTACCACTGTTGCCCTCGATCAGTGTTTCCATGGGAGTGGGAGGTGGGTGTTTGGAGGGTCCACCACCTGTGCCACGAACCTCAGCCATCCTGCTGGTCACCTTCTCTTTGGTGCAAGATCTCAAGTCATACCAGTGTTTTATGATCTCTGGTATGTTCCTTTGGGTGACACCAAGGGAGTTCACCTTCTCCAGGATGCTGTTCCATATTATGTTCTTCTGGTCCCCAGGAACAGTAAATGATGCCTTCCCAAAGAGCTGGTCCGTATGTGCCACACATTCTTTGGTTGAAAACAAAACAGGATGATGGACGGAGTGCTGAATCTTTTCAACCACTTACCCCCAGTCAAGAGATCTGGGTTTTATCCATTTTTCTTTTGCTCACTATGCCACCCCACTTTGGACCCAGCCATATGCAAATAAGTCTTGACCCTGCTCCTCATGGGATAAAACATGGAAGGTTTTAAATTGGAATGGCATGGCATGGGGAGCAAAACAATGATGAGTTTAGGCTCAGATCTCTGTACTGGGGTGAATGTTTGACATTGTTCAGCATTTTGTACATCAATTGTTCTTTTTACACATTCTTTGGTTAGCAGCTCCAACTCATTTTTTGAGAACTTGACTTTGCGCCTCCTGCTGCCAGAATCCTTGTTCTCTTCTTGTGATGATAACATTCAGGCCTACAATTCAAGTTTGTAAATCTTCACATATATAGGGGTGTAATCCTGGAAATGCAGATTTACGACGTTTTGTGAATTTGGCCAGCAGTGTTTTTGTTTCGCACTGAGTGCATTTGATCATTCTATTTAAATGCACATACATATTTTATCTACAGAGAACATGCTACATCAATATGAACCGAACACTATTTCTATATTGATAGAGTGATTTCTAAAGATAGAGTGTGGTTTATGGTTCGTTGTCTCCACATTTAGCACACATTTTGCCGATCCTAATACTTTAAAATTGATTGCAATTATTTTTTAATGTGTAGGATTCTTCATTTATGTGAGATAGAAATTGATTGTATAGACTGCTATTAAAACATTTATAACTAAGCTGAACTGATAGCCTCTGATTTGTGAAATTTCAATAAGCACCTTTGAAAATTCTGCTTTCTGGACTGGAAATTCCATTGGATTGTCCGATTATGGAATAGAAGGCAGAAATACCAAGCTTCTTGCTTGAAAGGGATGAGACCGCTTGTTAAGCACCCCTGGTAAGTCTCAGCATCACTCGGACTCCCACGCTTTTCTCAAATCCATTTCAAAAGGAGAAAGGTTGAGGGTCTGATTATGAGTTTGGTGGTCCGATGGGCTGCCAAACCCACGGTGGTGGTTCAACTACCCAATTTAAGGTTGGGTGGTCAGACCACCATGGAGCCACTGCTACCGCCAGGGATTTACAATCCCTGGATGTCTTGCTGCGGTCTTAGGCCAGCAAATTGCTGGTGGTGCCGCTGCAGCACCGCAAAGCACATTACTAGTTTCCTCACCACCATGAAAAGTGTGGCAGTGAGGAAACTAAGGGGGGCCCTACAGGGCCCCCTTTTGTCTCAGGGCCATGGGATGAATGCAGGGAGGCAGAGTGTGTGCTCCCCCTGTATGCATGTACCCCCAGTTCCTGCACAGCATAGACTTAACAGTCCATGCCGTGTAGGAACTTGATTTGGTGTTCCCTTTGCAGTGCCTTTCTAAGGCTCACCGCCTGGGACCTTCAAAGCACCGCCCGTCAGACAAGGAGAAAACTCTTAATCTGGTGGGTGGTCGATGGATGAGTTTGGCGGTGTGGAAGCGGGGTGCTGACTTGGCGGCCCGCTTCCACACCGCCAAACTCATAATCAAAAAACCAAACTACTATTGCTGCTCGTAAAGTCAATGGGGTAACCCTGTGTCCCGCAGAACCTGGGCATTCATAAAGCAATCTACAAACAGGTTCTGTCGGGTAAAACACTTGCTTTGAACCTGTGCAGCATTGTTCATGCAAAAAATGATGAGCCTAATACATTTCTTTATAGACTTCTGAATGGAACACGCATAGATGAAATTACATTTTTGATATTACATTTTTTTTTTACTCTTTGTGTCATGTAAGGCTGTTGAATTCAATAATCATCAAATGACATCAGCGACATAAGAATAAAGTGCAACAAGGTTGTAGTGTAGTTCCTATTTCCCTAATAGGCTCTGCGCATTGGAGTAATATACCCTATAGATTCGACATAGGACTGAGGTCAGTATGTCCCTATCGAGTATATTAAACTTAATTACTTTGTGCCAGCTAACTCAGAGGCCACTAGAAACTCCTTGTAAACAAGAAGGGAGTAGTTTCTGGCAACCGCATAAACATGACAACTTTGTTTCCCTTTAGAATCGGAACACTCTCAGAATCGTGGAAACAACAGATAACAGTTTCACTCAGCTAATCGTGCATGCTTAGTTTCTTCAGAGTTACACAGAAAGAATAGACGGGCGTTTCAATAAAAGGATTTATTGAACAGTCTTGTTTCTCGTGTAAGAGATATGAGCTGTTATGATCACAAGACAGTATGCGAGATATATAATGTACAGCATAAGCAGTAGAAAGAAATAATACTGCGCTAGCATTATCTTTTAGCTATGACACATATATTCATATACATAAATAACATAAGCTAAAAATGTGAGTACTCATAAGATGCTTCTCTAGCTAGTTCTACCCCAGTGTACCTAACCTAAGTGTAGTGCAAGGTAAGAAGTAGGTGATGTATTCTATAGTATGGTATGCTATAGTATGCCAAGAGTCTGGTATGCCAAGAGTCTCTCTAGGTTCTAGTCAGCTCCATACCTTGAGAATGAGAGAGGTGGGAATCTCTTTCCGGGTCTCGAACTCTAACACCCCGCGAAGGAGTCAGAACACTGGAAGCTGGATTCTCTGCGAGCAGGGATGACAGCGTCTCTTGTCAGTGCGTCAGGCCGGGATACGGGCTCCTCTAAAGTCGAGGTCTCCTCCTACTTGCTTGGACAAGGGAAGGTATATTGATACCTGGTAGGTGCCTTGGAATGTTAGCATTGACGTAAAGTCGGGCAGAGGAAGACGTCAGGAATGAACCCTTAAGGAATAGCGGTTCATGCATAATAAATGAGTTCTTGGAGAAATCAATAATCCTGTGCTAGGGGAACTCCCAAGAGCTTAAGGGTCTGGTTTCTAAGAACTCGTTGTGACGTTGGGGTGGATGGATGTAGGTGACCATGCCTGTATTTGGATAGCATGGCTAATGCCTAAATAAGGACTGGGATCTTATGCCTATATTAGGGCAATGCGAATTGTGCCTATATAAGGACATGTTTCAGGAAAACCTATATACGGACACCTAAAGCGGAATACAACACCCACTCCACTTTCGAATGAACAATAGTACTAAATGCTAAACATGAAATGCTAAACATTAAACTGAGTACCACATGTTGCTAAAAACATTTCTAAAAGCATATTAAAAGAAGTTGTTTAAAAGAAACTGTTGCTAAACATGTAATGCAATAGGTACTGTACTTTTTAAAGCATTTTTTCATTCTAAGCATATATTGGAAATAAATGCAACATGAATGATAAAACAGAAATATATACATATGACGAAATGGTTGACAAGTATTCAAAAATCAAAGCCATTTCATATCATGGTACTGAATGAATATTGTGGTAAATAAGGTGACAATGTGTCCCTGGAAGTATTCAAAGGAGTCCGTTCTATATGAATAGTTCTACTGTAAGCAGATTGAATTGCCATGTATTTTCAAAAATAGAGAGAGAAAAAAATTCAATTTTTAGGAAGAGTTCCAAGTTTTGTTCTGTTTTGAAAATATGGAGGCCAAATTCATTGCGTCCCCGGTACACTGTGAGCCGAATCAAAGTCAGTGTATGGGTCTGGTGTACACATGAAATCATCTATTCCTGTAGACAAAAGATCGTCTACCGATGTCGGTGACAGTTGGAATACCTCATTTAGAAGGTTAACTGCACAGAGATGTGAAGCATCGCCTTCAGCATAGGATGCCGCAGCAATGTTCGTGTCCGTTGTTACCTGTGTGCCTGTTGATCCATCTCGTACCTCAGCAGCAGCAGGAAGCGTCTGTGAGATCTCAAGGAATGCAGTCATCAGGATTGGTAGCCTCTGGGGACAACACAGAGCATGGGCCGTTATCGGGTCCAGCAGAGTATCGATATCCGTTGGCATGACTGATGGGAGTGTTAGACAGGTGTCTAGCACGCATTCTTCACCGCAAAGCAGGCAGCGTAGAACAGGTAAGATGCAATCTTGCCAGATTGGTCTAAATGACAGAAACCATGTTGTATTAAGTTCCCGTAGATGAGGTATGCCCAAAAGTTGCACTATGCACTCACGGCACTTCCGTTCTAGGAGAGCTTTCTCCAAATTGCTGGGAGTGATGCCGGTTGATAGGCTTGCCATAGCGTAGTAGTAGGAATAAAAACAGGATTCCTGCAACAAGTGCTAGAATTAATGGCACACCACCAAACACCGAATGTGCGAAGTTTGGAATGATTCCGAGGACTGCCTGAAATGGTGTTAACAGTCCTGAACAGATGGTCTTAAATCCATGTACAATCCCGCTCGTATCAGATATGTTTAAGATATGTCCCATCATTTCTACGAAATGTATAGGGCAGTTTGTACGAATTTGAGCCTGTATCTCAGCCGAAGTCCTTGCGATTTGTAAATCATAGATTTCTTTGGCCGAGGTCAAAGGCACGGTCTGTTGTATAAGCATGGCTTTCATTCTGCTTAAAGTATCAAAACGTATAAAAGAAACATTCAATGAAGGCCATAGAGGCGACTCCCTGACTGTGTCTATTTGGGGGAACAATACTTGCAGACAACAAGTAACCGTGGAGCCAACCGTTACCAGATATGGGATTCCTGGCAACATGCCACAGCAACTCTGATCATTCAACATGAGGTAACTCCCATTAGAAAGTTGTCCAAACGTTGGATTAATCACAGCAGCTGGTGTACCCTGCAGGTGGCAGGACAAGTTTGCCACAGAACCATTACAAGCCCCGTGTAAAGAAATGTCCTGACATATGAGTGATCCGCTCAGTGCACTTTCACAGTGTGTACCGCTTAGAAACACTTCACGATCCCCACTCCAACATCTGTATTCGTAAGGTAAATCCCAGGATGTCTTAATGTATTCTTTACCCAACCTTTCATATTTGCCTGCTTGCATTTGTTTGAGGCAATACTGAAAATGAAAAGTAGTGACTGGCAGAGTTATTTTGCCATGAATAAGCCATTCTGTAGCTGGTTTTTCTGCTACCGTAAATGGTAATTTTTCCAGTTTTTCAATGCTCAGCACTGTATACTTTGCTCCCCTTTGTGTCCGTTCGATCTGTTTATCCATTAGATTGTATTCTGCACACAGAGACGACATGTTGATAAAACGCCAAGGCACATAGCCTGCACGCAAGGATTGCAGCGTCCAGCCTAATAACATAATAGAACGTAACTGAGATTGGCCTTGTTGTAACATGGCTAAATCTTGTTCCAGTATGTCTATAGCAGAGGATACAATGCTGTCCAGTGAATAAATTCTGGATGACAAAGTTGTTAACCCATTGTCGACCACAGTGAGAGATTTCTCTAAGTTAATACGATCAAGCTCACGTATTCGTTCTGCGGCCTCTGCCTGTGAAACCTTCCATATCTCATTATAAGCAGCATAAATGCCGGCATATATGAAACATTTTTGACGCGGTTTTCTTGGTCCTTGCAAGAAATCCCTAAGGTCTGCGTCTTCGGGGGGCGGAGCTAGCCACGGAGAGAGATGGCCGCGTTCTGAGCGAGCTCCTCTCGGACGCCGGCAAAATCCTTAAAAAATCCTACACGTGCAGAAACTTGACGAAGAACTATGGTGAGAGGAGGCAAGGGCGTGCATTGGGCACCTTCAGGAATCAAGAATATTGACTTCGCAGAAGTTAAACCCTGGTGGAGAGACTCTCGGCGAACAGAGGCCCTGCCGGGAGAAAACGAAACTGAAGCCGCGGGCTGCAGTGGCAAATCAGTCCGTGACGCACAGCACGCAACACGGCAATGCGGTAGCGACCGGACCGCTGCGATCGGCACGAAGAACCGAATAAGGACGAGCGGTGAGTGACCGGCTTGAAACCCCATCCTGGGAAAGCTGTTACGGAATGTGAGACAGGCGAGGAGCGCACGGCTGAGCGGAAAGGCCGGGGCACGCACAGACGACATCGGCAATAAAACATACTGCGCTGCTAAGTAGTCCGTATATAAAGTTGAGGAGGCGCTCACCTGCGACATTGGCTGCTGCGGGCATTTTCTTTTACACAACTCGTGGCTGGAAGAACCACAAAGCAGACAGTGAAACGGTATAACCGGTGCAGATCGGGTGGGAGGTGCGGAGAGAGACATAGTGCCTCATCACAGCATCACGGACGCCGCGCTCCCCTACGCACGCAGAACAGATCCGGGCAGGGACACATATTGGAGACCAGGCCACGGGGATGCTCTCTCACACACGGGAGAGCGCCCAGTCTTAATGCTGTGCAGGGGCTAGTTCATATGGAGCCTGCGACTGCTCGATAGGACCTGGTGAGACATGGTGACACCTCCCTCGGACTCTCTGGAACCCAGGTTTCTTCTTTTCACTACTTCCCTCATGTGCAGATCGGTGCGGAGCCCAGGATGGACCTACTGGGGCTCTTTTAAGATATGCAACAAGTGAATGTAGCGGCACCAACACTTGAAGGCGTGCTGGGTGAAGCCGGACAGGAGAAGTCGGGGGGCACGGAGGGTCTCACCTGGCGCATTGACTTGATTGTTATATGGCGGTATGTAGAAGTACGGTACGACGAGCTGCTATAATCATGTGACCCCCCTATAGTACTCGTTTTAAGTGCCCGTTGAGAGCCGCACCAAGGGCCTGTACCAGGAAAGGAAAAATAAGAATATAAAAAGGGAAAAAAATCTGCACTGGATATCTGCAAGCTGGATACGCAACGCCCCGGAATAAGGGGGTAACACGACGAACTCTGTGCTGCAATAATCTCAGTGCAGGACCACCCAATCTGCTCCCGTCTATACGTGACTATTCTTTATAGAGCCTCAGTTACAGACCAGAGGTATCCGCACCATGGGTAAGACGGACCGCACCCAGCCCAAATTAACTTTTGAACAGGCGAAGAAACTGCCTGACCAAGGAGCAGATGGCCAACCGCCGACGCAATCAACGGTAGGAGCAGCGGGGGGAGTAACGAACGATGACGTACAAGCTATGTTTACCACGATCCAAACTGCGCTGTCAAATATTGACGGAAAGATAGACTCACTGACGTACAGAGTCGACAGGATGTCTGAACGCATAGACAAACACACGGAAAGAACAGATATGGCAGAGCGCAGAATATCCGAAGCTGAAGACAATCAGGTGCAGATGGACACAAAACAGGTTAAGATGGATAAGCAGCTAGCAGCCATAACTGCGAAGGCGGAGGACTTGGAGGCAAGGTCTCGAAGAAACAACATCCGCTTAACGGGAGTATCGGAGACAACGAACACAGGACCCATGGAAAGATTCATTGAACAGCTACTCATATCGCTGCTGAGCCGAGAAACATTCTCTGATATATTCATAGTGGAGAGAGCGCACAGATCATTGGCACCGAAACCGCCGACTGGCTCGAGATCAAGACCGATTATAGCACGAATTTTGAATTACAGAGACAGGGATGCGGCGGTCAGGAAGGCAAGAGAACTGGGCAAATTGAATTACGAAGGAATGGATATCTCCCTCTATCCAGACTTTACAGCCTCGGTCCAAGAAGCGAGGAAAAAGTTCGGCATAGCGAAACAGAAACTAAGAGATTTAAACATACAATATGCTATGTTGTATCCTGCCAGACTTAGAGTCACAGATGAGGGGAAATCAAGGATCTACAATGACCCTCAGGAAGTGCTAAAGTTCCTCCAACAGAAAGGTCAGCGGGCTACGCGGAGGAAATCACCAAGGGGAGATCCGGAAGACCAATCCATCACATCGGACGTTGAATGAGGGGTACCGTTTGTCTTCATCAATGATGGACTACAGGTTCGGAGGCTGGGAAGCGAAGTAATACAGAACTGACCAGGAGGTGGCAGCTACTGCGCACTTCTGGACCATCAAGGCCACCAACTGCTCGGCACAAGTTATGGAGACCATCCTACAGACTACAGCGCATGGCCGCCTCAGGGGCGTCGAGGACTCGCCTATTGATCAGACTCAATAGAAGTGTCCAGATGATATGCACGTCAAGATAAGTTGAATGATTTGGCTTGCTTGTACTTGGAGCACTATTTTATGTACACTTTGTTGTTCTCACATGGGTTCCTGACTGAGTGAATACTGTTTGTTCTTGCTCTCTATCTCACTGCCCATTAGTTGTGGAAGTATTACAAAATGTCGAGGTTCTGGTATTCTAATTGATAGGGCATTTACCCAGGTGGGTTTACCCACAAGAAAAGGGTTGGCAGCTCTTGCCCTTCAGTGTGAACCACACCAGTTTATTCATTGGTTTTTTCTTTGTTTTTGTTATTGGGGGGATAGAGGGGCATGATGGGGATAAGGTTGAAAAATGTTCTAGGGATGTCTCTGCTGCATGGGACGGGGCAGAGTGGGAGGAGGGAGGGGGATGGGAATGTACAAAAAAAATTCCGGTTGACGTTGAGCAGAGACACATATGTCTTCTTTCACCAACACATGGACATCACAGTGGGGGAGGTCACAGGTAGGGATAACGATAGACATGGCTGACACAAACTCGACTACCCGAAAGCTGACGTTTATGACATGGAATGTTCGAGGATTCCAAAATCCACAGAAGATACGTAGAGTGCTGGCATACTTAGACAGGCATGGCATTGATGTTGCCTGTTTACTGGAAACGCATCTCACATCTCTCACGGAGGCTAGAGTGGGCACGAGATGGGCGACATATCGTATAGCATCCTCATTCTCAACATATGCTAGAGGTGTCATGCTGTTAATCAGACGTGGCACTCCCTTTCAACCTATCAATACTATTAAAGATGACCAAGGCAGATATGTAATAGTTCACGGAAATTTTGGGGGAACAATACTGACAATAATAACATCTTATGGCCCGAACAATGACGACCCCACTTTCTATGAAGCCATATGGTCCAAACTCAGAGACTTGCCCAGCGCAGCAGTTATATGGGGAGGAGATTTCAACACATGCCTAGACCCGGCTCTCGATAGGTCGACTGGTAACGAACGGTATGGTAAACACGCTGCTAGTGCATTGAGGGAGGGCATGGACGCATGGGAAATGACGGATATATGGAGACTGAGGCACGGAAGACGTAAAGAGGGAACCTGCACGTCAATAACGCATAATACATGGTCTAGAATAGACTACTGGCTGATCA
The DNA here is from genome assembly GCA_963921515.1 of Calotriton arnoldi. Lineage (NCBI taxonomy): Eukaryota > Metazoa > Chordata > Amphibia > Caudata > Salamandridae > Calotriton > Calotriton arnoldi. The sequence continues at coordinate 3,792,773 of CAWUFW010000526.1, read as the reverse complement.
CACAGGACGCATGCACTTGGACAAGGACGATTGAACACCTACCTAAAACACTATCTGATCACTCACCTGTTCGCCTCCAATTAGATATCCCTACCAATGTGCCTAGACAGTTCACATGGAGGCTACAGGGAAGTGCCCTATTAGACCCTGTGTTTCGCAGCGAATTACATCAAGCCATAATGGATTATTTTGATTTTAATTCAGGATCGGTGGATAGTGCAGGATCACTATGGGAAGCGTTTAAAGTCACGATCAGGGGACACTGCATTAATAAACATGCTGGCATTCTGAAGGACATTCAGCAACAACTGAATATGATAGAAAGTGACATAGCACGACTTGAGGAAGAACATACACTAACGCAAAACCCTGCGCTGCTAGCCAAAATAAGGGAAAAGATGGACGACTATCAATAACATGCCGCGGACGAAATCAAATATAAATCACGTAGATTCATAGCACGTACCTATGGAGAGGGCAGTAGACCGGGGCGAGCCTTGTCCAGCAAAATAAAACCGGCGCCAACAGCGTCTTACATCACACAGATAGTAGACGAACACAACCACGACCTATACGACACCTCATCTATTTTAGATTGTTTCAAGCGCTATTTCTGTCACCTCTATGACACAAGGCCGACCGTCACCCCATTAGAAATCAATCAATATCTACAAGATATTGCCATAGCTTGGCTGTCAGATACGCACCGGAAATTCCTAAGTCACCATATCACTAAAGATGAAATCATAGACGCAATAAACTCTCTCCCAAATAACAAAGCACCTGGTCTGGACGGGCTCCCTGGTGAATTTTACAAAGAATACCGGGATCTGCTACTTCCATATTTAGCCGAAATGTTTGAGGAAGCGTATGATGAAGGCAAGTTCCCCACTTCACTAAGGGAAGCCCTTTTAGTGGCACTTCCCAAACCGGACAAGGATCCCACTAAATGTGACTCTTACCGGCCGTTATCTTTAATTAATATTGATGTCAAGATTTTAACGAAAATCATCGCAACCAGGATACAACTCCTACAGGAGAAACTGGTGCTACCCGACCAAGCAGAATTCGTACCAAATAGATCCACGACTCACAATCTCCGAACAATATTTGCACTATATCACCATTTAGATCCAGAACTACCAGCAGCAGCGGCACTATTAGATGCGGCGAAAGCCTTTGATTCGATCAAATGGGTATATATGTTTACAGTGCTACGCAGAATGGGCTTTCCAGAGCCGTTTCTGAAATGGATAGAAATATTATATAATGATCCCATTGCCAGGGTTAGAATAAACGGGCACACATCGGCTCCCATCGATATAAGAAGAGGAACGAGGCAGGGTTGCCCGCTCTCTCCTATCCTATTCACGTTAATAATAGAACCCTTAGCCTGCATGATCAGACAACGTCACTCAGAGACGGCATTGCAATTCCAACTCCGCCCCCTCAGCATTTCCCTCTATGCTGACGATATGGTGCTTTTCACCCGACACCCCGACATGCACTTAAATACCCTTGTTAGGGAATACGTACGATTCGAGCACTATTCAGGATTACGAATAAACTGGGACAAGTCGGTGGTCATACCGCTGACATTGGCCACATCGCAACCGACTTTAGACTATCCCCTCAAATGGCACACGGATCCGGTGAAGTACTTGGGCATATGGATACATAGGGATCCGGAACAGGTGGTAAGAGAAAACTATGGAAGAGTAATAACTAAACTGAATGAACAAATAGACAGATGGATAAAGATGCCCCTTTCTTTGGCAGATCGGATAGCTCTGCAAAAGATGATTGTTGTACCAAAATTCTTATATTTATTTAGCAATATACCTATTTGGCTAACGCAGGCAATGTTCTCCACTCTAAGAACTGCAATGCAGAAGCTGACGTGGGCGGGAAAGCAGGCCAGAATACGGTGGGATATATTAACGAAACCATATCACAAAGGAGGTTTCGGTGCACCAGACCTCCAACTGTATTATTATTGTGCACAGGCACAGTATGCTCACTACTGGCTACAACCACACGCATACATACCACATGTGGCAGTGGAAAGGGACAGTGTGGACCCGACCCCATTGACAGCCTATGTGTCAGACCCAAGGTCCTTTACCCACAAGGACAGGATACAAACGGTACACTGCACCTCTAGAGCTTGGTACATGCTAGCACACCGAGCAAATAAACTCCCCGTTTATGCGCCATCACTACCCATTGCGCACCACCCGAGACTGTCAGTTACGCAGGAAAAAGGTATGCTACGACTGTTTGGCGAAATGAAATTGAACACCATGGCGGATGTATTCCCGCATGGTAGATTCATCCGGAGAGAAGACCCATCACTGAGCATACACAATACCCCCATGAAGCTGTTTGCCCATATGCGGTTGCAGATGGCGATAAAGGAACTATACGTCTCATATCCGGAGGAACCACCTCAATTACAAACACTACAGACATTGATAGTTACACCTAGCCGCCGAAAACTGGTCACACGCCTATACAACGCCGCCCAAGCAGAACACAGTGGAACTGTGAACAGATCGCTCAATAAATGGGAGATACTATTGGGTGACACTGTGAGTGAGCAAGATTGGGAATTTAGCTGCATACAATTACAATTGATGACACCAAATTGCAATCTGCGCATAATACACTTTAAATTCTTGCACCAATTTTATTACACCCCGACTCAGTTACACAAATACGGTCTTCGACCAAATGACAAGTGTTATAGATGCGAGGCTTTACATGCAGACTTCTTACATACGGCGTGGGCCTGCCCACAGATACATAAATACTGGGAAGAAATCACAGGAGCACTTACAATTATGCTATCTGAAATGATACCTAACACCCCACTTGTGTGTCTATTGGGTATATATAAACTTACACCTGTAAAAAGGAGGACATTTCTGGCTGTAGCGCTTTTGCTGGCTAAACGCTGTGTCGCTATGAGATGGGGTAGTAGATGCCCCCCCAGATTCAAAGACTGGCTGAAAGACATGTCATATTGTAGAGACACCTTGGAAGTCTACGCGGAAGAACTACCGCAGACATCCAGACCCAGAGATTACTGGGAACCTCTGGTGCAATATCTCCAACGTGCACAGGTGGAAGGGTGAGGTACGAGAGCTGGTGAGACAGACAAATACGAAACGCCTATATTTACTGCCTGATGGGAGGAGACCGAGGGTATTGATGGAATAAGAATACCCAAGAAATGTTTTTTTCTGGTATGAATAGTATTGTAGTGCACTTAAGGAACATTGCTTCAAGTCGGGAAAATAGAGTTGAAATGCCATGTAAGTGATATCCCCAAATACAGCAGCAAAAGTTTTTTTTCTCATTATGTATACACTGTGATAAAATTCAATTTTCTGTATAAATGTGATATACTAAAATGTGTAACGTGTTCAATGCTGACCGGAACCAATAAACAAATTTAAAAAAAAAAAGGTCTGCGTCTTCTTTAAGTAAAGATAAGTGTTGTTTCACATCCTCGAGTGTAGATTTTTGTAACCAGTCGAGGCACAATTTTCCTACACTGTATATTGTTACTATCCCCGGATGTTGTCGTTGAACATAACGTGGGTCTGGCCTATGGAGAGTAAAGCCCTGTATTCTATTCAGGAATCTTTCTTGACAGATGTTTGTGTCTGTGAGCCAGAGCAACCATTTTTTCCAATCAGGACCTGATCTGTTGTTTTGTAGTATTGTGTCACGTAATGAAATTTTAAATAAATGTGGAATCTTCAAAAGTTCTGTCGGGCCGAATATGTCGAAATCGGTTTTGTCCCAAACTATACCATCCTGTATAGGAACAGCTGTGATGTTCACTGCTGACAAGTCTCTTGCTTCACGATGGGAAGATTTGTGTGGTTTTAAAAGTAAGTTCACATTTTTACTTTCAGTGTCCATACGAATGTATCTGCCAATTATAAGCATGCTAAGAGTCATAACCAAAGCTAGCCAAAACAGAAAGAAAAATATTCCAGAAATAATCCATATTTCAATCCATGGTGAAACCAGATAAGTCTCTTTCAGAAAATGAAAAAGGTCTTGTACTTGTTTTTTGAAAGTTTTTGAGGCTGGCGTCGGTTCAGGCTCACTTGGATCCTCAGAAAACGTATCAAAGTTAATGAAATAGCCGGAAGCAGTTCGGTCAATTGTTGAAATTGCATCAGGATTCGTAGAAATCGCTGGAAACAGTTGATCACGTGTTACGTTGGTGTAGACAGGTGTATCTGGACGAACTGTTACTTGAGTTTCAAGAGGGATGAGTTCCATAGCATTGTTGCTTAGTCCTTCATCTCTTACTGCTGAATTCTCGATGGTTATGAGTCTTTCAGTCTGAACCTCTTGGATAGTAGCGAGAGGAGTGCGTCTGCTACTAGGTCGGAGTCCACGAGGCCTACTATTTAGTATTGGCCACATACTGTGGTTTGATGAGGTTGATTGACACAAATCTTTTCTCCTTTTTTCCAGCAAGGGGCGGCAGAAGTACTGTTCTTGTTCCGTGGACGGCTAGGACAGGTACTGGTTGTCTGTAAGAAGGTTCAAATTCCTTCTTGTCCGCAATCTTCTCTCTGACTAGATCCACAACTTTTGGGATCCAGACAGGCCTTGCTGGGACTGCCGGTTTTTCCCCAGTGGTGGCTGGCTTCAGGAACACGTTGCTTTGTTTCGATCTTAGTTCATTTAGATCTTGTAAAACAGCCAAACGATCTTTGATATCAAAGGGTTTATTTTCCACCACTGTGCCTATACATTCGAGATCAGGAACCCACATTCTTGTCCCAAATGGGACCCCATATGGAGTGACCCCCCCCAGAGAACTTCTTGGCAAATTATTTAATGAGCGTTGGACCCCATAAAGATGTTTGACCCACCCATCACCCGAACCTAATACTCTAGCTGTTATAGACTGCTTTATGTCCCGGTTTTTCCTTTCCACAACAGAATTTCCCTCAGGATGAAACGGAGAGGAGTACCGTAATGCTACCCCCAAACTGGCCATGGCTTCATTGTAAGCCCGAGAGCTAAACGCAGGGCCCTGGTCAGAATGTAGTGTGCCAATTGCGTATGTGCCGATAAAGACTTGCAAATCTTTTATAACAGTTTGAGCGTCAGCCGAGCGCTGAGGCCACATCCATAGGAACCTTGAGCACGAATCCACTGCGACCATTATATATTTATAGTTACCGTCCCTTTGCAAGGGACCGCAGTGGTCCAGGTAAACACAAGCTAATGGTTTGTCTGAAATCAACAGGGGTGTCTGCGCAGGACGTTTCACTGTGGAGACTTTCATCTGTTGGCATATTTCACATTCCAAAACATAGTTTTTGGTCTGTTTCCTAATGCCAGGCCACCAATATCTTTGTTTTAGTAAAGATACTGTTGCAGAAACACCTGCATGGGCAGAGGCTATCCCCTCATGTGCTGCTAGGATCAGTCCAAATCTACATTCCATGTTTGGAATTACCCTATCCCCCACTCCAGGGATTCGAGCAAAAGGAACGTTGTTCGCATCAATTACATAAGAGTACTTGAGTGGAAATTTCTTTGGTAACGCTGCACCACTGCCTTTGCTTGAAGCATTGACATCCAACAATATCTCACTGTCTATTCTCGTTTTTGAATGAGTGATCGCAGCTACGGAAGCCGTCTGAACAGCCCCCTTTGCGGCTTCATCAGCCAATGAATTTCCTGCAACGTGAACGCCATCACGTTGATGACTCAGCGTGTGTATCACGTGAGCTTTTGGTAGTTCGTTTCTCAACTGAACGACTTGTTCCCAAAGCGTTTTATGCTTTATTGTGCCACCTTTTGCATCTTTGAACCCGTTTTCAAGCCAATTCTGTATATATTCATTATACGACTGAACACAGTAAAAAGAATCGCACACTATAAGTGTGGGGAATTTGCGATCTGTATTTTCAAGTGCCAGTTTGAATGCTTGTAGCTCAGCTCGCTGAGCTGTACAATCTCCTAGATATTGAGTTTTAATGACCATTGGTCTGAAGTTACCATCTTGCATGCGACCTTTAACGATTGCGCACGCTGCACTGTAAGCTTGCTTACTCCCTGTAGCGGGTTGTGCTGATCCGTCAGTATAAATTATAAATTTGTACTGATCGAGAGGCAAAATTTCAGTGGGCACAGGACATTCATGTTCATATTGCAGGAACGCTTGTGTTTTTAGATCAGGATCAAAAACATATTCAACATCTGTTGCAGCAAGAGAATTAACCCATTGTATCCATCTAGGATGTAAAGCTTTTGCATTTGGAATGCTCGCTTTTGTAACCGCCTCTAAGGCTGGTACTGGAGTTACGACAATAATGCGTTTCCCTTGAACTAGAGCTCTTTCTTTTGCTACAGCGGTTTGAACTGCTGTCAGTATTTTTCTGTTGAAGTGAAGCGCATTTCTGCTTGTGTATACAAATGTGATTTGTATGCTATTGGTACTTTTTCACCCTCATTAAATGTTAAATAGGTGAATCCGCATTGTCCTGAAATTATTCGGATCACTAAATTGCGTGTATTTACGTGTGTTTGTAAGTGATTTGTTGCTAACATGTTTGCTTGGAGTGAACGCAGGATTTCTGTGTGTTCTAGTGTCCAATGTTTTGTTGAAAAATCAGGTTTGATTAATTCGTAGAGAGGTTTAACCCTTTCTGCGTAATTTAGAATATAAGTTCTTCCAAAATTTAGGAAACCCAAGATGGATTGTAAATTTTTCAGCGTTTTTGGAGGTTGGAGCAGCGCGCACTTTTCTAAAAGTTAGCTGCTAGGCTCTTGCCTTCACTTGAAAGCTCATATCCTAGGAAAAGGACATTGAGATGGGCAATTCTGGATTTTTAAAGTTGAATTTATAGCCCTCAGAGGCGAAGCCCAATATAATGGTACTCACCCTATTCAAGTGCCTATCTAGGTCATCATCTGTCAGATAGATGTCATCGTCATATGACAATGCCTCATTATCATAAATTTGTAGTAGCTCTGTTACCCTTGCTGAGAATAACCCTGGGCTGTTTTTGAACCCTTGTGGGAGTCTACAAAATTGACGCTGGGTCCCCATTATTGAGAAAGCTGTTAAGTACCTGCTTTCAGGTGCTATGTTTTGACAAAAGAAACCATTTGAAATGTCCAATGTGGTTTTATATTTTTTACGCACAATGTGATTCATTAATGCTGTACTATGTGCATTTTGCTCTGCAAATGTTTTGGAACAAGTGTTCAAGTGTCTGTAATCCAAAACTAGACAATATGTATTGTCTGGTTTGGATACAGGAAACAAAGGATTGTTCATTGAGGAGGTGCATGTTTCAATCACCCCTTGGTATTCAAGTTGATCTAAGATCTCCCTGACCTGTTTTTTAGCTTCTTGCTTTATTGGGTACTGCCTTTGTGCAGTAGGTTGATTTTTTAGCTGTATTTTGTGGTGAGGTGAGTCCTCATCCCATCCTAGATGATTTTTGTATAATGCTGGGGCCTGGGCAAATGCCCATTTCCTGGCATAAGTATATTTGAGGTGAATTGGAATATGGTTGGAGAAGGCTGGCATAGTGATGTCCTCGCCATGTGGGCACTCCCTGACAAAGTGTGGTGGCCAGTCTTTTTCTGCTAGAAGTATATCATAACCCCTTGAAAGTTTTCACTTTTCTTGGTATGTCTCCCTCCATTTGGAGTGTTATTTCATATAACGTTTGTGGAGTACTAACCCTGGTGTCTACAGTCTCTACTGTGATGTACTCATTCAAGTCCACTATCTCCAGAAGTTCCTTCAGGTTCTGGCGAGCTATTGTTACTTCTGCTGCACTGTCCAGCATTGTCTGAGCCCATTCTCCGTTCTTGAGCTGTGTTCTCAGTATTCTCGGCATGTCTGATCTTCAGACCTGCTACTTTCTTTTTTGTGAATTGAGGTTTTGATTTATTTTTCTGAACATCTTTATCGTCTTTGGATTTCACGCGTTCTTCTCTGTGTTCTGACCGTCCTCTTCTTTCTGATGTCTGTGACGATATCTGAAAGGTACGAGAGGAACGTGTATCAGTATCTTGATACCTGTCAGGTTTTCTTAAATTATCCCTATTTCTGAGGTTATAATTCCTTTCAAGGGGCTCCTTTTGAGGAGACCTACCTCGGGATTGAGAACGTGTCTCGTTTGAATTTTGTTTATTAGTTTCCCACTTCTTTTTAGAAGATGTAGGATTTTGTTTAATAGAGTCCTTCTCAGGACTTTCAGATAGTTTTGGCTTCAATGGTTTTCCACCCAAACTATCTCTGCCTAATTCTGCATAAGATTGTTCTATTATTCTGGGCAGTTCATGTTGATGTTCTGTTACATCAAATTCCCTTAAGCGTTGGCGGATCGCCACTGATGCTGCCTCCCCTTTAATATTAGATAATATTATTGTTGAGACCTGGTCAAAGTTTTTCAGTAATTTCATACCTAAATTCAGAGCAGGTTCTGCCCCGTATTCGTTTTGAATTTGTTTCAGGACATCTGGTATTACTGCAATTGATGGAACACCATGTGTTTTAGTATAGATGGCAGCAAAGACTGCGCCCCAAGTGGTGCAGTCTTCCAGTTGTGGTGTGATCCCCATTGGTAAACAGATTGTTAGGCTTCTGTGTTTCTCATAAGGGCTAGTATTTAGGAGTCCTAACTTTACTACTCCTAAACTGAGAAAAATCCTAACTTTAAGACTTTCGGTATTCACAGAAGGCATTTAGGAGTCCTAAAGTTAGGACTACTAACTTCTGTGAATACCGAAATGAGTAAGTTCATTCTGTGAATACCAAAATGAGTAAGTGTATTCTGTGAAAACCAAAAAGTACTAACTTTACATTTTTGACGTAAGTTAGTTCTGTGAATCAGGCCCTTTGTGCCAGCTAACTCAGAGGCCACTAGAAACTCCTTGTAAACAAGAAGGGAGTAGTTTCTGGCAACCGCATAAACATGACAACTTTGTTTCCCTTTAGAATCGGAACACTCTCAGAATCGTGGAAACAACAGATAACAGTTTCACTCAGCTAATCATGTATGCTTAGTTTCTTCAGAGTTACACAGAAAGAATAGACGGGCGTTTCAATAAAAGGATTTATTGAACAGTCTTGTTTCTCGTGTAAGAGATATGAGCTGTTATGATCACAAGACAGTATGCGAGATATATAATGTACAGCGTAAGCAGTAGAAAGAAATAATACTGCGCTAGCATTATCTTTTAGCTATGACACATATATTCATATACATAAATAACATAAGCTAAAAATGCGAGTACTCATAAGATGCTTCTCTAGCTAGTTCTACCCCAGTGTACCTAACCTAAGTGTAGTGCAAGGTAAGAAGTAGGTGATGTATTCTATAGTATGGTATGCTATAGTATGCCAAGAGTCTGGTATGCCAAGAGTCTCTTTAGGTTCTAGTCAGCTCCATACCTTGAGAATGAGAGAGGTGGGAATCTCTTTCCGGGTCTCGAACTCTAACACCCCGCGAAGGGAGTCAGAACACTGGAAGCTGGATTCTCTGCGAGCAGGGATGACAGCGTCTCTTGTCAGTGCGTCAGGCCGGGATACGGGCTCCTCTAAAGTCGAGGTCTCCTCCTACTTGCTTGGGCAAGGGAAGGTATATTTATACCTGGTAGGTGCCTTGGAATGTTAGCATTGACGTAAAGTCGGGCAGAGGAAGACGTCAGGAATGAACCCTTAAGGAATAGCGGTTCATGCATAATAAATGAGTTCTTGGAGAAATCAATAATCCTGTGCTAGGGAACTCCCAAGAGCTTAAGGGTCTGGTTTCTAAGAACTCGTTGTGACGTTGGGGTGGACGGATGTAGGTGACCATGCCTGTATTTGGATAGCATGGCTAATGCCTAAATAAGGACTGGGATCTTATGCCTATATAAGGGCAATGCGAATTGTGCCTATATAAAGACATGTTTCAGGAAAACCTATATACGGACACCTAAAGCGGAATACAACAAGGTGACATAAGTGACTAAGTGACTTGACTTGACTTGACTAAGTGAAATTATGCACATGTGGTAAGAGACATACAAATATGTACACAATATACAAAAACAACTGAGAGGGGGTCTGTCCTATTCAATTTAACACATGGTATCTGATGTCCCTGATATAACTTTTAACATTTTGGGCCAGGAGACCCGGTGGACATAGACTAAAGTTAACGTCGACGTTTTGATCCTAGAGTATGCGCAAATGAGTGAGCATCACGGTGGGTCTTCCTCAGGACGAGCAGACATTCGTAAGATTCTTCAGATCAACTTCACACTGAATGTGTCTCCTGCGGGACGCGGAAAGGTCCTGATCAACATGTTTTCTGCAGTTCACTGCATGTATTGAGGTGCCCACTCACTAAAGATAAGAAAAAAAGAGAGACACTGAACTCCACCACTCTGCTTCAATTCTGCTGGGCACTGTAGTCTGCAGAATGTAGTGTGTATCTAAAGGGAAAGAGAGATTGTCAGAAACTTGCCATGGAAGTTAGGGATATCTCTGTGTAAACAACATATTGCTCTTTGATATTGAACTTATAATTCCTCAAACTAAACATACAAGAGATGAGTATCTTAAACATATTTTCACCACCACATCTCTCTATGTGTAGGATAGATTCCTAAAGTTTTGTCACTGTGCAGTCTTGGTGGATGATGACTTACAGTTTTTACTTGGCTCGTGATCCTCGTAATGTAATTAGTCAATATTACTGTTCTGTTATTCCTACTTTTCTAACATTGGTGACGGCTGATGAACGGCTGAAAAATAAAGTTTACAATACAACACAGTTAAATAAAATAAAAAATACATTCAGTGAACTGTAAAAGTGGCATACAAGACAAATTGTTCTAACAGGAATGTCTTCAATTTTGTTTGGAAAAAAAGAAGTGTAGGTGCAAGTCTGAGTGGCAAAATTAGAGCATTCCATAGCCTGGGGACAGCAATAGTTAAAGCCTGATGGAAGGTGTATGAGTTCTTGACTAAGCAGTTGTGTCAGGGTGATACTTTGAGACTGATATTGATACCCCATAAAGTATAAACAATAACAAAAATTAATAATAATAATAACAATTGGTTGTTGAGACAGTCTATGATTTACTGTAAGTATTGCCCCCAAAAGTCTGCAGTTCGGCTGCAAGGAAGAAAGGGTTTCTATAAGATGCGCATCTTATATGCTCTTATAATTCAATTTAAACTGCTTTAATTTTCACCCAATCAACCTATCTGAGTGCAGGCATGATGTCATCGTACTTAGTGATGCTAGTGATAAGCCTAGTGGCTTAGTGCAAGACAGTTCTGAATGGAAAGAAAGTTTATCTGGAAAGTATGATCGATAGCACATTTCCACCATCAACGTGAAATAGAATCACCAATTGGACTGCTGTCTGGGAAATTATGAGAGTTGACATTGGGCAGTCTGGGATTTTTTGGTTATGTGTACCTGCATGGCCAAATTGGAGTCCAGAAGAAAGAATTTAGCAGAATCAACTAATAAAGTGGTCTCCAGTAAGAAAGGAACACTAGAATTGAATAGGGAGTTTACTCTGACCAGAGAAGAGGAGAAACACAGTTTTTGTTTGGGATTAAATTTAAAAAAGGCCTCAGTCTTAGACAAAACAAATTACACCTGTACCTCAGAGGTCCTTGATCAGATATTTATGGGGTGATTGCAAGAATATACATTTTTCCAATCACATATTCATATGCGTGTATTCAGGGTTGATTTCAGCTTCTGTATTTGGAAAAATGTCATAATGACTTTTAGCATGATCAGTGCATTATAGTGGGTGGCGTGATGCCTTCAGATGATGGCCACTTGGTGATCGAATTATGAGGTAGCTGAGGTCAAATGGGGATCCAAGACCACCAAAACATGTAATAAGCCACAAAATCAAGGAATGTCGCTTGCAGGGGCACCCTACTATTAAGTGATGAGTTTCTGGGGCATTTGCACTTAGGATACAAGTCTTCTTTGACATTTTTGTCTTGCTACAGTGTGCACTTTTGTTCTCATTGCAGTTGCCATTTTGTTTCTTCAGACAGGTGCTTGTGTATATAGTTACACTCCTTTGTAAACAACATGAATGGGCAATTTATAGTGCCAATGTCCTAGTTCTCATTTTACATGACACATAACTGGATGCTTCTTTTTAAGCCTGTATTACAGATCATTTTATATGACAAATAAGTGGATGCTTCCTTTTAAGCTTATATTGCAGCTCTCTGCATGGCAGTGCAAGATATGCACTTATACTCTTTCCATCATTAGAGCCTCTTAAGACATATTGACAACCACAGTAACACGTAGTTGCTAGCTTTCTTGAACAAAACTAAATTTCATGAATATTTCAGCCTATTTTAGGTCTTTTATAATATCACATGCTGGGACAGAATTCTCTCTTCCTGCTTATTACAGTCACTATCTGTGATAAGCTTTTGATACTCAACAGTGTGCATCATTTAAACACTTTTAATCCTACCTGACAAATTTAAGAATATTTTTGCAAGTGTTTTATGTATCTATTTGGGCAAAAAAGACATCTAAAATTAACAGCTTCTTTCCTTGTGCTTCATACTTGAAAGGGGCTATCAAGAGAGACGTCTCCTTCATACTCAAATAAAATGAAGGAACTATCAAATCCAAAGCAAGATATTTCTGCTCACTTAACAGCATTCAACCTTCCTCTTCCTCTACTTCTTCAATTCAACAAATGCCAAAAACAATATTCAATCTAGAAAATCCTAAAAAGAAACTACCAAAAAAGGCACTCCTTTCAAAATTTTCGTCTCCCATCTTTTCAATGTAGTTACTAATGAAGGAAATCAGAGCACTTCACTCCTCTATGTTGGAGACTAACAGACGGTTGCAAAAGTTGGATGAGAAATGGTGTCTTATGGTTAACAGAATCATGGAAGATGAACATTGAGTGAAGGAGTTACTGAGCTCATTGAAACAGAGGTGCCAACACTGAAAAATCAGGCAGAAGATCTCGAAACTGAAACAGAAGTAATTATTTTAGGATTTATGGCTTGCCAGCAAGACAAGAGGGAAGTGATCCTATTTCCTTTTTATAATCTTTCATCCCTAAACTTTTGCACGTCAGGCTCTGTTTCATTAAACATTCAAAGAGCACACAGACTAGTTCAAACACCTCATTTTTCTATGTCAGCATCAAAAGCCTGAGGAGTGATCATTCTTTTCCTTGAATATACCGACCTGCTTAAAATCATCATGGCACCTTAAAGTACAAAGCAAATCTCTTGGTCGGGGAACAAGTTATTTTCTCCCAGGTCCTTGGCAAAGCCACTGTCGAAAGAAAAAGGACCATTTTGAAGAGTCATCCAGTTCTTAGAGCATTGGAGGCACAATTTATACTTCTTCACCAATGCCTTTTTAAAGTCACATATAAAGACCGAAACATATGGCTAAACAACTTTGATGAAAAGTTTTTGATGATTGTAAAGAAGAAGAAATGGAAATATCTAGAATTGTTAGATTATGAATTGATTTTTCTAGGTTAAGGTTTTAATTAATTTCCTGTGAATCTGGTTCTTTTGTATATAGCTAAAATTGCTTGTTAATTCTTATGGTTAGATTTATACTTGTTATCCTGTTCTTTTGTAGGTTCTTTCTCCAGGTTTGTTGCTGATTTCTGTTCTCTTTCTGCTTTTAGTAATCTTTCCCTCCACCCACCCTAGAGTTCCAACATGTTGTCTTTATCATGTGGCTTCACCATCCTCAATTATTTATTTATTCTGAAGGTATATGTCTTCTTTGTTTTTATTTTCTTACCAGTAATACATTCCAATTGTAGCCTGGAGAGGTATTTCATGGGATGTCAAGGGGCTTGATTCACCTCTAAAATAAAAAAGTGCCTTCTTGCAGCAATCTAATTTAAAGGTTAATGTTGTACTATTACAAGAAACATATTTGACAGAAATAGAGGCACAGAAAGGGTTGGGCGGGTAGTGTATTTTTCTCTCCAGGTTCTATGCAAAGGAATGCTGTGAATATTGTGTCATAAAACCTTAGACATTAGGCTTGTCTCTCAGCAAACTGATAAAGAGGGCCATTTGATTGTGGTTACGATGATTGTTAATGAAATTGTTTTATCTATACCCATAAGGCATTTTGGTGCAAAGTGAAAAAAAAAATAATGGAATGTTCTGATGGTTATTTAATCTGGGGAAGTGCATGCAACCAAGTGGTTGATCTTGTCTTAGATAGATGTTCTAAAGTTCCATATATGCATACTTTAATGGGAACATGATTCACAAATACATGAACTCAAAGATCATTCATTGTTACCTGGAGACTTTGTAATCCCACTTTAAGAGAATACTCTTTCTTTTCACTGGTTCATTTTTTACAGTCCAGAACTGATTTTTCGTTACAAATTGTTCATCTCAACATATTATTACTGCTCAAATTGGATCAATATTGGTTTCTGGTCATGCTCTCCTTATTTTGGGTCTCGATTGTTGACCACCACCTAAGGTGATATAAGATGGAGGTTTAATAATACCCTTCCTTTGGATAAGTCCTTGACTCATGCATTTGAACTATTTTCCACAGAATTATTTAAATTAAATTGTATCAAAACTTTCATCCTTGCAAATATTCTGGGACGCATTTAAAGAGATCACCAGAGGTTTCATCATTAGTTTTGTGCAGAACATAAGGAGAGGGGCAAAGAAAAAGATGGCAGATATGAATGATATAAAAATAATTGGAACATGCTTATTATTCATTTAAATCCAAAATGTGTCTACACAAACTAGTCAAGGCAAAATTTGAATTCAACACACTTTCAAGCGAGAAAGCAATTTCACTTTTACTTCAATCTAGTTCATGATATTAATGCGACCTGAATAAATCAGGAAAACATTAAAGGCCAGATGTACGACCGTTTTTTGCAGTCGCAGAGGGGTTTCAGACCCCTTTGCGACCGCAAAAAACAAGTTGGCCATGTACTATTCCTATTTTGCAAGTCGCAAATTATTTGCGACTCGCAAAATAGGAATAGCGAGTCGCTATTAGGAAGGGGCGTTCCGAGGGCGTCCCTTCCTAATAGCGAGTCCTCCAGCTATGCATGACTCTTTTGCGACCGCAATTGCGGTCGCAAAACAGTCGCAGTTTACCACCCTTCTCAGAAGGGTGGTAAAGCACTCGCAAACGGGAAGGGGTCCCCAGGGGACAACTTCCCCTTTGTGAATGCAGGGGAAAATATTTTTTAAGGGCAGGCAGTGGTCCCAGGGACCAATACCTGCCCTTAAAAAATGAAACGAAAACGTTTCCTTTCTTCTTTTTTAAATGCATCCCGTTTTCCTTTAAGGAAAACAGGCTGCATTAAAAAAAAACTGCTTTATTGAAAAGCTGTCACTGACATGGTGGTCTGCTGACCCCAGCAGGCCACCATCCATGTGAGGCGGGCCATTCCCAATGGGGTCACAAATTGCGAGTGGCTCATGAATATTGATGAGCCTCGCATTTTGCGACCCCACTGGGAATCGCTAACAGTGTCTCTGACACTGTTGTACATTGGATTTAGCGCCTCGCAATTTGCGACTCGCAATTTGTCGCAAATTGCGATGCGCTAAATCCAATGGTTGTACATATGGCCCTTAGGGCCTTATTATGAGTCTGGCAGTCCACAGACTGCCAGACTCATGGTGGCAGTATCCCGACCACCCTATTACGACTAGAGCAGTCCAGCACTCTGGGACCGTCGCAAATGTTGCAACCATCACAACCGTCGCAACTGCCATTCCCTGGCGGTTGTGCGGTGGTCCCGAGTCTGCAATATGCTTGGTGGGGTCGCTGCAGCCCCGCCAAGCATATTACAAGTTTCCTCACCGCCTTTAAAAGTGCGGCGGTGCGGAAACAAAGGGAGCACTACAGGGCCCCCAGATGCCTCACGCCATGTGGATGCACACAGGGGGGTACAACATGTGCCCCCGTGTGTATGCACACCAGAACTTGCATTGTCAGCATTCTGTCCATCATTTGTTTGCTGTAACACTTTTCACCCTTGATCTTTTGACTGGGGGAGCATGTTTGCATTGTCAGCATTCCGTCCATCATTTGTTTGCTGTAACATCAGAACCTGCACGGCATGGACTGCAGCAGTCCATGCCATGCAGGTACTGCCTTTGACGTTCCCATTGCGATGCCTATTTCATGGGCACCGTCCTGGGAACGCCAAAGAACCGCCCCCCAGACCAGGAGAAAACTCCTGATCTGGCGGGAGGTTCCTACATGCATTTGGAGGTCCCGGAGCGGGGAGGTCCCGCTCCCGCACCACCAAACTCATAATAAGGACCTTACCTAATTACGTCAAAATCAAAAAGGAACCCGTGAAAGCTGAATCGATTTTCATCAATCATATTATAACAGTTTTTAATGATTCACAAATTATTTGCAAAATACCATGAAGCTTTATATACTGCTGAAACAGTGCCCTTAAATGAAGATATGTTAAAGTTCTTATCAACTATTGAGAAAGACCAAATTATTAATATTGATTTTATTCCTGAGAAACCGATATATTACTGCATAAAACATCTAAAGCAGTAACCTTGATTAAAAAAATCAAGATTGGAACCTTCTTACCCATTTTATTAGGAAGAGAACAATCTGGGTTGGTAAAGGGAAGGTCGTTTACAATAATACAAGGTTCTTTTTTTATTATCCTAAGTCAAATATCTACCTATAAGTATCCTTTAGCGCAGAAACACTTGATGCGGAAAAAGCATTTGACCACATGGATACCAGGAACAGACAATTGTAAATATGTGCGTAATTTGAGAATAGCAGAGTGTAGGCTTAGGATGACGCTCCCACTGATTTGAAGTATTATTCCTAAACCTTTTCACTGTGTAATCCAGAAACTGCAGCACATTCTGCAGTGAATTCCACTGAAGGTTAAAGGGCAGCAGTAATGAACTATTTATAGAATGCGGTCTTCAGGGATAAAGTGGTCTGAGGAATGAATTCAGACATGAGTGCTGTTCTTTGTTGGAAGTGGAGCAAACGTTTCTCTTGGGTTCCTCTAGTGTTTTCACCTAGTGAGGCATATCAGGAAACACAAGAATACAGGCAGTGCTTCTCAATTGCAGATTTCCGGAGAGGTGATCGGAGTTCCTTAGATTGCAGTGTTCAATTTATTTTATTTTTTACAAGAGCAGATGGAAAACGATTGGTTTGTAGGTAACCTTCAAAGCAGAGTGCAATTTTCATAGCTTTTTACAACAGCTATTAAGGAACAGACTCTGCCCGTGTTTATCTTGTTTTGTTTCACTAGGAGATAAGAAAGTTATTATACCCGAGGGGTTGTGTGAACGATTTATGATTAGACGAGTGTGGTTCCAGAACAAATACCATTTCTTAAATTTGATTTCCAATTATGAATGAACAGTTGCCTAAGTATTTGGAAAGTGTATTATTCGAAGTATTCAGATTTAACGACCATTTAACCAGAGGTAATTAACACATTTTCCAGTTATATTCACTAGCAGAAAATAGGAATATTGAAAAACTGTTTTATTAAAATGCTTCCATCCTTTGTTTATCTTTAAGCCCATTTTTTAGTCCAGCACATATTTAAGGTACACAGAAAACGAAGTCAAGAAATCTCAACTAATGTGTGAGGTATGCAAAGAACAGTTTAATATCAAACTGCCATGAATAACAATTACTATTAATCTATAGGAGACTTACAAAGTTAGCTTACACTTCCGACTAATTTACATTTTTGAGTAAGCTTATTACTTTTTGCTTATTCACAAAATCAGAATGTAAGTTACTGCTAAAAAAAAAGTCCTGCACTGCACATGGCCAACCACAGTTACTGCAACACACTTCCATAGAAAATAACAGAGGCAGGGAATTAAAATAAAGGCCCATAGGAAATAATGTTTAATTAAATTAAATTAATTAAAATAGTTAAGATATAAATAGATGTAGTTAAATGTTAAAAATATAAAAATAGCATATATTTTTATTTAATTATAAAATGTAAACTGTGTTTCTGACACTGCCCTACCTCCTATGAGGCCTGGGGTCGCAAAGACACTGGCAGGGGTTGCAGGAGGCAAGCCAGGGGTCTCAACTTTGACCCCAGGTGAACCATAAGTTACATCCAGGTGGCCAGCACAAAAAAGGGGTACTCTATTTTATAGGGTATTGAGTGAGAAATTAAAAGCCCTATTGTACCAAATTCCGAATTGGCTAACTGATTTGGAGCATTTTGTAGCATCAGTAGTACAATTAGTCTATGTGAGGAACTGGGTTGTTAGTAGAGGTGGGTGGGAGCCCTTTTCGAGCAATAGTCAAAATCTTTTTCCGCGTGAACCCCAAACAGTCTCTAAATTAACCTGTGCTTAACCCTTTGATAGCTTGGCACAAAAGCAGTCAGGCTTAACTTAGAGGCAATTTGTAAAGTATTTATGCAGCACACAAACAGTAATAAAGTGAGAGCACAACACATGAAAAATCCTACACCAATTTAGAAACATAGAGTAAAATTGAATACATTATTTGACACTGAAATGACTAAACTCTTATCAGTAGAACCGTAGATATGCAATTTCAAAGTTATAAGGTAAGTAAGGTCTCCCCTTCTATATTAAGTTGTCCGCCTCGATCTCCTGCTCGGGGCTCCTCCTCTATAGACCCCCGGATTGCTGTAATAGTGCCTCCCTCGCCCTAGTGGATCAAATTGCCCAGGCTTGCATGCGCTATTCTAATTTCACGATCCTGGGCGATCTCAACCTCTATGTGGACGGTCCATCTTGCTCACATAGCGCAAATTTTATTTCAGCACTTGCTGGTTGCAATTTGATCCAACTAGTTTCCTCCCCTACTCACAAAGCTGGTCATACATTAGACCTTATTTGCTCGAACACACCAGACATCTCAGTCCACACCCCTGAGCCGGTCATTTGGTCGGACCATTTCTTGATCCCTTTCCAGGTACACCTGAGGGTGAGCTAAGGGTCACTTCCCGACCGAATGATTCAAGATGGAATTGGAGAAGGGTCTCCTTAGAGTCCCTTACCCCACTCCTGAAGGAGTCCGTGCCTTCCCCCTCAAATAATCTCGATAACAGCATCATGAACCTTAATGCTTGGGTCAGTGACGCCCTCGATATAATTGCGCCCTGGAGGCCTGTTACCTCCACAAGAACCTCCCCTTACGCTCCCTGGTTTTCAGCGATTATCAGAGCCAAAAAAAGTGAATGTAAAAGACTGGAGCGCAAATGGAGATCATTGTATTCTCAGGAGGACAAAATTGGTTACCGAGCAGCACTAAAAGAGTATCGTAAACTTCTCATTCAGGCAAAAAGAGATTTCTTTACTGAACGCATTGCCAGCGCCAAGAACTCGTCTAGAGAGGTTTTTAAGGTTGTGAAGTTCTTCACTAACCCTACAGCACTCACGCACTCGATTACCCCTTCACAGGAGTTTTGCAATAAGATTTCAGATTTTTTTGAGGAGAAAATATCCCAGATTTACGCGTCTTTCCCACTAGCACACTCTCACCCAGGAGAGGACACACCCAGCAGCCCCTGTGACACCCAGCCAGTGTTCTCGGAATTCACAACTATCTCCTTTGAGGCTTCCTTGGGGGAACTCCAGAAATGTAAATCCGGGTCACCTGGCGATCCTTGGCCAGCGAAACAATATTGTGCTCTGGCTGAGTTGCTCAACCCCCCCCCCCCCCTAAACGCTATCTGGAATTCCTCGCTTAGACAGGGGATCTTTCCATCAGCCTGGAAACATGCGTTTCTTCTTCCCATACTAAAGAAAGCTAATGCTGACCCTGCAGTCACCAGTAATTATAGACCCATTTCCCTGTTGCCTGCCCCCGCTAAAGTCTTAGAGAAGCTAGCCCACCAGCAGTTGGCAGCTTTCATTGAGTCTAATGGGGTACTGCATGAGTCCCAGTTCGGCTTTTGACCTGGCTTCAGTACAGAATCAACTCTGATTGAGATGGCAGATGCCATTCGCTGGGCGGTGGATGGTAGCTCTGCGGTCATGTTGGTGCTTCTCGACCTGTCAGCAGCGTTTGATACGGTGTCCCATTCCATCTTACTGGATCGCCTTAAGCGGATTGGCATCCAGGGGACAGCGCTGGACTGGATCGCGTCTTACCTACATGGCCGAGAACAACAGGTCTCGATCCATCCTTTCACCTCCCCCGCGAAACCACTAAAATGGGGGGTGCATCTGGGATCGGGCCTGAGCCCGCTACTTTTCAACATCTATTTGACACCGCTCGCGGAGCTCATCGCCGATACTGGGATCAAGGTGATATCTTACGCCGACGACACTCAACTGATGTTTACCTTCAGTGGAGTGTCGGCATCTTCCTTTGACTCTCTGAAAGATTGCCTAAAAGCGTTTCTGCCTGGATGAGCACTAACTTCTTAAAACTTAATGCTGACAAGACGGAGGTTCTGTTCTTTAATCAAGCTGTAGCACCCTCCTCAGCGTTATGGTGGCCAGCTGACTTAGGATCTCCCCCCACACCTAAGGACTCAGTTAAGATTTTAGGAGTCAGGTGGGACAAAGACCTGTCCCTTGCTATCCATGTCCAACAGGTATCTGCGGCCTGCTTTGGCAAAATAAAAACCATTAGAAAATGTATTGACTTCTTGCCTGAGTCAGCACGCAAAACCGTTGTCCATGCATTAATCACCTCCCATCTTGATTATGCTAACGGTCTCTACATGGGTCTGCCAATCGGACTGATCCGTAGGCTCCAGATAGTGCAGAATTCAGCAGCCAGACTGGTCTGCAAGGTCCCTCTTCGCAAACGTATTTCTCCTTACCTGAGAAGCCTGCATTGGCTACCTGTGGACAAGCGCATCAAATTTAAGGCCCTCACGTTTGCTTTTCTGGCATATCATGGTAGGGGGCCCATCTACCTGAGGAAGAGACTTCGTCCTTACCAGCAGGACAGATCCCTTAGGTCTAACCACAAACGATACCTTACCACCCACCGGTTCACCAAGGCCAGAATGAGGGGAAGGACATTCGAGGTGGGGACCACTAACTGCTGGAATAACCTACCTGCTCACTTACGCGCATTGCAGTCCGAACAGGAATTTATTATTATTATTATTTATTATAGCGACTAAAAGCACAAAGCAGCAACTGTGTTTATCTGGTCACGCCGGACCTGGACAAAGTCCCAAATTCAGGCCAACCCTGATGGAGCATGGGCCGCATATAGGGATCAATTAGTCCTACTGAGGATTATACCTTATGTCCTTGATGTGAGATGGTGCATTGCGCTGCTAGGGCTGCAATGTGACGTACTGCATCGAGTTATGCCACACTGTGCCTGTTCCAATGAGGCGCTGCGCGGACAGCAATGCGAGGTCCTGTGGCGAGTTGCGTTGCACTGCGTGGGTCCTCATGAGGAGCTGTGAGGTCTGTGATGTGAGGTTCTGCATCGAGTTGCATTGCGCTGCGTCGGTTCTAATGACGCTAAATAGGGGCTGTGGGTTGCTGCGATGCAAGGCCTGCGTCACACTGAGTCGAGTTGCGGTGTGCTGCGTCTAATCTGAGGGAACCCACAGTTGGGCTAGGAGGAGTATACTCCGATGGCAGCTGAGGGTCCAGTACCTGAGGGACACCTCTAAGGCATCAGGACTCACTCCAGCAGGTGCCAGTAACAGGACACAGACTGATACAGTTGCATCTGGGCAACTGAGAAGGTACAGGACAGGCCTATGGAGCTTGTTATGTCCCTATACCTCAGAACAGGAGACCAGTCAGCTAGCCCTTCGAGTCACTCTTGTGATTCTATGTTGAAAGAGCATGTCCAGTCTTTGTTCCTCAGGCAGCAGGGCACTCCTTTTTGCAGCACGGCTGCAGGGTCGCTCTTCCAGCAGCAAGGCAGTCCTTATTCTAAGTCTTCCACAGGTCCAGATTTAATATTAAGAGTGGGTCTGAGGGTCCTACTTTTATACCTGGTGCTAGCTTTGAAATGGGAGAAGCTTCTCTAACTTTCCCCCCACAGAGGTGTTTGGAACTTTCATCATCTCTCCCCTGGTCCCAGTCTGTCTGCAGTCACAATAGATGTTGAAATCTCACTTAGATTTTCCACTGGAGCGAGAAGAGGCCAAGATGCAAGGTCCTAACTTCCCTATCAACCAAGATGACCCAACAGTAGTCAAAGCCAACCCTGACCGAAAAGGAAGAGGGGAAGCAAGGAAAAAAAAAGAGAGCGTCCACCGAAGACTGTGCTGTAGTACGTGTGTCTATCAGGGCCCGTCTAAGACTCCTACTGTGTAAGAGAATCAAAGGAGTACATCAGTAACAATACCCATATGTGTGTTGCTATCACTCCCTTTCAAGTATAATTCTCTAAAAATGATTTTGTACCTGATGACTTCACTCTTCCGAATAGGTGTAGATATATAAGTATCAACTGGTAATATCACATATCTAAATATAAAAGGGAAAATAACTGGTGTATATGTAATAGACGTCACAGTAGAACTTCATGAATTATTAATCATACAATGATTATAGCATACCTCATGTATTACTTATGTCTTCCTATTTTAGGGTCATAGGACATGGCTGGAAAATCAAATATAAGAAGAAAGAACAAAATACATACAGGTACAATACATTACTAAATGAACCTTCTATACAGCCATATAACAATGTCAAAAACATAAAAAATAATAATAAGCCTTAAGCAACAGTAAGAGATAATGCTGAGAGTTCAATGTAACAGTACATGAGTATCCATTCCGATTTGCTCAACTGTAATGTCAGTTTCTTTTTGGTTACTTTAGATAAGCAAGACAAAACACATCTCTCTCCTGAATCCAAAGTAGCTGTGCAACAGAGATCAGAGCCAGATAAGTATCGTACTTTGAAACAGATTATGCAAGATATGTAAAGCACGTTGTCGCCTTACCCAAACATGATTTGTAGGAACTTGATTCTTGTTCGTATTTCTTTTCTTCACAGGATTGGTATCCAAAATTGCAGAGAAGCAGAAGATCACCTCTAGGTAGGTGAAGTGACGGCAGGAAGCTTCAGGCCGAAAACAACTAGAACACCAAGCAGCTTCCTGTCCGTCGATGCCCATTTTATTAATTACATGCTCCACCCCTGCCGCACTTGGAAGATGGCTCGGGCAGCTGCAGGCTTGATAATAGGATAGGGTGAAGTTCTTTGTGCGTGAGCTGAGGCAGTGTCTTTCAAGTGTAAGTGTGACATGTGATAGCTCTGTACCCTCATCAAGTCAGGATGGCCCATCTGTTGTGGTGCTGTCTGGGAGGAGTGCATAAAGGCCAACTGCCAACTACATCTAGTCATTTAACACAGGAAACAGGCTGCAGGCACCAAATGGTTAGGGCAAGAAAATGCAAACTTTATAAAAGTGTAATTTTCTGAATTTTGACTTAAAATCTGAATTTTGCTTTAAACAGGGTTTTAAATTACAATTCCTTGGATACCAAACATGACATTCTTACCTGCTCCTACACAAACGTTATTACTTAATAAATATAATAAGGTGTCCAATGTTATCCTATGGGAGAGGTAGGCCTTGCAAGAATGAAAAACACATTTTTTACTACCAGGACATGTAAAACTTAAAAGTGCATGTCCATCGTGTTAAATACAATGCACCCAGCCCTATGGGCTATTTAGGCCCTACCCTAGGTGTGACTTATATGTGTTAAAGGTTTAGGCCTGGCAAAAAGTCTGTTTTGCCAGGTCGAAATGGCAGTTTAAAACTGCACACTCTGACGGCAATGACAGGAATGAGGCATCTTTTAAAGGGCTTCTTAAATGGATGGCACAATACGTGCTGCAAGCCCACTAGTAGTATTTAATTTACAGGCCCTGGGTACATGTGGTACCATTTTAGTAGGGACTTTTGAGTAAAATAAATTTGCTAATTGAGTGTGAGCCAATTTTGCTATGTTTAAAGGAGAGTGTACAACCACATTAGCACTTGTTAGCAGTGGTAAAGTACACATAGTCCTAAAAGCCAACAAAAACAGGTTCAGAAAACAGGAGGGGTGAAGACAAAATGTTTGGTGGTGATCCTGCAAAGAGGGCCAAGGCCAACAGTCCATCAGCAATGTAAAATCTGAGAGGAAAATGAAAGACTGGAAACTAAACAGTGGTACTGTAGTCTTGATAAAGTCAAACATCTTCCCCAGAACCTCAGCATACAGCGGTGATATCACTCCCACACAGTGAAGAAAAAAAG
Organism: Calotriton arnoldi; assembly: GCA_963921515.1. Lineage (NCBI taxonomy): Eukaryota > Metazoa > Chordata > Amphibia > Caudata > Salamandridae > Calotriton > Calotriton arnoldi. Next base: position 3,768,483 of record CAWUFW010000526.1, on the reverse strand, counting down.
GAGCAATGTCTTAAAAATAATCACGGTTTTTGTTGTGGTTCTAACAAACATTTTGTAAAAGACGATTTAAAATCTTGGTCTGGAAACACACTGGATCCGATTATTTCATATCAATTAAGGAAGACAAAGTTTGACTCCCCACATTTATTCATGAGCATATCTTTGATTAACGAAAGAGGGAAAGTAGTAAAGTAGTCCATTTGAAAGCATTGATTGACTCGGGGGCTACAGAAATATTTGCTGATTGGGTGGTGGCTAATATATTGAGGTGGACTATAGAAAGGCAATATCCTTTCAAGTATGAGCAGCAGATAGTACCTCACTCTTTTCTGGACCAGTCACTTATAATAAACAATTTCTCATGGCTAGTATAGAAGGTCATCAAGAAATGATAAGCCTTGATTTAATAGATGCACCTCAGTATCATGTGATATTAGAACTGTCTTGGTTTAGAATTCATGATCCCGACATAGACCAGCATAAAGGCATATGTAAACCTAATTCCTCAATTTGTAAAGACACACGCCTGAATACTCCAGGTAATGATATAGCCTTAAGTAAAGTCAGGATTGTCACGTTATTGAGCCCAAGAGGAGTAGTGCAATGTAGAAATGGATTTAGTCCACACTCATCTCCTTTTTGTAAATTCAGGAGACCACTTTTGCACTTGAATTCTGCTTGTGCGAGAACGGCAGCCATTTTTAGGTCAAGCCTAGGCAGCGCACATGCGCTGTCTGGAAGACCTGCTGTAATCACTGTACGGAGTGTAATTCCACCTGCTGCTTGCCATTGGCTCACTCCTGCATTGCTCTTTTTTTCTGGTTCCTTATTGGTTGGTGCTCCAGATGCATCATTTACGTTTTATGTTGAGGAGCACCTGCCAACTACAGTTTCCTTCTGCTGTAGGTGGTTATGTGTTCTTTTAGGGACTACTTTTTTATTTCCTGCTAGTTTGTCATGTGTTCAGGCACGTGTTTTTTTTATCAGAACGAGTGGAAGTTGCGCAGTTGATATTTAAACCGATGTCTGTTTAATTTCAGTGAAAGGGAGCATTCGTTGAGATGAATCTCTGCGCTGTGGCAGGCACTTATGTTCCCACGGAGGGCTGCTTCTAATCTCCACCAAACATGCCATTGCTTCACCACCTGCCAGTATATAAGCATGCATGCAGCACGCTCATTATGATCTGTGAGGTGATTTGCAGAGATGGCTTCCGCTGGGCTTTGCTGTTCATACCTACTGTAAAAACACTGCCAAGTGACCTGTTCTGCTTGTTTAAAGGTTATACCTGCTTTCATTACCAGAGCGTTGAAGTCAATGCTTTCCAAACATTTGGAGTGCTAAAGTTGTGACCTGTCCTCCCGTGTTATCTTTTCTCTCCAGGGGCCCTCCATGTGTGGCTATAAAGTAAGGGACAGCCAGCAGTTCACTCCAAAGGACGGGAGAGCCGGATTACTCTTCGCTCATTGCACTATGGACGGCAAAAAAGAGAAGAAGGAACGGCAACCTGATTACTTTGACTGGTAAACCTGTTGAGTGCCCATTGCTACCTGTCATGTGCAGAATCAGTGCTTAATTTCTACCAGTGACTGCAGGTGGTGGACACCGGAACTCAGTTTTTGGGAACAGGAGAGGGATGTAGCTGTCATTACTAAGGGTGTAGGAGACACTAAACTTCTGGGGTCAGAACTGGGGAGATCCGAGCCAGGGGACTAGCTTGGCTGTCATAGCCAAAGCACGAGCCAACACATTAAAAGGCATAAATTATGCATCAAATGTCATGATGGCAAACATTGAACATTTCTCAGTGTCTCAATTAAGTGCATACATCACTGAATTGAGTGACATTTGCTGAAAGTAATTTTTTTTTAAAAGTGAAATATTCATGAATATCTCCATGACCTGGCCATGTTGCCGCAAATTGCCCGACATGTCAGTGTTTCATGTTCTCTCTATATATAGCCTATATTGTTATTGTATGTGAAGAAATAAGGTAGGTTTTTGTAGAGCGCAGACCCTGAACTGAATCACTTCAATGTGCGCTCAGACTGGCTGCTTAAGGAAAATGATACACAGTGAGGTACAGCGACGAGCTATGGATTACACAATTTGATCAAGCGGGGAAGCCAGGATTTGAGTCTGGGACTGCATATTCTGTAATTCAGAAATTGAAGGGTTACATCCTTCTCTCTTCCATTTAACAGCAAATGTCAGTGCTTTGGATTCAGTTATTCAATATTTTTTATTCAGTAGTTTTCAATAATGCACTTATTCATGCCTCAAATAAAACTGACACTATACAAACACATATATATATATATATATATATATATATATATATATATATATATATATATACTCCATATCTCAATGCCTAATAAGCAGAAAGGAGATGCACTCACGGGGGGATATACTGAGCATAACACCATGCTATTAGAGATGATAGAATTCTGTCTCCACAATAATATCTTTTTGTATCAAGAACAACACTACAGACAAATCTCCGGTACAGCGATGGGGACCTGCTTCGCCCCCAGCTACGCGAATTTATTCGTGGGCTGGTGGGAGAAGCAGGTCGCCTGGGGAGAGAACAATGGTGTTTGGACAGCGAACATAGTAACTTGGCATCGGTATATCGATGACCTTTTCGTAATTTGGAGAGGGTCAGTAGAGGAAGCACAGATGTAGATTCAAGCTTTAAACACCAACCAGGTAAATCTTAAATTCAGTGGGGATATTAGTCCCACTTCAGTGAACTTCCTAGACCTGGTGGTCTATATCAGTAATGGAAATCTTTGTACCAAACTTTACAGAAAGCCTACGGCGGGCAATTCAATATTTCACGCCACTAGCAGCCATCCTGGGACCCTGATCAGGAGTATCCCCTATGGGGAGCTCCTGAGGATAAAGAGGAATAACACTACAGACAGTGACTTCAGGAGGGCGGCACAGGACAGCATAGTGAGATTTGGCCACCGTGGCTACGGCAGTCAGCTATTGGAACAAGCACAGAGGAAAGTCAGTAGCTTATCTAGATGTGAGTTACTGAAAGACAAACCTAAAGTAGTCAAGGAAATAGGCAAATTTAATCTCATTACAGATTTTGCTGAGGATTCTGATCAGTTAAGGAGAATTATGCGAAAAAACTGGCACATATTGAAAACTGATGGAATTATAGGACAAGATATACCGGTGATTACATTTAGGAAGGCACGGTCCCTGAAGGATAGCCTAGTCAGTAGTCATTACAGCAAAGAGAGGACAGGGTCAATTCAGAAAAACTTACACGGATTCTTTCCTTGTGGAAAGTGCAAAGCCTGCTATAATAGTAAGAGAACAATGCACTATAGTATACCGGGGCTAGACAAACCCAATAAGATTGTCAAATTTTTGACGTGTAGTACACCTTACACAGTTTACTGACTGATATGCCCATGCGGGCTGAGGTATATCGGAAGTACTATCCATCCCACAAAAGTCCGCATATTAGAACACATGAGGGCTATTTCAAAAAAGGACGCATCCTACCCTGTCGCCAGACATTTTAGTACGCACCATGAGAGCAACAGAGATCTTTTGACCTATTTCTGTGAGGATCATGTAGCAATCAATCCCAGGGGGGGTGATCGTATTTTGAGACTCAGGGGGTTGGAGTCACGCTACATTATAGATATGCAGACCAAGGCCCCAAAGGGAATGAACAGTAATGTCAGTCCATTTGGGGGAAGGTAGTTGAGCACATCAGTAGCAGATTGACAGGCAAGGAAAGATGTAGGTGAGAGGTACAGCTCTTCCGTTATTTCCTCCACTGTAGATCATATATTTCTACTTCTTTTAGAGCCCTCTTCGTTTCCCACTTCATCAAGTCTGTCTCTCTCTCTCCTTTTCTTGTTTTCCTCTCTTTTTCTCTTTTTCTTTCTTTGTTTGTATCATATAACCATTTGGCTGCATGCACTTGCAAAGGGATATACAATTAGTGGACACGGGGCAATGATGGCGAATTATGTGCCAAATAGAATGGAGACTCATGAGCAGCGATTAACTAGCCCATCCAGGGCAATATGTTAAATGTACCAATTGAGGTACCAGGGTTTTTTTACCGATGCGGCATCAAAACCGCAAAAATTTGATGATTTTGGTTACACCTCTGTATATACGGTGATTGATTCGGTAAGCCCATAGAGGGCGTGATTATTGTAAGTATGTTTTATCCCTAACATGAATTAAGTATGGGTGATGTTTTGCTTTTCCAATATGGCGCCACTGAGAACTGGGCTATGCTCTAGAGCAGTGGTTCCCAAACTTTTGACTCCTGAGGACCCCCACTGAATCACTACTGGAAGCCGGGGACCCCCAAGCAATTTGTACAATTTAAAGTTGATCATGGAAGTGCAAGAGATGGCATATTGTTTCAGCGAGATCATGGAACAATGCTATTCCAATTACCATAAACACCTGTTAGACATAATCTTTAGTCACAGACAGCAGAACAACATATTACCACCAAGGGGTGAGCAGTGCAGTTTAGGCATATTTCAGAGAGGCCTCGCGTGGCACCTGACATGAACCTCTCCTGTTAGGAGGCCCACTGCCCCATCCCCTGCCAACAACAAACCGCAAAGGCTACACAGAATAAGAGCTTGATATTGTAAGCTCCATCATACATTGACCAACACCACGGCGTCTGTGAAGCCCATTCGCTTTGATTGTGTAGTCATGACTATGTAAGCCTAAGGGAACTTATCCTCCATCACATCCGTAGCCAAATTAAAGTCCCTGCCCACTATTAGAGTGGGCACTTAGGATAGCTTTCACAGCCAGGATGATGCAGCTCGATTGTTTACTTTCAAAATGTAAAAACTTCCATAATTTTGCAACCCACCCCTACTCCCCTTAGCTAAAACGTCTCACCACCGCTAATGCTCTTAGTTCATGCCACCCTACATGGTAAAACGAACGTGAATTTGGTGCAAATAGTGTCCAGCAGTGCCAATGTGAAAAGAGGGAAAAAGAGAAAAAAGGGAGTGACATTCCTCTCTCGTGCGCAGCGTGCCCCCATATAATCAGAGCATCAACCAGTCTCTTGATGGAGTCAATTGGCTGATCTTAACCGAAGAGGAGTGAGTTGCACAAGTCAATCCCTCCCAGCTGTGTCATGATCAGAATCCTGTAATTGGGGTGCTCTCCAGATCCTACAGCTGGTGTCAGATGAAGCCTGTTTGCAGGGTGGCAGTACAACCTGCTCACCGGATCATCACTGTTAAGAGTCGAGAAGTGTTTCAGTGTTCTTAGGGATATTACTGTACTTAATTCCAATGTCCAGACATTGCTTCGGGTTGCCCCTAGGCCTCGACTCTGTGGTTTTCTTTGCGTCGGTCGTTCACCGGTTGTCAAGCCCGTCGCATACGTTATCTGTTAATTATTTAGTGGAGGGCTGGCAAACAACCATTGTAGAGTGATCTTAGTTAAACTGGAAGACTGCCTTGCTTGTACGATTCTATGAGGATAAAGCAATAGTCTTCTTAATCATTAAGACTGGGAGAGTTCAGGCCAGCAAGTGCTAGGCACTGGCAGCATTCATACCCGCGAGCGGAAGTGGTCAGCAGCAGTAGGACTGCTGGCGTAGGGGGTGCCTGCCTTCCAAAGTGGTTGGACTCTCTCTCTTCCCTCCAAAAAAATAATAAAAGGGGAACGAAGGAACCAACAAGTAACACACTGCATCCAAAAGCTCTTAGTGCATCACGCGCGCGCTTCATTGAAATTATGAAAATGTCACACAAAGGCAATCTGAAACATTGGCAGCTATGTTACATGAGGCTGACATAAAAAGGAAAGACATTTTAAAAGCACGCGCACGCTTTTACTGTATGTGTGTGCGTACACTTGTAAATAAAACACTCACATGCAGTTCCAGAGGAAGAGCCCTTCTGCCGGTTCGAGGTGCTCGAATGCTCTTCAGCCTCGATACAAGAGGCACAGCTGCACTCTGCTTACAGGGCAAATGGGGACATATGGTAGCAAAATGCCCCGGGGCTGGCCGCAAACACAAGAGGAAATGCACGCACTGCAGTGCAAGCGCGACGTCGGGTAACGGCAGAAGCAAATAATAAAATAAGGCCAATCACCCTTCAGCTTGCACCTAAAGCTGAATGGTGATTGGCCAGATTGTATTGTGGTTTCGCCGACCCTGCGCCAACATTCAAAGCTCTTGTGTGCTGTGAGAGCGCATGGGCGTTTCGTTTCGTTTTTCACTAGGACTGCAGTCACTCCAGTCCGTCCTGCGGACCCCCTGGGAATGTGTCACGGACCCCTGGGGGTCCGCGGACCACAGTTTGGGAAACGCTGCTCTAGAGGATATATGTATCAGTTTGACAAATCTATTTACGATGATATTGTCACATTGTCTCCAACTCGATATAAGAATGTATTTATCTCCCAGCCTATGATGAACTTTCATTTTGGGGGTTGTAAGTTTGTTTGGAATGCATATTTATGCTGTGTACATACTAGCCCTGAGCCGTGATCTACCTGTTTAAGATGGCGCTGATGAAATTTGTTCGGAGCGACCAGTCTTTGTCCGTCGAGAAAATGTGACCGTTTCCGGCGTGCCTGAAACTGACGAAGGCGACAGCCGAAACGCGTCTTGTTTTGCTGCACGAGTTCAAATAAAATTGCTGGAACTCACCCCCCGTGAGTGCATCTCCTTTCTGCTTATTAGGCATTGAGATTATGGAGCATTCACTTTGAACACGGTGACACCCCCGTGTTAAGGTGCACCCGTCCGAGAGTGCGTGGATACAGGTGGAGACACGGGAGCTTGGATATATATATATATATATATATATATATATATATTACCTACTGGCGGTCGCCAGTAGGTAGTTATAGTTAGGACCTTGTCTCTATTCAAAAAGCGTTTTTTCATTTGTCAATATCTTTGGCACCGTTTGACGAATCTTCGCGCAATTTTCAAAACTAATGGTTCACTTAGATCAGCTCCTGTCCTGAAAGTTTCGAGGTGATTCGTCAAGCAAGGGCCAAGAAAAAAAGGGGGTCCCAAAACGCGTTTTCCCCATGTTAATTTCCATAGGAATTTTGGAACAGGCTACAGCCCGAACTCCTGAACGGAATTACACCAAATTTGTCAAAAAGGTAGCTCTTGGTTCAGAAAGCGACCATTTTTTTTAAATGGTGTAAATCCGTTCAGTAGTTCCTGAGAAATTCAAAAAATAAAAATATCGATATCTTAGCACCGAGGAGGATTTGCGAACCCTCCCGAGCACGAGCTTCATTCTGATTGGCTGCCAACACTCCAAACCAGGAAGTGTTGGCAGCCATCTTGTGACTCGGTAACCGAGTCACAAGAAAACAGTAAAGCAAGGGATAAAAAACAAGAAAAGGGGGCAGAGTAGAAATACCCTGACCCCCTAGGCCTGCTCAGGGGGTCCCACAAGGACCCCCAGGGACAAAAAAAGCATTTAAAAAAAAATCAAAAAAAAAAATCAGCTGAATTTGCGCTGGGTGCGCGAATCCGGCCGGAAAAAAAAAAAAAAAAAGCGCGGGCTCCCGTGCTTCGTTATCTATAAGCCCCCGGGTGGGCCAAGGTCCCGGGGGCAATGCGCAAATAATTAGCGGAGGCCCGCAGGGGCCCCCGTAGCCCCGGGGACCCCCACCTTTATTTTAAACTGCGTGGGGGGGCTCCTTTCCCCCCCACGCTGCCCCAGGGACCGCCACCTCCCCAGGGCATTGTAAATTTAAGGCGGGGGGCCTCCCAGGCCCCCCCAAGCCCCGGGAACCGCCACCTCCCTGGGGCTATTATTAATTTTGGGTGGGGGGCCCTCGCAGGCCCCCCCAAGTGCAGGGGACCACCATCTCCACGGGGCTACAAGATTGAGATGTGGGTGGCATGTGGCTCCCCCGCAGCCCCAGGGACTGCCACCAAGTGTGGGGGGGCTCAAGTTTTTTTTTTAAAATGTGGCAGGCTCTGGGGGATGGGTTCCCCAGGGCCCAAAAACATTGAAAGATGGGGGGCCACACAGTCCCCCTTCTAAAAAAAATTAATTAAAACAAAGCTGGAATCTCGCCGGAGGCCCCGCCCCCTCCCTGCACCACTCTGCAAACGCACCCCCTGGCACGTTCTAAGTTGGGGAATTAAGTCCCCTTGGATACTGAGGGTCCCTGGGGGCCAACTAGCCCACTAGGTACCTCCAGTAAGGGCCACACAGCTGGATTGCTGAGAGGTGGTCCGAGGCCACGCCCCTTTTTACACCACTCGGCAAACGCGCCTCTTGGCACAATGCTGGTGAGGCGATGAGGTCCTCTTGTGTCCTGAGGACATCATCCACGTGATAATCTGATGCACCTCCTCACACCCTAATATAACCTTTGATACCCCACTCTAAAATGCAGACTATCATTTTCGAAACCATAGACACACCAATACCAGTTACTACATACCCCTTCACTGATTCCTAGGTCTACACACACATCCACTCATTCACCCATACAGTCACTCATACATGCAGTCACTCATCAATACAGCACTATCATTTGCACTCTTACACCTATACAAACACTCACACACCTCCACTCATCCATAGAGTTACTCACACATCTAGTTAGTCATGCAAAGAATCAATCACACTCCCATTTACTCACCTATACAGTTATACACACACCACCTCCCTTATTCATACAGATACTAACACATACTTACTCTCTTATACAATCACTGATACAAGCACACATTCATCCATACAGCCACTCTCACAATCACTCACTCTCACATATAGTCATTTATATACTCCAACACTCACATATACTGTCTTTCACATATATAGTTACTCACACATGTACCACTGAGACATCCATTCACTCACCAAACACACAAAAAGAGCCCATGGGTCCAAATCGTGAGTCTACTGGGCAGGTGGATTCTGCCTATCATGCTACGGAGGGGATCCCTTTTAAAGGACGGTTCCCCTCACACACCAGAGGTGTCATGCTTCATCATAGGGGTGCCTCCTCGCGTCCCGAGCCTAGTCGTGACACGGGCTACAACCCCCTCGCTATGAGGGAGGAGCTCAGGGATGTTTTTTGTGAAAGAGGATGGTCCTAAAACCCTACGTGAGCATGGTGTGTTGTAGGTGAAGTGCAGTGCTATAGTGAGTAGTGGTTTAACACTGCCTACAAGGTTAGCTTAGGCGAACTTTATTCTAACTACCCTGTGACAGGATAAAAAACAGATAGCTTGTAATGTAGCTGCCGACATTAGAAACAGCTGCATTCGGAAATGATCGGCATGTTTCGGCCTGTAGACCTATAAGAGTGTCGCAGCCTTCGTCAGGATCAAATTTCAGCTACTGCGAGGAGTGAGTAAGAAAACATTGAATGAAAGAATCATAATGGACACTGGTATGGGATACTACACCAGTTGTCCGGTTGTTGAGTAGATTCGTCGGCGGAACCTGTAGTAAGACAAACAAATAGTGTTCCATACCTGTGACATTGTGACAGAGAGTATATACCGCATGATAAGACCATAGCACAGAAGACAAACAGAGTAAAACATCACTTGATGCAGACAGTCAAAACCACCCTTAACTATTAATGAGTGATTGCAAATGCGAGACTCACCTACTATTGTCAGGTAATTTACCGCAGCTGTCCTGGGCAATGAGCCAAAGGTACATATGCCAACCATCCTAGTAAATAAAGTCGGTGGCGTTAGAGTCAAGAAGAGGAAAGAATACAAGTAGAGCAAAGAGGTTTTTCAAAGAATTCGAACAGATTAGATGGAGTGCGAGCTAATACTAGCATGCGCCGATAAAGGGGGCGGGTGGGCAACTACACCGCATGCGGGGTGTGTGCCAATGGAAGTCAGCGTGAACTGATAGCTTACCTCCGTTGGAGGCACAACGAGGAGGTGGATGGTGTAATAACGGTTCCAATGAGAGCATTCACTCACCAACATACCCATACACACACTCACCCACCCATACAGCCCTGCACAGATGCACTCTTGAACCCATACACCCAGTGAATCACCCAGTCACACATCTATGCACAGTCACACTCCCTCCCACCCACCCACACAGACACTCAGGCACCCATACAGATACTCAGACAACCAATCAATAACCCATATAGACACTCATGTAGCTACTCACCAACCCAGGCAGCCGCTCACACACCAACTGACAGACTGATACAGACATTCACACAGATTAGTCACTAATGCATGCATTCAGTAAGACACGTTTAATCACTCACTTATACAGTCAGTCACGCACCAACTAAATCATCCATTCAGACACTTATACACCCACTCATTCTTCAATACACCTTGGCATATATGTATATAAAACATATTTAAACTTTACAGAAACACACAGTCACTAGATGATGTCATCAGTGATGACATCAGTGATGTCATTTGAGATGTCATCAGTGATGTCACTGACCATGTCATGAGTGATGTAATATGTGACGTCATCAGCAGTTCATTTCGGGGGCGCGAGTTATAGTTAGCTCAACTAACTATAACGGCCGGATTTCTCTGGTTTTGTACAAGTGAAATGTCCAACTAACTATAACGTCCCTGAAACCTATGGTTTTTTCAGTGAATATATATATATATATCTATATACTTCCACAGATACTGACGATCAAGCCCAGTGACACAACAATTGCATGTTTGAAATCATGGTTCACTTTGCAAGTGTCCCCTTCAACAGCAGTATTCTAAAGATCAAACTCTGAGGGGGCTTGAAGACCTCTTCTTTTTTGCCAGTTATTTAACTGTGGTAACTGAAGTGTTAAGTCTCTCATAAAAACCTTATCTTCTCAGGTAAGCACAGCCAGCAATAACATTAACATAAAAGAGGCTCTCATGCCTTTCCTTACTCTGCTGGCTTGCCTGATTTGACAAACAGACCGATTTTAGGAGAGGCTCAACACCTCAGTGGACCCACAACAGATTCTGCTCCTCTGGTTGCTTTGATTCAAGGTGAGGCCATGTGCAGCGTGGCTTAAGCGAAACAGGTTCTGTCTGCCACTGTTCTGTTTCTTCACTTCTGGGGGGATATTGCCCATTTCATCCCCCCTCCAAAATATGGGGGGGCATGTATCCTCCTCTCCCCATCGGTTTCTACACCTATGGTAATTACTAAAGCAAGTGCAGCTTTATATTAATCATGACTGCCTTTTCCTATCCAGTGAGAAGGAAGGATTACATTTCTTGCTTGCATTGTCTTCCATGATATCCTTGCTTTGCCACTATAAGACAGCTGAGGCATGTGCATAATTGTGCAGCAGGTGCAGTGGCATCTGATGCACGTTAATCATGGATGCCTCTTATTACCGAAGGGGTAGGGGCTCTATACTTTGCTTGCATTACTTCTAATCACATCCTTGTTATGCCACTGGTCTGGGACTTATGTTTCATCATCAGACTTTGACCCAGAACAAGAGAGAGAAATGCAGAAGCGGGAGAAAAACGGAAGAGAAGGATACTGATTGAAAACAGTGAGAAAGAGAGAAAGCAGAGATGAAAAGAACCTGCAAGAATGAACTAAAGAGACACAGAGTTTAGGGAAGGTGGTTGAAAGAAGCATGAATCTGAAACAAGGCTAGGCAGCCTCGCTATTCAGCAACCCCAACATTCGGCAGTGCCAGTGACGGGCTCTTAGGAAAAAGATTGGGCTTTTGCTCTTATTATTTATTTATGCATTTTACAAATTGAGCACTGCGTGTCCTGGATCAAATCTGGAAGCAATTGATACAGCTTGCCTCCTGTTAATGTTATGCTTTTATATTGTGCTATGGTATGCTACTTTACAAGCCGTTCTGCTTTTGTGCAGTGCGCAGATGCCATTGGTGTGGTTACAGTAACACTCAAACTGTCTAGAGTGGTTGCAGGCGGGACCTCTAGTTTTGGTTGTCGGGTGTGTAGTTGTAGTATGTCCTATGTCGGAAAAGTGGGGGCTCTGTCAAACGGTCGGGTTGTGTTGCAGTTAATTTGTTGCTGCTTGTATGCTGCAAATATAGGGTATTTTGAGAAGAGAAAGAGTCTGCATCATCCCATACTGTAGCAACATAGCACTCAAACTGTTCAGAGTGATAGCTGGTTAGGTTATATGAATATGCAATCAGGGTCAGACTGGCCTATAGGTCAGTCAGGCAGTGCCTGATGGGCTGGTCTGACAGATCACTATGTGAGCCGTTTTTAGGTCGAGCCTAGCAGCGCGCATGTCCTGCTATGTGAGGCATGGTGTATTCAATACATGGGTTTCAAGCCAGCCCATCGCTTGTAACTGGTTATTCCGGATGCCTTTCTAAATTCCTTACTTTTGAATGATAAATCGTGCCCATTTGTCCCTCCTTTTGGTCTGTCGTTCCCTCTGATAGCGACTGGCCCTGTTACAGGGCTCATTTCACTTCTGTCCACTTCAGTTTTATCGCGCACTATTTTTTGCAATTACCTGCCTCGTGTTCTGCAAATGTTGCAAACCCGAGCAGCTGACCAGTATTACTGCTTTCATCTCCCACTCACCGTTTCTCCGTGTGTTCTTCCTTTCGCACCTTAGCTTTCACTTATGATCTACAGAGTCTGGGTCACTGAAGATCGAGTTGAGCAGTCACCAGTGGCGTAGCTAGGCCATAGGCTGCTTGTGGTGGCCCCTGCATTTGCTGCCCGCGGAGGCCTTATCGGAGAGCAGCGGGGACTGGAGTGCTGGCGATTCATGCGACCGTGTCGGCCGTAGGTAAGAGCGGGGGAAGAGGGGCCGGCCACTGCCCCCAAAACTCATGCCACCAGGGGCGGTCCACCCCCACCGCCCCCCCAGCTAAGCCACTGGCAGTCACAAAGTTAAAATGTTAGAAATTTGACTTTACTTGCTCGCTCCCTTTCACCCAATATTTTGTTTTTAGCATTAATTATGTTTCACTCACTCGGAGCTCCGTTGCTCCATTTCTGTTAACAGGGCTGTAAATCTTGTACTTTATCTGGTCACAAATGTGGCAGCTGTGTCTCTGTTCCCAGTGGTAATTCCCCTTTCTTAGTCCTATAGCCAGTGCTGCTAGCTGCTTCTCTGGTCCCAGTGGTAATTCCTCATTCTTAGTCCTCTAGACAGTGCTGCAGCTGCTTCTCTGGTCCCAATGGTAATTCTTCATTCTAAGTCCTCTAGACAGTGCTACAGCTGCTTCTCTAGTCCCAGTGACAATTCCTCATTCTTAGTCCTCTAGCCAGTGCTGCTAGCTGCTTCTCTGGTCCAGTTGGTAATTCCTCATTCTAAGTCCTCTAGACAGTTCTGATAGCTGCTGCCCTGGTCTCGTTAGTAATTCCTCATTCTAAGTCTTCCAGACAGTGCTGCTAGTTGCTACTCTGGTCCTGTCAGAAATTCCCACATGTTAAGTCCTCTAAGCAGTGCTGCAGCTCTGTCTCCGGTCAGAGTGGTAAATCCTCATTCTAAGTCCTCTAGACAGTGCTGCTAGCTGTGTCTCTGTTCCCAGTGGTAATTCCTCATTGTCAGTCCTCTAGCCAGTGCTGCTAGTTGCTTCTCTGGTCCCAGTGGTAATTCTTCAATCTTAGTTCTAGAGGCAGTGCTGCTAGCCGCTTCTCTGATCCTGTCGTTAATTCCTCATTCTAAGTCCCCTAGACAGTGCTGTTAGCTGCTTCTCTCATCTGTAATTCCTCATTCTAAGTGCTCTACACAGTGCTGCAGCTGCTTCTCTGGTTCCGTCAGTAATTCCCACATTTTAAGTCCTATAGGTAGTGCTGCAGCTGTGTCTCTGTTCTCAGTGGTAATTCCTCATTCTAAGTCCTCCAGACAGTGCTGCTTACTGCTTCTCTGGTCTCATAGGTAATTCCCCCATTCTAAGTCCTCCAGACAGTGCTGCTAGCTGCTTCTCTTGTCCCGTCGGTAACTCCTCAATTCTAAGTCCTCTAGGCAGTGCAGCAGCTGCGTCTCTGGTCCCAGTGGTAAGTCCTCATTCTTAGTCCTTTAAACAGTGCTGCAGCTGCTTCTCTGGTACCAATGGTAATTCATCATTCTAAGTCCTCTAGACAGTGCTACAGCTGCTTCTCTGGTCCCAGTGGTAATTCCTCATTCTTAGTCCTCTAGGCAGTGCTGCTACCTGCTTCTCTGGTCCCAGTGGTAATTACTCATTTAAGTCTTCTAGGCAGTGTTGCAGCTGTGTCTCTGGTGACAGTGATAATTCCTCACTCTAAGTCCTCTAGACAGTGCTGCTAGCTGCTTCTCTGGTCCCAGTGCTAATTCCTCATTCTAAGTCCTCTAGGCAGTGCTTCACTACACTCCAAACCAAAACACATAGATAAGACATTATCATTTACAACACCAATAACTCTAACTCTGACAAATGCGAGACCTATTGCATTGCAAATGCTTGTTGTTGTAGCTGGGTACTTACTTTTCACCTGCCCAGGATATCTTGCCTTGTATCATTTACTTGTTTTGAGAGTAGCATCCAGCAGGTTCCAGTTTCCTAACCCGGAGTCTTCTTGATCCTCTGATCCTCAGTGAGTTAGTGCTTCATCTGAAGGTTCATCACAGTGTTTTGAAATCTGAAAAATAAACAATATGAAAGAAATACATCAATGACAGAAGTATGTACATTAAAGTAGCAGCACACAGGTGCAATTGTTTGGTTACTTACCATCCTCCATTTTTGCTTCAAGAGCTTTATTTTCCATTGTCCCATCCTGAACCTAGAAAAAATATAAAATGATAAAATGCACCAAGTGTGAAGCATGAATGTCAATGTTTACCCACAAACTTTTCACAAGTAAAGAGAGCAAGACAATAGTTTGAATAAGAGAAAGACTCTAGGAGTTAATATCCAAAGGTTTAGAAATTCCCAGAGCACAATGAACCAAGCTAATTTTTGAGGAAAATAATCGAGTGATTGGAAATCCAGGTATTAAGAAACTGAGATTGTAGAAGAAACAAGAAATGTTTATGTAGTGTTTTTTAATTTCTTAATTACTGATATGACTTACCTTCACTCAGAAAACTTTCAGTTGACCAGACAACCCCGAGTTCAGAATGACAGCTTAATGGAAGAGGGAATATTAAGGTAGGTTAGATTCTCGTCTGAAAGTGCAGGGATTACGATGGTGTTGTAGTCACTTTTCACTCATTAGTTTGTTTGCTTTTAGGAACACACAGTCATCACCTTCGCTAGAAAAAATACATATTGCATTGGGTTCAAGATTGGTAGTGGTGAACAAGCTCACACTGAAGACATCCTCTCTCTCTGTTTTCCTCAGGTCCCATCTGCTTTTCCTGGTAGGAGTGTCTCAGTTTCAAGTACTAATATGGCTTTGGGGCTGTGGCAATCTGGACAATATGGATCCACAGAAGTAGTTAGTTTATTAATCACTCTACAAAATGATACTAAGAATTTGTGCCTGGCATTTCAAAATTCACAAAAAAGAAACATGACTCACTGCAAAAACTATTTCCTATAGGGGTAACAAATGTAAATCCATTCTACAACCATCTATCTTCATTCATGCATTCTCTTTGGGGTCTACTGTTTCATTTTGTACAGAAGGAGAGATAAAAGCAGAGTCTAACTGGACGACAGCCTCACTAGTAGTTCCCCTTGCTAACCCAGAAGGATTTAATTGCAACCCTGCCAAGTTTGCGGCCATCTGAATCAATGTCAATTGCAATTTATGTGCAGACCCGTGTATTTTCCAGATGGCCAATCTCTGGTAGCCTTTGTCCTTTCATATTAAGTGGAACAACTGCTTCATGGTCCATCCCTTTAGCCAAAAGTGACAACCCTCTTTTGTACAACTCCCAAATTTCTAAACGGAAATGAAAAAAAATGTTTTGATCGGCACCCATAAATGCAAATTGTGGACACAGTTGCTAAACTTGAAACAGGGTAATACAGATTGCCTTAGGTATTTGAGAGCTTTCAGTCGTATGGTAGCAGAATAAGAATGGCCCACATGGAAAACTGCATCACTTGTCTATACAGGTTTACATGACGAGTTAGAAAATATGTTAGCCAAAATGGTAAATCCACCGGAGGAGTGTGAGGAATTGATTGATTTTGTTGTTAAGTTAAATCATCGTCTATCTGAAAGAAAGTCTGATCAACAGAAGGTTGATCAAATGGTTATAGTCATTCAAGAAAAGAAACTCGAGTCCAGGTTAGTAGATAGCAGTGAATCTATGCAGACTGGGGGCGGGGGTTTTTACATGAGCCTTTAACTAAAGAAGAAAGACAACAACGCTGTGACTAGAAGCTCTATTTATATTGTGGCAAAGATTGCCATTTCCTCAAAGATTGTTAAAGTCTAAGGGGAAACCAAAGCAATCTCCATCATTGCAGAGGAAAGGGGAAACTGTGAAGCCCAGTAGTTGTTGAGACCCAACATCCTGAAGAACAAATTCCAAAGGTCTTTCTCAAGAACTTGCTTATTCTAACCAAGAGATTCTTTAAGACATTTGCACATTCCAATAGAGTTGAGGTGGCCACCTAACCAAAACTGTTGGTGCGATGTTGTTGGACTACGGAGACATGAGGAATTTTATAGATTCTTCCTTCACATGAAAATTTGGTATACTAGTTGAGGAAAAATCTAAAGTGGAAACGATTCAAACTACTGATGGTGGAGAAATCTTGCATGGACCTGTATTTAAGTGTCTATGTGCCTCTTTAGGAATCATGTGAAAAAGAATACTTAATTACAGCTCCACAGTTCAAGGCCATTCTTGGAATTTTGTGGCTGTATTAACACAACCCATGCTTTGACTGGGTAATTTGAGATTTTACCTTTGACTCTTTCTACTGTAACAAAAATGTTTTCAAAGCACCTTAGAACCATCGGGTCCTGTTCAATACATTTTGGTTGGAAGTGATTTCTCTTCCTCAAGAATATCAGAAATTTGCTGATGTTTTTGATAAAGGTAAACTAGTGTTTTACCACCCCATAATGCCTTTGATTGTAAGATAGACTTACAACCACAAGCCCAACTCCCCTGTCGTCAAATTTACACATTAACTGAACGAGAGAATAACCACCTCTGGAAATTAGGTTTATTCCACCATCACGATCCCCAGTTTTCATCTCCATTGTTCTTTGTTCCCAAGAAGGGAGGGTGTGAGAAATTGGGTTGTTGGTTGACTGTAGGTCTGGGCGGTGAACTCCGCTCCATTCACAAAGTTTGTGGAGTTTTCTGCATCCCGCTCTCCGCGGAGCTCGCGGAGTACAGAAACTCCGCTCCGTGCAGCGGAGTTTTTTCCTCGCTTGCGCTCCCCAGCGGTAAGTTGGCAAGTGCGAGCTGCGGCTCAGGTAGAATTTCAACTCGAGTGGCAGGAAGATCAGCGTGACACTCCGCCACTTGCGGAACTCCGCAGAGTTCTTTTGTCACTTCACGGAGTTCCGCATAGCGCAACTCCGCAAACTCCGCCCAGGCCTTGTTTACTGGGTCAAGCAACAGCCACAATCCCTTGCAGGGAGAACCACAAAAAGTCACTAAATTAACCTGTGCTTAAGCCTGAGTAGCTTGGCACAAAAAGCAATCAGGCTTGGAGGCAATGTGTAAAGTATTTATGCAGCACACAAACAGTATTAAAGTGAAAACGCAACACAAGAAAAATCCGAAACCAATTTATAAAAATGGAATACATAAAAAAAAAAAAATTTGACATCAAAACAACTTTAATCAGTAGAATTGGAGTTATGAATTTTAAAAGTTTTTAGTGAAAACTAGCATCTAAAAGATAAAAGCGCCAACCGCGGACATCTAGTCACGCAAGATCGAATCGAAGTCGGAAAATATGGTTGACCAAGATGGAGCGTGGTTTTGGATACAAAAAGTGGATTGGTCCCGGTCAGAGCTTACTTTAGGATTGAGAAGAAATTCTGAGAAAAAGTGTCTGAGAAGGTAAAGTTCAGGTGGGCAAAGCTACAGAAATTGTCAGAGGAGGGAGCTTCGTCATCAGATGGTCTTGGATTAAAGCATCTGTGAATATTTCCACATTTGAAGTTAGTGCCAAAATGGAAGTCGAAAATCTCCAGCGGGATGAGGCAGAGGGCTGTAGCCGATGACAGTTGCATGAGGTTGGATACCCCTTTAGTGAAGGACTACTGAAAAAGATTTGCTGCTGTGGAGAAGCTGCAAAGTCAATGTGACTGGCGATGCACCTCGGGCAGATAGGTGAGCAGGTTGGTCCCGGCTCCTCCTGGTTCTCGGAGCAGATTTTTGCCCACATTTGTCTTAGTCCTCAGTTTTGGTTTTTGGCCATCTGGGTACCTTTAGCACCACAATCAAGGGTCCAGGACTAGTAGGACACCTCTTGGGAATTTAGTACTCACTCAGGCTGTGCCCAGGTGCGAGTTAAGATGGAGGGAGTCTTTTATGTCCCTGTGGCTCTGAACAGAAGCCCAGCAAACTAGCCCTTGGTGTCACTTCGGGTAGTCCCAGGTGCAGGTCCAGAGCTCAACAGCAGGGCTGGCTTCTGAGGCTTCAAAGCAGGCTTCAGGCAGCTAAGCAGTCCTTCCAGGTACAGCAGCAGTCTGGCAGAGTGCAGAGCAGGTCACAGCATCAGGAAGTCCTCTGACAGTCTTTCCACAGGTCTAGTAGTGAACTGAAGAGTGCGTCTGAAGGGCTTATATTTATATCCTGGTGCCCTTCTTCTGGAAGGTGGGTGAAGCTTCTGGAAAGGTTCTCTTGAAGTGCATAGATTTTCCTGACTCTCCTGCCCTGGCTCCAGGCTGTCTGTAGTGAAAATGACTACAGGGTCCTTGAGGGGCTGGTTATAAAAGACAGGTATCCTTTGCCTTTAATTCCCTCTCTACTGGATTAAGTTAAAGGAGCCAACCGTGTGGCCCATATGAGAGCTATTTTGCAAAAGCTACAAGAAAACCACCTTTTCCCAAAATTGGAAAAATGTGTTTTTCACAATACAAATATGTGTTCATTTTTTTTTGCTTGCTAGAATTCAGATGGATCTCAAGAAAGTTGAGGCAATTGAAGCCTGTGAAAAAAGTGCAGAGCCAACTTTTACAGGTGATTCATTGACTAGTTCTCTGCCACAGTAACTCCCATGACCCAATTACTTAAGAAGGGATTTAAATTCTTATGGAACTCTGAAAACGCTTTTTAAAAACTAAAGACTAAATTTGTTTCAGCCCCTATACTCAGTCAGCCTAATCAATCACGCCCCTCTATAGTAGAAGTAGATGCTTCCCAGAATGCTGATGGGGGGGTTCTTTCTCAGAGAGGCCAAACCACTGGGCAATGACATACTGTAACGTATTTATCACACAAATTAAGCCCTGCAGAAGTAAATTACAATGCAGTTGATGGAGGTATTGGCCATTAAGATAGCATTTGAGGAATGGGGTCACTATCTCCTTGGAGCTCAATGCACAGTAACAGTTATGACTGACCACCGAAACTTAGAGCTCATAAAATCAGCCATAGCCATTTCAGCTAGACAACTTCACTAGACACAGTTTTATAGTGACTACTTAATTTATGACACAGTTACAAAAAGATTAGAATTCTGATGGAGTTAAAGAGATAGTGAACCAGCATGCAGGAATCAAAGATAAAGATCTGTATTATATTAACAGTGCTTTATTTCTTCCCACAGTCACTTTGCAAGAACAAGCCTTGCACTGGTATCACGCATCTCACCTACAAGGGCATCTGGGGAAAAGAAAACACTAGATCTGGTAAAATGTTTTAGTGTGGTCCTCTCTCAATACCGATGCTAAGAAATTTGTGGATGCTTGTGCTGTCTGTGCTCAAAGGAAGGCTTCTCACTTAGCTCCAGCGGGGTCACTCCAACCCATGCCAATGCCACCAAGATGATGGCACAGAGTGTCACTAGACCCATATCCCAGAAGATTTCAACTCAATTTTTGTTACTGTACAAAATTCCACTAAATGACTAATTTTATTCCTCTGAAAGAGTTATCTCTGCAAAAAAATTGGCTGAGGTATTCATCAAAGCAGTTGTTTGCTTGCATGGAATCCCTTCTGTTCTGATCTCTGATAAGGGTTCCCAATTCATAATTTATTTCTGGAAATCCCTGTGTGTTTTGATGGGAATTGATATTCAGTTATCCTCAGACTGAAAGGGTTAATGTATGCCTGGAACAATATTTCTGTTTCAAGTCATACAAGATGATTCTAGTTGGGGAGACTCTGTATGGAACACTGAATTTGCATATAATACATATAAACACAACAAATGAATCAGTGGGATGCTCCCCTTTCTACTGTACCTATGGCTTACTTCCCAGAATTATAGACGCAGAGGTTGAAACACCTGACTTCGTTAAAGCAGCACACAACTTTCACAAACATTTGACACACATTTAAAAGACCGCTCAAGAAAATCTGCCACAAGCTAAATTCAGAACCAAACCAATACACATTAACATAGACAACCGGGGAACACATATAACATTGGAAATAAAATATAGCTTTCCACCAAATACTTATGTCTAAAGGGTTGCAACAAACTCCAGCCTAAATTTGCTGGACCTTTCAAGATTCTCAAGGAATCAGGCCTGCTCTTGCAGTCTATAGTGCAGTTGTAAAGTGCCAATTGGGCCTGGCAAAATTAACCTTTTGCCAGGCCTAATTCTGCCTTTTTAATGCATATAAGTCACCCCTAAAACAAGTCGAAAAGGTACAGAGGTCAGGGTGCATTGTATTTAAAAAGTAGGACATGTCGTACTTCCATTTTACATGTCCTGACAGTGAAAAACTCCCAAAGTCATTTTTCACCATTATAAGGCCTATCTCTCCCACTGAGTAACCCTGGGTACCTTATTACACTTAATAAGAGATAACTTTGGATTGGGAGCGCTTAGGGATATGCTGTTCACACTCACATGAATTGAAATTTAAAACCCTCTTCAATGGTAAAGACAGATTTTAATTCTCAATTCTGAAAATGCCACTTTTAGGAAGCTGTAACTTTCTTGTCTTAATAACGTGTTCCTTCTGTCAGTGTCCTGACAGACTGTGAATGGTTCTGCTGTTTGGGTTTGTGCATTGCTTCCAGACAGTAATACGAAGGGGTCTTAGGTGTGGACAAGATGAGCCATCCTGCAGGATGACTGGGAGGACTTCTACCCAGCCCCATCTTACATTTGAAAGGGCTTGCCTCCTGCACACACAAAGGAATCTGACACCATACCTACCCTGTATTTTGTCACCCAGACTTCTTAGAAACTTGATTGGAGAGGGGAAGAACTTTCTAGAACCAGATATGGGAGTCGGAAAGGGTGCCAGTGATGACTGGAAATGCACAATCTGCACTTTGCGCTACAACAACAACATTCTGTAGTGAACGCCAACATGAAGCTTCAGTAATGACCATCCTCAACACCCAACTGGCTCTTCATGCTACAGCAACAACAGCCCGCGCTGCCTGACCTGATCTTCATGAGACATCGAAGACCATGTGTAATGCTCTCCCTACTCTTCACGACCTCCTCCATCGTGAGCGGAATTCTTTGCGCCGGACTTTGAGAAGATAACCCTTTCAGTGGGACTAACCTGGTCCCTCTATTCAACCCGCACTCCATCGCAAGCGGCGCTTTGTGCTTTTAAGCACTATATTTACTTAAATCCTTGAAACTGAATGTCTTCTGTTCTACTGAGTGGATTTTTGTTGTACTGATATAATTTTACTTATTATCAATTACTCTATTCTTCTAAATTGTTTCGGGATTTTTCTTGTGTTTTCACTTTATTATTGTTTGTGTGTCCTATATAAATACTTTACACATTGCCTCTAAGTTAAGCCTGACTGTTTTGTGCAAAGCTACCAGAGGGTTAAACACAGGATAATTTAGTGACTTTTGTAGTTCACCCTGACAAGGATTGTGGTTGTTGCCTGAGTAGGGCTCCCACCCCCTTCAACTAATAAGCTATTTTCCTAAAATATGCATTCATTTTAAAATAAAAATCCTAAATATTTTGCTCTGTGCAATAAATAAACCCCATTCCAAGTATTACAACATATTTAAAAGTTAGTCACCCAAAATGAGTGTACCCTATTTATTATAATTTATGATAAAAACCACAAACACAGTATATAAAAATAAATACAACATTACTTGGAAATTATACAGCCCACATTACACGAACCACAACATTTTAAAATTTAACTTAAAAACTATGAGGAAATTCCTCTTTTGCATGGTCACCCCCATGTTTTGAGACTGAGGCTGCTGTTTTTTAAACTCCATACACTGGGGCACCGCTGACCAGTCACCAGTGTTTCAGTGTATGTGCTTTGACCCCTAAAACATGGACAAATTGGCTGATCCCCAATTGGCATATCTAAATTTCTAGTAAGGTAATAGTTTATGACGCAGGATCTACACCAATGGCATGGAAAGTTAAACGTCACCTATCGACTCAAGCACATATTGTGCCATCCAGAAGGCTGATAAGGGAAATATGGTGTCAGGCCTAAATGTGTTACCTGACTGATGCAGTTTTTAAACCTGCAGGTAGACCTGTCAAAATACCTTTTTTGACAGGAAGGAACCTAACTTTTTAAAATATTAAGTAGGTATCCTCTAATTAAGTCTTGTAGTCCATAAGGCAGTGTACTTAGTATTTAAAAATGGTACATGTAATATTTAAGGTTGGCATATTCCTACAGTAACTTGCCCCAAAAGACTATTTTCACTGTATAAGGATTTAGCTGCTCCTATGAGAAAAAGTAAAGTGCAATTAAAATGCTATTTTTGCAAATTTAGTTTAGAATAAATATCAGAGTCCATTTAACCAGTTTTTAATATTTATTAAAAAGTCAGTTCAATTGTGGATTTGGATTTTTACTATCCCTGCCTGAAGTTCCAGTAGGCTACTTAGCATTAGCCTGTCTCCAGCTGCCTTCACTGTCCGGGCTTTCCACTCTATGAAGTGTGAAAAGGTGGGGCTCTGGTTGGAGTGGTACAGTGTGCAAAAAAACGATGGGTTCAAATGCTATGCAAACTATTATCAAGAATTCCTCCTATCGCATTTGTGTGTTTGATGAAATCTGCAATGTCAAGCTAGGCCTACAATTTTCCACTTCTTAAAAGCAGTAGTCGTGCTGCCCGTTATCTCTAATTGTTACTGCGTAATATTCTGACATTTGCATCCTTCTTTTTTTACTAGCTATCTAAAAAGAGATCGTGATAGTGCTTGAGTGGTGGTGTGATTATGTAAATCAGTTGACAATAGCATATTTAATTATGCTGTGCCATCATAATTACTTTTCATTTAATTATGTTAATTTACATTATTAAAATTTTAAATTGACATTCTGCTCACGAACAGCTAGGCTAACGGAATGTTTGTAGGCTTTAGAGTCATATAAGTCATGAGTAGTATTAGTGTTTTTATGGAGTCATCTGATGTTTAATGTTACCAGTGACTAGAAAAGTAATATGTGGGGTTTAAAACATGGTGTTAATTTTGGATGTCCCATTTGTAAAACATTTTTCCTAGTACTGAAGCAAAAGATGAGGAGAGAAAAGAAGCAATAGGGAAACTAACTGAGGCGTAAGGCCCTCTTATCTTTAAAAAAACATGAAAATACATGTTAGTATGATGAATCTGAAGATGATAAAATGGCTATAATTATTTTTATTTGAAAATGTACTGAAAAGACAAGTTGAAGATGATTAATCTGTCTGACTCTGAGAAATGAAAATATGAAGGCGGTGATGAAGTGGGAAAAATGAAAATCATGAAAATGATGGTGAGAAATGTGAAGCTACACAGAGATTATGCTGCCCAAGCCGGAATATTCGAGGCAGAAAAATCTCTAGGGTGAGCGCACACTCACACACAGACACACAGACTCATGTACATACACGCCACAAAAAAAACTTCAAACACTTACTCATGCATGCACAGGCACAAGAAAGCGCTCACACACAAACAGCCAGATGTACGCAAAAGAAATGAAATCTACCATTAAAGGAATGCATGTGACTAGCTATTATATTTGCTCATTTTTATTTATCAACTTACTGAAAATGCTTAAGGAAAGTGTTTGACGTACTCAACCCGTACCTCAAACTTTACTGAGAGGTGCTGTGCTCACTGGCACCATTAACTCTCCATCAGGATCCAACCCTCCACTCTCTAGACCTTCGTTCTCTTTCAGAAGATACCCCCACACATGTTCTACCTTCTCCCCTACTCCATCCCCTCTTTACATCTTCCTCACAGGCCCGTAGCTAGTCACACCAGCTTTGGAGAGGGTACACACAGCTGCCAAGTTTCCCAGGTCCATTAGTGATGTGCAGTTCCAGTTTCTTTGCATTGTGGGACTTCTAGTCCCTTTTCAAGTCCTAAAATTCAAAGTAAAAAACCTGGAATGGAGAGACACATCACACATGGACCTGGCAAACTTGGCAGGGCTGGGTACACGTGCCCCAAGAGTAGGTTTCCCTCAACCGTATGCTTCCCTCAGCCAACTAATAAAATATTTCCAGGCTAGTGAGTCACTAGTCCACTAGCAGTGGTGTATCTTTGTCATTGAGGTTAGATTGGAGGAGTATTAATCATCCCCAAAATGTGGGATATTCGTGACCAGCAGATATTGAATCTGTTTATTCTATCGATGTTACAATGGAAAGGTATCCAATATAGACTAGAGCAAAATCCTTACACTGATGCTATCTGATATGGCATCAAAGGCCTCACACTAGTCCAGTTTCTATAAAATGTAAGTGGAAATAAATTGGTTGATAGAGGAGTTGTGGTTAAAAGTGGATTTCCTGTTTTAAAGATGACAGAAACAACACTCACACTGCACCATCCACAACAATTGCGTGTTATTTTGTGTTTAAAAGACTTTATTTAATTTAATATATACTGCAAAACAATAGCACAAAAAGAAAAACCAACAATAATAATCAGAAGTGAATATGCAGTATTAGATTTCAACAAGGAAAAACCATAAAAGTATTTATAATTTAATGGGGGAGGGTAAGAAGAGGGAGGGAGGAGAAGGGGGAGGGTAAAGGAGAAAACTCATGATGAATCATAAATATAGACAAAAGTGACAACAATTTGCCTCTAAAAAAGGAAACCTCATATAGTAAACATTATAACTATAAGCATATATAAAATGAAAACTAATATAAGAGGATGACAGAGAGAGAACATTCATGGAGGCGGAACAGATACTATTCTTGATACATCACTATCAACTTGGTTGAGATATGAACTAGGAGGTAACCATAACAATTGCGCATTATGAGAAAATGTACATTGTATAGTATACATAGTGTCTAACTTATGATGGGTAATCACAGAATCCCACCACACTTTATAGGATAACTTATCTGATGCTTTCCAGTTCAAACTAATCTGCTGAAAAGCAATTGCTAGCAAAATATCTAATAATTTATATCTAGGAAAAGATGGAATGAGTGAATTGGGCGGTGTTCCTAAAAAATGATAAATTATATTTAAGGGGCTATCAAAATTAAAAATCCTCTTTATCTGAGCCCAAATTCTGTACCAGAAATTACGGGTATTGGGACAATTTAATAAAATATGCATTAAATCTGCATCAAGAAAATCGCAAGACTAACATTTAGTAGGGCTGTCGAAGGCAAATTTGGAGCACTATAGGGGTGTAAAATATAGGCGATGGTAAACACAAAATAGAGATTGTGTAATACCAGCAGACAGTGAGAATTTTTATATGCGTGCCCATATCTTATTCCAAAAAGATACAGTCGAAGAAACTCCCAGATCTCTCTCCCATAGACGCTCAGGTTTGGATTTGGTTCTGGAGGGGGCCAGGAAGAGAGGAGTATTTGTAAATAGCCGAAGCCCTAGTGCCCGTTTTCAGAAATTCAGTAATGCCAGAAGAGAATGGAATCTTCTTCAAAGGGTTCTGTAAGGAGAAATAAACATCAAGAACCACATTCATCAATGATAAAAAGCGAGTGTAAAGGGATTTAGGGCAGTGATAAATAAATCAAAATTGAGAAAAAGAGATAGGGGAGCCATTATAAAAAAGTTGAGAAACCCACATTAAACCTTTATCTTTCCAGGTACGGCAAAAAAAATGGCCTATTATTTATCTTGAGTAAAGAGTTGTACCATATCGGCATTTTCAAAAACAAGTCCATATTCAGAGTGAGTGGAAGAAAGGTCGATTTGAGCAGCGATATCGTGCTCCGTAAGATAGGGGAATGGAGAAACGACGTCTTAGCAGTTAGAGAGAAAACTTCTTTAAAGCTAAAGGGAAGAAGAGCAGTATGTTCTATATCTAGCCATAATGGAGAAAAGGAAGAGGATAAATCATGAGTCCAAAGGGCTGCTTGGCGTAAGCAAAAGCTCTATGATAACCATAAAAATGAGGAAAATTAACCCCTCCAGCTAATTTCGATTTTTGTAAAGTCACTAAAGCAACTCTCAACTTTTTATTTTTCCAAAGAAATTTAAGGAGTAACGTGTTGATTTTTAAAAGAAGTGTTTAGGAATGCGAACTGACAACATAGAAAGAAGGTATAACAATAAGGGGGAATCATCATTTTAATAGAGTCTAAACGGCCCCACCACGATAAAAATAAAGGATTCCAAGAGGAGAGAATCTTACCAATTTTGGTACTAAGTTCTGTAAAATTAATCTTAACTGTATCCTGAATGGAATTTGTGAACTATACCTCCAAATTCTTAATTTTTGCAGAGGTGGACCACTGGTAACCAGTAAGAGAGTAAGAGTTGCTAAATCTGTATTTAGTAAGCGGGAGAATTTCAGTGTTATCCTTATTAATTTTATATCCAGAGACATTAGAAAATAGTAAAACTTTGTGTAATAGAGAAGGTAGCGAATCATCGTGAGAAGAGATAAAGAGAAGAATGTCATCTGCATAAGCAGAAAATTGTAAATGCCGGTCTCCATAAGGAAAGCCAGAGCTAGAAGAATTCAGACGAATCCGAGAAAGAAAGGGCTCAAGAGCTAGAACAAATAATAAAGGAGAGAGAGGGCAACCTTGTCTAACCCCCCCATTAAGAGGGAAATATGAGGAAAGCATGCCATTAGCCATTACAGACGGTCGGGGTGCATGATATAAAAGAGAGATAAGAGATATAAGTTTAGGCCCAAACCCATGCCATTTTAAGGAATGTGATAAAAAATCCCAATTCAAATGCCTTCAGCATCAATTGTTATGGCTGCGAGAGAAGATTTAAAAGAGGGAGCCTTACTGAGGACGTTCAAAAACAATCTCGCATTATTAGATATAAGCCTTCCCTTTACAAACCCTGATTGTTCCTTTCCGATAAGATGGGGAAGAAAGGATTCTAAACGGTGAGCTAAGAGCTTAGCAAAAATCTTATAATCAACGTTCAATATAGATATAGGCCTATAATTTTTACATTAGCGAGGGTCTTTACCATCTTTATGGATAAGACAAATTATAGCTTCTTGGCAAGTGCCAGAAGGGGAAGAAGATGCAATAAAATGACTAAATAATCTATATAAATAGGGAAGAAGAATGGTAGAGAAATGGAGATAAAACTCTACTGTGAAACCATTGGGACCAGGTTTTTGCCTTAATTTAAGCGCTCGTCAGGCTGCATCAATTTCTTCAGAAGAGAGGCCACTCTCTAAAGAACCAAAATCTAAATTAGGAGCAACAGACTGAGGGGTATGGTGTAAATAGTCCACAATTTCAGAGGCTGGAGAAGTTGATTCAGGCGTATATAGAGATTTCTAGAACTTAACAAATTCTTCTAAAATAGCCTGGTGATTAGCAGTAGATTTACCCATCGATGTGGAGATTGAATCATAATATGCCGCTCCCTTCTTACTTTAAGATAGTTCGCTAATAACCTGCCAGCTTTATTCTTTCCTCCATAAAAACGTGCATTTTTCCGAAGAAGTATAGAGGAGGCTTCATCAGTAGAAATAGAATTAAATTGCAATTTGGTTTTAAGCAGATGATTAAGGTCAGAAGGCAGTTTAGAGGAGAAATACTTCTTTTCCAAGGATTTAATCAACAAGAGAAGATTAGTATGTTCTTTTGACCGTGCCTTCCTTTGCCTAGAAACATAGGGGCATATTATCAAGGGCTTTATCGCCGCTTTA
This sequence comes from Calotriton arnoldi, assembly GCA_963921515.1. Classification (NCBI taxonomy): domain Eukaryota; kingdom Metazoa; phylum Chordata; class Amphibia; order Caudata; family Salamandridae; genus Calotriton; species Calotriton arnoldi. The sequence goes on along the minus strand of CAWUFW010000526.1, from coordinate 3,740,358 downwards.
GCGGCACTTTTTGCCGCTAAAGCGGCGATAATTTTATCGCCCTATAAGCAAGCTGTCGCTAACAGACGTTAGCGACAGCTTTCAGGCGTTAGAGGTCGCGTTTTCCATCGCCTTGCATGTCAGCGATAATTATCGCTAATGACATGCAAGGAAGGCGTTCCCTACTTAAAGCGACTGAAAACAGTCGCTAACAGCACTACCCCCTATTAGCAAGGCAGGCGAAGCGATAAAATAATTTGCGCTAAGCGCGTTTATCGCTAGATTTTATCACCTGCTAGTGAGGATGACTTACCTGTTTAAAGTATAGGAGGTGGATTCTAATGCTGAATCCACCTTAGCGATACTGCGAGAATATCGCTGCTTTTCCAGCGATATTCTCACATTTTGCCGCTATCGCTGGAAATGTTATCGCTATGGAGATAAACCTTGTTAATAGGGTGTTATCTCAGCAATATTTTCCAGCGATAGGTGGCGTTAAACAAATTTGCGCTAAGCGCGGTTAGCGATAAATATCGCTATTCCTTGATAATATGCCCCATAGTTCAAAATAAAATCACGTGCTGAGGCTTTAAATGTATCCCAGAGCAAGGAAGGAGAGACATCCCCAGTATCATTAAAGGAAAAAAATCAGAGACAAAGGCAGTAAACTAACTAGAGAATTGAGCATCTTGCAATAAATAGTTATTGAATTTCCAGCGATGTAGGGGAGGACAGGGGGAACCAAATCCAAATCAGTAATAACCATAGCGTGGTCAGAAAGCACAATTGGAGAAATTTGTGCAAGAGACTTAGAGAGAAATATATGATCCAACCTTGAAAGTGAACCATGAGAAGCAGAGTAAAAAGTATAATCCCGGGCATTTGGGTTAGACAATCTCCAAGATACCACCAAGGCTCCCCTATCGATAACAGAGTGAAATTGCTTCTGCATTATATGGGATGTAAAATTAACTGAGGATTGTCTATCTAAAACGGATCCATTATTTTATTAAAATGACCTCCTAAAATAAAGTAGGAGTCATGAAATTGTGTACATTTCTGTGCGATGGTGGGCCAAAAAGCAGTATCAGCTTGCGTTGGGGCATAAACATTCATAATAGTGAGGGGGACCTTATCTATAATAATAAGACTTTGAGATTACCATGTCCCCAGAGTTCTGCTCCATATGTTGCGGTAACTACAGCTTTGGCCCTCCAACCCTCAAGAAGGGGGGAAATTGGGTGAAACAAGGTCTTATTTGTGAATTTTTAGATGGCTACTGCCCTGTGCTTTAGTGTGAGGGTGATTTTAGTAATCTGAGTACCCAAGTATTTGCACTAGAGAGGCAAATGCCAAGGTAATCAAAATGTAACAGTTTCTCCAACTCCTCCCCTTCTAAATTTATTGATCCTCTGAAGACTCTATTGGGGAGGATGGCCATAAATTTTGTCTTACTTGTGTTAATTGCCAGTCTATGATCTAGGCGGAATATGTTAAACTTACCCAATAGGATCTCTAGGCCCTTGGGGTTTTTTGATACTAATAAAGTATTGCCCACGAATAGTAGGACAGGGATTTTGGTTCCCCCTTGAACCGGAGAGTCATTATCACAACCCAAGAGGTGATTGATACAGCCATTTATAAACAGGGGGAAAAACATGGGAGCAAGAACGCATCCTTGCCTGACACCTTTTGCAACCTTAAAGGGATCTGTGTTTTCCTTGTTTGTACCCCATCTAACTTGTGCAAAACTGGCATGGTGAAGCCTGGCAAGTAAACTGAGGAGAGGGCAGGGAAGCCCTAGATCTCCTAGTGTACACCATCATTTATCCCTAGGGACCATGTTGAATGCCGCCTAGAGGTTGTCCAGATTGACATAAAGGCTACCCATTTTTATGTCTACTTCTATCCACCTTATCAACTGAAATCTAAAAACCTGGTTAACTGTACTCATTTTGGGTTGAATTCCAGCCATGTTAAAATTTTCTTCAACCCAGGTAAGGAGCTGATCTAATAAAAGCTTCCAGAAGAATTTTTGGAAGAATCAATAAGGCTGATTGGGAGGTAGTTGGCTGGATCAGATGTAGGGCCCTTCTTGTGTATAGGAATAAGCTCCACCCCTTTCCAGGAGGTTGGAATCTCGCCTCCTGCTAAAATGACATTAAAAACACGTGTGAGGTAGGGTGCCCAAATTACCGGTTCGGGCTTGAAAAGGTCCACCGAAATTCGATCTAGTCCGGGTGCCTTTCCTGCCTTCTGACATCTAATGGCTGTGGTCTCTTCGATCACTGACAATGTCCATCCGACTTTAACAGAATCTAATTTAAAGGGAGTCTTGCAGGATGTGGGGGACACCATAATATCAGGGAGATCAAGGTTTGCAAGGGTTAGAGAGGAGCTACTATATAAAGATTTAAAAGGGTTCACCCGGTCTTGTGGAAGAATGTGTGCTTCTGGCTTAATTCTATTTGTCTTGGTACCATGAGCTATTATATGCCAGAAAGCTACCTGGTACCCTGACCACATTGCAGACAAAATGTCATTCCAAATTGCTGTACTCCATGTAGATTTTGTATGTTTCAGGATGAGTTTATAGTATGTTCTAGCTGACTTTATATCCTGCTATAGCCCTCTTTTAAGGGCACTAGGGAGATTGCTCTTTGCTGACCTACAAGTCCCTTCGTACCATGTAGGATCTGCCTTCTGAGGAAGGTTCTTACGTGGGGGAGGTTTAGTAAAGAAGCTCATCTTCAGTTTCTCAAACCATTTGGAAGGAGCATCCATAATCATAACAGGGGCTTCCTCTAAGTTGGCTATGTAAGATAAAATGGGGACTAGATCATCATAGAGTAAGTTATAGTTGTACTCCATTGGCTATAATGCTCTCTCACTTAATGTGTTACTGACTGAAAGGACACCTCCAGGAAATTGAGGAGTCCCACTCTCCCTCCTTGCCGCTCCCACAAAGGGAGAGGTGAAGAGTGAAGTAGTCGCTCTCATATCTAGGCAGGACTTCCATATCAATAAGCTATACCCAGGAGTGTAAATCTAATAAAAAGTAGTCAATGCAGCTCTGATAGATATTGCTTTTAAAAGTAGGACGCAACTCCAAATCAGATTTGGTTCTACTGTGGCAAGCCCTCAAATGGCAACTCATACACAGATCCAGCATTTGTAAGGCAGCCCGAGGAAGTGAGGTTAGCGATGGACTAAAAATTTGGGGAATACCGCAATATTGACCTTTTTCACCTGCTATTCCATTAGAGAGTGCAAATTGTTCAAAGCATATGTTAAAATCCCTGGCTACAATCACAACTGCTTCTTCTCGAGGTAAGGTGGAAATGTAATCAATCTAAAGATGAAGGAAAGAAGAATCAGCTGATTTGGAGACACTCCTGTTATATACATTAAAAAGAAAATGTTTTGCTTTATCAGAGGTGGAAATCTCAATACCAAGCAGATCTGGAAAATTGATAGGTAATTGGCTAACTTGGTACCCCAATGGAATCTTAACCCATATTAGCAACCCACCAGAGGGTCTACCTGGTTTAGACTTACAAGCTGAAACATGAAAGGTTTTAAAACCCTGCCTATATGAAGGGGAGGTCTCCCAGGTTTCTTGAAACATGGTTATGTCAGGTGAATCTGTGGTTTCCTCCCAATCTGCTTGAACAAGCTTGTTACCTAGCAAAGCAATCTTCCAAGAAATCATTGCCAAGATATTCATAAGTATAGGGGGCATTTCCACAGGGATCCTGTGTGTTAGACTCGGCCGACAGCTACCTCCCCTGCGTGATGTAATCATTCCTTAGATTGTCGAAGCAAACCTCCCTCAGGTCATGCCTTCAATGAACAGTAATCGGCCTTGGGCCCTCTGTAGTTGGAGCTCCACTATGATTTCCCCCAATTGCACCCTTCAACACACAAGTTGGAATTTGAGCAGGGAGTGGTTTTAAAAAAAATACAGATATTTCACCGAGACCGGAATATGAAGATCAATGCCCCATTCTTAAAAGAGAGCCCTTTTGGCCCATAAGGCATTCTATTGGGCTGTTCTTTTCCAGATTGTCTTGTTCATGTCCCCATTTGAGTTTAACAGAGGAGTTTCAAATTTGATCCAGTCCAGGACATCAGAAGTTATGTTCTTAAGAGCAGGGATATGAGCAAACAACTGCAACAGGTTCCCTCTGTTGAGGGTATCCATGGAGCCCCTTCGGAATGTATCGAGGGATGAAGAGGAGTATTAAATGGGAAGTCTCCACTTTGTCGCACGTGTAGTGGTTGAAATCTTGCTGCTCGTTGGACTGAGCTGTAGGGGGGCCTGTGCAGGTTGTCAAATGGTGTACCAGGGAGCTATTACCTGCAGTATTTTTGGGCTCACCACTATGACACTCACTAAATAAGGCTTCCTGGCAAGTTAAAACCAACTGGGGCCCAGAATTTTATGTGAACAATATAGGCCTCTCTCTTCCATGCACTGAAGGTGTGGGTATACTCCAACAAGTCGATGGACTCTCCCTTCCAGGCACTTGGTGATCAATTATGATGTTATAGGTTTGTGGGCACCTTTGTTGACCCCTGAGATTAAAGCCTGTCAATTCCAGGGTCTCCCATTCAGATTGGGTGCCTTGATCCACCCTTTCACGTTGCGTGCCTGACATCCTATCTGCTCCTGTCTGTTCAACTCCCCTAACGATGGTCCATGCCCCTTGTCCTGACATTCCTCACTACATGGGTTCCTGATCTTGGGTTGTCTTTTGCACCGAGTGACCGTCGATTACTGAGGCCTCCCTGGTCCGGTTAGTCACTTCTGTTTCAAATAATACAGGAATGCCCAATGAGACTACGTTGGGCGTATGGATGGAGGGCAGGGGTTGAGTTATTGACAGTGTTGGAGGGGCTTCTGGCTGTTTTAGCAGGTGGAGTGGTTATTCTAAGCAAGCGCTGCTTTTTTGTCTGTTATTTTAACCATTTTTTGGCCTTCTTGAAAGGCAGGAAGATGAGAGTGGCTCAGGTGGAGTTCCGGAATCAGATATCACTTCTAACCCTCCTACAGATCCACCGCATCAGACAGTAAAGAAGTCCTGTCCAGCACCTCCCCTTGATGATCCAATGGCTTGTTGGAGGAAGAACAGGCCACCCGATCCTGGATGCCAGATGATTTTTGAGAAACTTCCAGGGGAATAGCTGGTTTGGATATGCCATAATTATTTTGATAGAAATCCTCCAGCATCGTAGCATTTAATATCTTAGCCTGGGATACTTTATTTGTTGTAGAGACCTTGATTGTACCAGCCAAATTCCCCAGACTCTCTGGTAATGTGTTCAAATTGTTAATGATTGGGGATCATGGGCAGGGTTTATCCTTCATGAGGGATTTTACCTCTGTTTCCACGAGATTAACCTTAAAACCAATTTCTGCAAGGTGAGCTGCCAGTGATTGGATCAAATCTAGTTGCAGTTCCATTTTGCTTAACTATCTAAGTAGGGTCCAGGCTATAGTGTGCTCTGTGGCTCTTATTGCTACCATCTCTTGGATATGCGGTGTGGCCTGCAGAGTCAAAGTTGGCTTGGCCATTTTTTCTGCTGGTCCCCATGCCATTAACAGGGTTGCTCCAGTGTTTCGACTATTTGAGCTTCAATGTTGGAAAAAAAACGATCCGTCAGGATTCCCAGGTTCTGGTTAGTGAAGCTTTCCCTCCTGGGAAGTGTACAAGCAGCCTTTTCGTGTAGATAGTACAAAGTACTTGTTTGAGGTAACAAGGTCATGGGGGCTCTTTGATTTTAGGGACCAATCCAAGGATCGATAGGCTTGTGCAGTTGTCAAAGTCATATTCATATTTGCATTTGGGATTACACTTGTGGTAACTGGGGTGTTAACTGTATTAAGGGAAGGGCTGGGGCTAGCAGCAGGAATTGTCTCTCGCGTTTGCTCCTGCCCTCCTGTAGATAGATCTTCAGACTCAAGTAGGGGGGGAGCAGACTGAGGAGGAGAGTCTGTTGTCAGATCAATAATTGACCGCACAGTTTTGAACTGGGGCATGATTGTGTTCCTTGCTTGTTAAGGAGCCATGTGCGGGCAACTTCTTTGCTTGGCTTTTTTGTAGCTATCTGAGGTGAGCTAGGCAGACTACTGATGGAACACCCCTGATTATGCAGGCAAATATCTGTAGATGCTGTGTCTGAAATGACTTTTCCCTTTGGAACTGTTTCTCTTGCCTTATAAAAATATTGTTTAATTGAGTTCTTTGTAGAGGAGTGCACCTGAGACGGAGACAGGGCATGATCCTTGCACCAGTCCACCATAGACACTATTCTGGAGCCAGTAAAAGTGACTTGGTCTGGGGGTAAGAGTTGTAATGACTGGTAATCCATTATTTCGCCCACCAGAACCTGTTGACATGATGGATGCTACTTCTTTCCAAGAAGTTTACACTTTGTCCCAAACTCAAGGGGTTTCTCAGGTCCTTGAGATCTGGATGGAAGAGTCTGAGTAACCCTAGCTGCACCACCTCACTTCCTGGATTAGTGCTGCTATGGAGGGGCACGAGCGTGAAGCATAGGGCTTTTCTGGATAAATGGGCAGATGAATGCTAGCTGAGGGAGGCTGGGAAGATTAAACAGCGGATCCTGTGCCCTGTACTTGAAGCTGACCGTGCTCTACAAGTCCTCCAAGACCCCAGGACCACCTTCTGGACTACCTCTCCCACTCTCTAGTTCCCAGACACTTCTTGCCAAGGGTGCACCCAGTCCATGCCCGTTGGGGCTAGTGCCAATATCTCTTCCACAAGAATAAGTGCACGGAGACAGACTAAATGAGGATAACCCACTTGAGGTGGGGCATGGGGCCGACAGTGGCCCAAATGACTGAGTCAAAAGTCTGGTGCCAAATGCACTGATGAAGATGAAGATGTAGGTGGAGATAAATGTAGAGGGACGATGCCAAGCGAGAGGGCGTGCTGGCCCCCAAACAAGGTGCTAGCCTCACTGGCCTACAACCGGCCACTTCTGCACCTACGTCGAGGAGGCCACAAGTCTAATGCCTGCCCACTCATTGGCTTACTGGCTTTTTGCCCTGGCTTGCTGCTCTTGAAGCTCTCTCAGGGCAAATATCTAGGCATGTGTACTTCCTTATTGTATAATTCCTTCGTCTTTAATATCAAGTTTTTCTTTTAAAATGATAATTGGAGATAATTTGAGCCCCCTTAAGTAAGTCCTTAGTCCTCTTACCGGTAATTGTAATTGCATTGATAAAGTGGTTACTACCCCTGATGAGGCGTCAAAGTGCTTTTCGGCAAATAGCACGCTACTCCGAAACCCAAAAAGGATTAGAGATGAATTAGTATAGGGAAATATGAAATTAATTTGAGCGATGGCCATGTGAGTCTGTTAGTTGGATTGAAAAGGATAGTAGAGGGGTAGAAGAGGGAAGGGTCTAGAAAGTGTTATTTGGAGATCATAGCAGTAGGAGGAGGTTTGGGATGAATAAAGGAGAGAAGGAGGGGGAAAGTCTCTAGAAGTGGATTAGGGAGAAAGATGAGGTATTGAATGCGTCTAGGAGGGATACCTGGTGGAAGGGTTTAAAAAGGCTAGTTTGGGAGATCTGAATAGTTAAAGAGGTTTGAGATGATGCAAAGAGGGGTAGAGGAGGGAAGAATCTAGAAAGGGTTATTTTGAAGACCATAGTAGTAGAATGGAGTTTGTAATGAATCAGAGAGAGGAGGTGGAGGATATATTGAGAGAGGTATAGGGTGAGATATAGGGTAATGCATTGGAGATGCTGAACAAGGAGTAAAGTAATAAATATAAAGATACATAGATGCATGGAAGGTATAAATGTGTACGAAAGGTAATATATCTAGATTTAAGTTGTGTTTAATAAATTCAGACTTTCAAGTGTTGCTGTACTTTAAGCTAATTTATTTGTTTTTATAATTTCTTTTTACTCCTTTAAATATTTCAATAGTGAAGCAATGGTAGATAAATAGTCATAATAAGAATGTACTTATTTATGCAGTGAACTATATACCAGTTAAACATAGATTAATATAACTATAGGTAATATGTACATTTATTAAGCAGACCTAATTAATATCTATATATTTAGAACAATAATTATTATACACATGTATTCAAATGAATACACATATCTAGATACATACATATAATCCCAATAAATGCTTATATGCAAAGTGATATGCTGTACATTAATGTTTGAGTATGGTGCTTATGTGGGAAAGATCCAACTCTTGAGTAGTTTTCTGAAGATAAGATAGTTATCCGTGGATCTTATGCTTAGGGGTAAAGAGTTCCATAGTTTGGCTGCTTGAACAGAGATAAATGTGTCACCTATGTTTTTTTTCTTGTACGGTTTGATTTTGAGGCGAGGTGTCAATTTAGAGTGGAGGTTCCTATATTGAATGTTTTTGGTGATTTTATTCCTGATGAAGAGTGGCCCTGTTCCATCTATCGCTTTGTGGGTGATGCAAAGCAGCTTGAATGTGGATCTTCTGGAAACCGGTAACCAATGTAGGGCCTTCAAGGCAGGGGAGATGTGGGCTTGTGGCTTTACATGTAGGAGTAGTCTGGCAGCTGAGTTCTAAATCTGTTGTAGTCTTTTCATTGTAGTTAAAGGTGATCCGTGGTAGAGGCTATTGTCGTAATCGATTTTAGACAGTACAAGAGAGATAGTAGCCCGGACCTTTTATGAAAATCCTAGGTGGGGGAAGATGCATTGCAGAGTTTTTATAGTATTGAAGCTTGATCTTGCTAGTTTGTCCACAAGGGCATTCATTGATAGCTTGGAGCCATGTCCTGAGTTTTCTTACTTCCTTAGATACTGTAGGCTTTGTTCCCAGATCGTCAGGCCAGGTGGCGAGTGAGTTATCATTTTTCAAATCGCCACATGTGAGTATTTCCGTTTTGGAAGCATTCAGTTTGAGATGGCTCCATGTCATCCACTGATCAACGGCTCTGAGGCAACTCAAAATTTGTGAGTTTCCAATGTCTTTGCGGCTTTCCAGTTTAAGGGGTATTTGTGTGTCATCTGCATAGTTATAGCATGTGAGGTGAAATTCATTCATCAGTGCCGGTAATGACTTCATGTAGATATTGAAAAGCATGGGTGAAATGACATAGCCTTGAGGGACCTCTGCTTTTGTGAAGTATGGTTTGGATGAGAAAGGAGGGGTATGGATGACATTTCTTCTGTACTGTAGGTAGGATGTGATCCAGTTGAGGGCAGACCCCCCTATGCCAGCTTCGTAGAGTCTTTGTATTAGAGTGTCATGGTCAACTGCGTCAAAGACAGCTGAGAGGTCAAAGAGAAGTTGGTGCAGCTGTGTTCTTAAGATCATCCCAGTTGGCAATGAGGGCAGATTCTGATACTCTTCCTGGACGGAATCCTGTTTTGAAGTCTGAAAGTATGAAATTATCTACAATGAATTGTGACATCTGGATGAATGCTGCTCTTTCTATCAGTTTGCCCAGGAAAGGTCAATTTGTAATTGGTCAGCAGTTGTCGCGGTTAAGCGGGTCCAGATTTGTTTTCTTTAGTAATGTATGACTTTTTTAGGTCTTCAAAAAATATTCCTGTAGTTAAGGAATTGTTGATGATTCTTCTTCCTGGTGTGGCAGCAGAGGTCATTGGTGGTGTACATGTGAGAAGGGCTACCGGCAGGCCTCCTTGCTTTGACCAGATCCATAAATTCATTGTGTTATATTTGTTCGAAGTAATGCAGATGCTAGGTTAGCCTACCTTTGGAGGTTTTTTGGGAACAGGGTCGGTGCTGGTGTTTTTCCTTTGTTTTAAATAGGAGTCCAACGTGTCTGCTTTGGTTGTGTAATAATTTGCCAGTTTGTGAATTCTTGAGTAATGGGATGAGTTCCTTCTAGGCAATTCGGTTTACGAAATTCAGTAAGAATTTTATAGAATTCTTTATTTGCCCATTTAGCATTTTAAATTCTGTTTGAATAGTATATTTTTTTTTTAGCTTTTTTGATTGCTGACTTGTATAATATGTTAATTTTCTGTAGGTGAAGTTTGTATTTATTGGTGTTTGTTTTGAGCCAGGTGTGTTGCAGCTTTCTAATTTGCTGTTTTATCTCTTTTAGCACTGTATTTCTCCAAGGTGCCTGTTTTCTTTTGTCCTGTTTTGTTGTTCTTAGTGGTATTAGGATATCAAAAGCTTCCTGTAGCCACCCATATAGTTTTTTAACTCAATTTATTGTGGCTAGATCTGTATTGGATGTTAACTGTGTTTCTAAGTGTCCAAAATTGACTTTGTTCCACGGTCAATAGGTGGATGCATGTAAGGTGGGTTTAGGTGTGTTGCTTTGTTTTGTTTTATGTTGGAAAGCAAGCAAATGGTGGTCTGACCATGTGACTGGAGTAATTGTTTGAAAGGTAACTAGTTCTGTATTTGCAAAAATGACATCTAAGATATGTCCAGCATTGTGTGTGGGTTTGTGGACGTTCTGATGTAGGTTCAGTCTGTCTAGGCCAGTGATGGTTGTTTTCCGATAGTGCATATTGGGGGGCTTATTTATGAAAAGTGACGCATCGCTGTGTGAAAACAGCGATGCGTCACTTTTCACTGCGCTCTCCCTGCGACACCAATGATGCGTCATATTTACAGTATGACGCATCATGTCGCAAGGAGTTACAGATACGTCAGAATTTCTGACGTATCTGTAGGCGCAAAAATGACGCATTGCTGGAGTGTGTCACAAAAGTGACGCAACTCCAGCAATGTGTCCTTTCACATGGGGCAAGCCCCATGTGAAAGGGCCTGCGTCAGTCTTACGCCTGCCATGAGGCAGGCGTAAGATATTGACGCATTAGGGTCAAAGAAATGGCGCAGTGAAATCTTATAGATTTCACTGCGTCACTTCTACGACCCTTTCTTGCGTCGAACGCCCCCTGCATACATTATACCTGGCGCAGGTATAATGTGGCGCAGGGGTTTACAAAGTGACGCATCTACCTAGATGCGTCACTTTGTAAATATGACGCACCATGGCGCATTTTTACACTGCTGGTGCGTCACAAAAAGTGATGCACCGGCAGCGTAAAAGTGACGCAAGAGGCTCATAAATAAGCCCTGGGTTTGTCAAGCCAAATGTGTGGTCACCAAAGATGCATATGTTGGAGTGTAGTATTATCAGCTTTGAAACTGCATGTAGAAGTGTCTCTGGGAATGTTGCCAGGGCCGGACTGGCCATAGCGGGCACCGGGCGTTTCCCCAGTGGTCCGCTAGGGTGGGGGCTGATTTTGGGCCCCTGGGGGCTGTTTTTGTTACAGGGCCGTTTTTGCAGCCTAACTGCAATATCGGCCCCTGTAACAAAATCGGCCGAAACGGCCCTGGCAAACAGGTCGGCCGCACCCCCTCAAGCCCCGGGGGGGCCAGCCGAGCACTTTGCCAGGGCCGGTTTTGGGTCTCAGTCCGGCCCTGAATGTTACATTACTAGGTGGAGGTCTGTGAAGGAGTAGGAAGTCACAGGAGTAAGATGGTTTAGGGTTGCATCTGATGGAGAGGGTCTCACAACCTTGTTTGGAGATGTTGTCAGTGTTAGTGATATTTAATGTTTGCTTGAATACAACAGCTAGGCCACCTCCTCTTTTGCCTATAAAATTTTGTGTGATAGTTTGATAGCCTAGAGCATGGGTACTCACAAACATTTCCCAGGGGGCCGCAAAGTACTCTCTGTGGCATGCCGAAGGGCCGCACCAATGCCAGCAATGGGAGGGTCGGGTGATGAAAGGTGAGCGTAGGGGGACACGAAGCAGATGCATAGTGTGGACAACAAACGGAGCCTTCATGTGACTTCTGTCTCCCACCTATGCTCTCTCAAGCACCAAGAATGAAAGTTAAAGCATTAATTTCTATTGGCATTGTTTCCAGAGTGGGGGCGGCATGAGTGTTTCCAAAATTATGTTTGAAAACTATCACTGCTAATAAATGCCTCTCAATGCAGTGACAATCTGATCTACTAAGGTAAAACGCTCATGAATGCTAATAGAATACACTTTTTTAAGTTTTCAGAGAGTTCATCATGTTTTTACATGTTTGGTGCAAGATATCTTTAACAGTAAAGATGTTTCTTAAGATAAGTTGTCTAGGGCACCTTCTTTTCTTCCTTATGGTTACTTTTGCTAATGTGTAAAACGTGTAAATAAAGTATTCCTGTTTGTTTTGCTTTCTCAATGTTCCTGCTCTGTCAAGTGAACAGCAGCTCAGTGCTGCTGTTCACCAGGGGGCCGCAATTAAAGGTCACGAGGGCCGCATGCGGCCCCCGGGCCGTACTTTGAGTATCCCTGGCCTAGAGGAACGGCTTCATGCAACACTGGAGTCATGTCATCTCCCAACCATGATTCCGTTATGAGGGTTAAGTCAGGTTGTATGTCAGTGAGAAGATTGTAGATGTGATGTTTGTTTTTAGAGAGTGATTGAGCATTTAAAGAATGTGTTTTGGTGATGGTGTGACTTTGTTTTGTAGAAGAGTGAGCACTATTTTGTGGACTTGCAGCAGGTGTGCCCTTAGTGCTGGTATTAGCTGTATGAGGATAGCAATAGTGTAGCTCTTCTATATCGTAATTCTCATCCTGCAGGTTAAGAAGGCATTTTGATGTGTCTGCATGTGTAGGTGATGAGGGTGGTGGTTGAGAGTGAGTTGGTGAGCCATGTTGATTTTGTTGAGTAGCCTTGTTGTGCAGTAGACATAGAGATGTGAAGTTGTGAAGAGTGGCATGTTGTTTATTTTGTTTGTGCCTGTTTAGGGTGGAAGGTTTATGAGTTAGAGGTGGTGGTGCAGCCTGTGGGTCATGTTGTAAGGTTCTAAATTGTCTAATGGATGAGAAGCAGTCGAAAGAGAATTGCTGTGTTGCTGTATGTGTGAGGTGTGGGGGAAACAAGAAAAGCTTGGCAGTAGAGTTGGTTTAGGGTGTGTATTATTTGTGTAGTCAGGAGGGAGGGAGTAGGTGTATGTTTGTAGTTTGTGACAGGAAGTATTATGAGGTAGTGCCCGTGTGAGATTTTGTGGTGCTGTGTGTGCATTATGTTTTGATTTTGAAGAGTAGTGAGAGGAGTTGATGCTGTAGTTGTTTTCTGAGAAGTATTTGTATGTAAAGTATAATTGGTGAGTGGAAGCTGAAAGGTAAAGGGGTGGTGATGTGTTTTGGAAAAGAGTGTATAAGGTGTGTGAGAGGGGATGGACAGGAGTTAAGAGTGCTTGTATTAGATTTGATTGCTGGAAGAGTTGTGTGGTAGAGTGGAATGTAAGGGTTGTGTGGTTGTGCTTTTTTGGTAAAAAGAGGCGGAGGGTGTTGGTGTATGAAATGATGGAAGGCTGAGTATAGGTTTGGTCGTGACAGAAAGGGGTTTGTTAGGAGTACGTAGAGGGTAGAGCTGGTGCTTTATATGAGCAGAGAGTGTGTGTCTGGATTGGATATAGTTATGTATAGTGTAGATTTGGGTTGTGTTGGCGGTGTGTTGGCTATGTGTGGTAATATAGTGGAATAGGATGGAGTGGTGTTTTCTGTGTGAGTGAAGGTGCCATTGTGTGGTAGTTTGGGTAGAAGGGTATATAAGTGTGGTTTGTGGTGTTTTTTGGAAGTTGTTGGGATGGTGAATTGTGGTTAGTGTATGTTTGTAGTAAATGAGCGGAGTGCATTTGCCGTAAGTGTGTTATTAGGTATGTGGATGTGTTAAAGTGCTTGCTGGTGAATGGAAAAAAGGCAGCATTTCTGGCCCTAGGCCAGACCAGTCCTAAACAGGCACAACCAGGCAACTGCCCTTATCCTTTCCACCCTTAGCCACAACGCCCGGGCTGAGACGCCCTTAACCCTAGGCTTAAATAACCCCAGTGGTCAGGTGACACCTTAAGCCAATGGGAACCCTAGCCCTAACCAATCACAACATGAGCCCTAAACCCTGCAAACCATAGGAGACCAATCCCTTGCAACCAATCACAGCCATAGACCTAGCAGCTAATCAGAATCCAAACCCTGAGCCCTACGTCCAATAGAAACCCTAGCCCCAGGGACCAATAAGAGCAACAGACCTATCAGCCAATCAAAAACCTAACCCTGAGCCCAAGCCCAATAGAAACTCTAGACCGAAAGACCAATCAGGGCACCAGACCTATTAGCCAATCAGAAACCTAACCGAAAGCCCTAAGCCCAAAAGAAACACCGATACAGGAACCAATCTGAGCATAGATGTAACGTCCAATAGCAAACTTATATAAGAAGCGTGTGACTTCAAGCACAGGCTGACGGCCAGGGGGCAGTGAGCTGCTCCTAAAGAACAGAATCTCCTTGGATACAGATTGGCTCAATCCACACTTTGCTGGCCCTGGTTCACCCTGCAGGCAGGCCCAAATCTAAGTCATTTAAATGCTGCTTTCCGCGCACTTCAACAAATCCCTTTTTCTAGCCAAAAATGAGGGTTACATACACTTTCCAAACACAGTTTTAAAACTTATAGCAGATTCAGCAATGTCATAAACACACTCTGCTTAGCCTCTGAGGGTGTAGTTTGCTTTTTCACATTTTAAGAGACCCAAAAGGAGAAGGGGGCTGGTGGGTTGCCCCTGCATGCCTCAGCACAGTATAGGGGAACCTAGGACAGATTTTCAAGCAGTCACAGGTAGAAATACAAGCAGTTTTAACAGTACCAGTTCCCAGAAACCAAGAGTTTAATTCAAACAATCATGAGCAAAAAAAAAAACAAACACAGTTTTTAACAGTACCAATTGCACACAGGACAAGAGATGAAATTCAAACAGGCAGGGTGAGAAAAACAGCAGTTTTAGAGATTTAAAAACACAGCACAAGTCTGTGTTCTTACCAACTTCTCTGTTATTTGTTCACTGGGCTCTGTAGGGCACAGAGATGCTGGGGCTACAGGATGGCAGTGGCTGTCTCGGGGTGCCCGGCACACACCTTACGGGATACTGCAGATGTGGGGGAGGGCTCAGGGTTGCTCAAGACCTAGAGGGCCAATCAGGAAGGCTCAGGCCAATGGCCAGGGACAGTGAGCTGCTCCTGAAGAATAGAATCTCCTTGGATACAAACAGGCTCAATCCATACTTTGTTGGCCTTAGTTCACCCTGCAGGTATGCCCAAATCTAAGCCACTTAAATACTGCTTTTCATGCACTTCAACAATTCCCTTTTTCTAGCCTAAAATGAGGGTTAGACATTTAAGCAGATTCAGCAGTCTCCCACTTTGCTTAGCATCTGAGGGTGTAGTTTACCTACAAAAGGAGAGAGGAGCAGGGGGTTCCCATGCATGCCTAAGCACAGTAGAGGGGAAACTAGGACAGACTTTCAAACAGTCACGGGTAGAAAAACAGAAGTTTAAACAGTACCAATTCACAGAAACCAACAGTTAAATTCAAACACTCAAGAGCAAAAAAACACAGTTTTTAATAGTACCAATTAGTACAATTTTTTCTCGCTCCTGAGGTGACACTCTCCGCCGCCATTTTGACCAGGTTAGCAGACCTTTCTCGCCTGGCTGCTACTTAATCATCACGGCGACGCAGACGCGCAGCGGTCTTCAGAGTTAGAAGCCCATACTGCTGCCCATGCCTGCCAGTGGCTTTTTGTTTCCCTCCTACCGAAGCCTTTCTCCTGCCCCTAAATCTATTTCCTTTACTGCGCTGTGCACTGCTGTGTGTTGCAGGGTGCTCAGCCCCTCTTTTTATTCTTATTTTATCCTTGCTGGTTTTAAAGGTTTTTTAATTTTATATTCTCATTGCACTTTGCATATTTGCTGGATTTTAACCTTCTGATTCACTCTGCCTCAAAGGTGCTGCTAATTTCCTTTCCACTCCTCTGCTCACCTTTGTCTTGCCGCTTGATCGCTCCGCAGTGTTGACACTTCTCTCCGGGTCGAGCAGAGCGGAGTACTCGAGCGGCCATTGACTGTCGTGGAGATGTCCCGCCTGAGCACCATTTTTTCTCGCTCCTGCGGTGACACTCTCTGACGCCATTTTAACCAGGTTAGCAGACCAGCTCTCTCGCCTGGCTGCTACTTAATCACCATGGCGACGCGAAGCAGTCTTATGAGTTAGAAGCCCGTACTGCTGCCCGTGCCTGCCAGTAGCTTTGTGTATCCCTCCTACCGAAGCCATTCTCCTGCTCCTAAATCTATTGCCTTTACTGCGCTGTGCACTGGTGCGTGTTGCAGCGTGCACAGCCCCTCTTTTTATTCCTATTTTATCCTTGCTGGTTTTAAAGTTTTTTTATTCCTATATTCTCATTGCACTTTTGCATATTTGATGGATTTTAAATTCTGATTCACTCTGCCTCAAAGGGGCCACTAATTCCCTTTCCACTCCTCTGCTCACCGTTGTCTCGCTGCTTGATCGCTCCGCTGTGTTGACACTCCTCTCCGGGTCGAGCAGAGTGGAGTACTTGAGCGGCCATTGACTGGCGGTGGAGACGTCCTGCTTGAGCGCCATTTTTTCTTGCTCCTGCAGTGACACTCTCCGCCGCCATATCGACCAGGTTAGCAGACCAGCTCTCTCGCCTGGCTGCTACTTAATCACCACGGCGACGCAGACGCGCAGCGGACGCCTACAGTGGGTGTGCCGCTGGTGCGCCAAAGGCAAGCCCATCTGCACCCGTCCGCATCCGGATCGCGGCCAGCGCCAGCCATGCTGCCCAAATCGACAGCAGCAGAATGGTAAGATGGGGGAGAGATGAGTTGCTAGTGTTTAGGCCTTTTGTTTATAAAGACAGGGGCTACAAGATGGAGGTGGCTGTCTTGGATTGCCCTGCACGCACCTTAAGGGATACTGCAGGTGGGGGGAGAGGCCAGGGTTGCGTGGGAGCTAGACGGCCAATCAGGAAGACCCAGGCTGATAGACAGAGGGCAGTGAGCTGCTCCTGATGAATAGAATCTCCTTGGATACAGACAGGCTTAATCCACACCGGTAGCCAAAGCGGGTGTATGCCAGTTCAATCTCGCTCGGCTTTGGAAGGGGAGGGGGAGAGCATTGATGGTGCGGCAGTGCTGCGGTGCAGCGATCAGCAGGAAAATCAGAGGAGGCACAGTGGCTACAGCTGCGAGTCAAACCTAGCCCAGACCGAACCGGCTCCCACCAGGATGCTGACCACACCAGTGTGGCGTACAGCGGCGTACAGTGGTACGGCGTCAGCACCGGCGCTGGTTTCACACCGGTTCAGTGCCCTTGAAGGGCCACTCACTGCACCCTTGCCGCTCGCCGCCTCTTTGCTGCCTCTGACTCTTAGAGCCTTACCCAACAGTCTCCACTTCCGGAGCAGAGCAACACAGTCACATTTCAAAAAGGGAGTAGCTATCAGTGATAAATACCCATTGAATGTGTAATTCACTGTTCACTGGAACATGAAACCGGACTGTTTCTCAGTCTGTTGGTATTTACTGTGGACCAAAATAGCTTAGAGTTTTTCTGGTTGGCAGCAAATGACAGATACTCCCAGTTATCATTATTAATGGTTACATTTATATTTTTAAAAGCTACTTTATATAACGAACAAGAAACTGTGACTTTCTCAGTGGTCTAGTAGACAACACTTTGTATAAGCGTCTGTTTGCAGAAAAACGGCTGCATTGACTCATGAATCGTTACATTTGCACACAAGCTTTAGCAAGGCAGTTTTGATGATGTGGTGAAAATGTCCTTAAAAACACACAATATTTGGCCCCCATCATCCTCACCAAATAAAAAATGAGAAACAGACTGAGATGAGTTTTAGTCAAAGATGCAAGAAATTGGCTAGGGTTTGGCAGGTTCTGGACCAACATAGATACATTATGCTGAGATTGCGGGTGAGCCAAAGTCTTAGTAGGACAGCTGACCAAGGATAGCGGGAGTAAAAGCGAGGTATTCAATGGGTAGTTATCCCCATAACTGACCTCTAAGATTTCTCTCTTCATAAAATACATCACAAGCCCTTGTGACAAGAATATATAGTCTATGACTGTTGTGCAGCCTGTCCCGTGAAAGGTTGGTGTCCTGCCTTCCCCACTATATTAGGTTTCTAAAATATTAATTAGATCATAATATAGCTACCAAGCTCTGTTCCCCTTTGATCTGTTTGAAAACCTATTGAATAGCTATACGACTGGCCTAGTTCAGTTGTTTTCACTGAGAGTTTAGTGTTAAAATTCCCACAAAGAATTAAATTAAACTCCTGCGTGGGCGATATATATGCTTACGCTTTAACTTGGCTATGACAATAAATAATTAAATACAATTCTAATTAATGGGGTTCACGAAGTAAATTAGTGTCAGACTCAGCAGAACCACACATGACTATAAACCCTCGAGTTCGAAGAGAGCAGACTGCCCAGGTTTTCACGGACTTGGTCTGGCAGAGACATGGACAACCCCTTCCGGTAGCCACAATGCCGCCGATGCTAGCAAGCTCCTGAGTGGATAGTGCCTTCCAGAAAAAGCCCCTGATTGGAGGAAAAAACAACTTGGCCAAAAAATGGCAAAAGCTGGTACCGCAGGCGAAGGTCGCTGGAATACAGGCAGATGCAGAAACAGGAGCAGGATGGAACTAGCAGAATACCAGGACAGGAATCAGTAGTAGGAAAACAGCAGGAATTGTAGAATCCTTGGCAGGACTGAAGAAGTGCTGCAACGCAAGTGCAACACAGTTCTGATCTCCTCTTATACACAAAACTCAGGAAATGACATCAGAGGAAAAGGAAACCATGACTGATTGGGAAAAGACCATAGGGGAACTAAAGATGCCCACCATATTGGATAGGGTGAATAAACTTCCCCCCCAAAGAATTCTGGGAGGAAGAAACACCAAGAACATGGAGGTATGCAAGTCGCAGCAAGCCTCCCAGGATCAGAATGGAGGTGCCAGGACAACACCGGCAGGACGGCCGCCGTGAGGTAAGCAGACAGGACTAGCACTCTCAACTCATCCTCACCACTAGAGAAGCGCTTGTCCCACTGGCTGTGTGACCACTGTTTTATTGATCAAGTGTCATTCTGTGACAGAGTGCCCCTGTCTACTTCTTTCTTTGAGTCTGCCTGTCCCGTGTTACCCTGTGCAAAAGATTCCTGGTCTGAGAACAGGAGAAGCGTTTACAAATCGGTGAAAGGCAGAGTTCCTGGCGGCAGAGCCCCAGTACCTACGCATAACAAAAGTCCCAATTTTGGCGGACACTTTTAAACTTCGAAGTTCCCCTCTCAAATTGTGGCACTGAGAGAATGCACTTTGACATTCCCAGTGATGAGGGCCTCGTGCTGGGCACCGAGATAAGAGCAGCAGGCAATGAAATGTACCTGAGTTGTTTGCATAAAAATAAGAGTAGCAGGCACTTTATTATTTCAATGTACTTGAAATTAATACCGTTTAGCCAATTAATTTTCAGTCAATGCTCTGTCATTTATCCTTTTAGCTCGTATGTTACTATGATTGCTTTACCCTACTACTTGGATGGAGAAATATATATATATATGTACCCTGGGACACCTATGTCTAGTAGAGTGTACACCCGCAGGGCTGGGCACAGGCAGATGTAACTCCCCATAGGCCACCCCCCCACTACACCAAGCCCAGCCCACCACTCACAGACCTCACCAGCTGCCACTGCAGATAGCGGTAGAAGTTTTGCAAACCCTTTACTGAAACTATCTGAATCTCTGTTTTACGAAATTGGGTTATTAGTTGAGAAGCCCCACTCAAATATTAAACACAATCCTTGTCAGGGTGAACCACAAAAGTTACCAAATTATCCTGTGCTTAACCCTCTGGTAGCTTGGCACAAAAGCAACCGGGCTCAACATAGAGGCAAGGTGTAAAGTATTTATGCAGCACACAAACAGATAATAAAGTTAAAACACAACATAAAAAAACTCCCAACCAATTTAGAAAGTTTGAATTAAAAAAATGACACCAAAAAGATAATGTTCCAATCAGCAGAACCGGAGATAAGAGTTTTTAACGTTCTAGGTGAAAATTGTGTCAAAAACACAAAGTACCACTTGCAGTTATCTGGGCAGGTTGGACCAGGGAAAGTCACAAGTTCAGGCTAATTGTGATGGAGCACGGGTTGGATACAGGGACCAGGTTAGCCCCACTGAAGCGTTACCTTCTAAAGTCTGGCATGAAGAGTTCCATTCGCTTTGGCAGTGGCTGTGAGGAGGAGGCTGTTGGCGTGAGGAGCAGGTCGGGCATCACTGATGGTCGTTGCTGTAGCACAAAGAGCCAGTCATCACTGGAGCAGAGTGCAGGTCCCGTATTGCCAGTCGTCGCAGACGGACGCTGTCTTCGCGAAGAGCAGGTCTCACTGGAGCATCACATTGGTGGTCATCGTGGGCTGTTCATTCCCGGCTTGAAGTGGTCACTTAGCAGTTGCGAGGAGCCCACAATTTCTGTATCATTACCTTTTCTTCAGAAAGAATTCTCACTGATGCCAACCAAGGGTCCAGGACCTGGTGTCACCTCTTGGTAATCAGGACTCACTCTAGCAGAGGCCAGCAGCAGGGCTCAGAAAGGTCCAAGCAGGTCCAGTTGGTGCGGGTCAGCTGGGTAGTTGCAGGGAGGCTTCTGGAAACTTGTTGTGCATCTCTAACTCACACAGGAGCCAATTGACCCTTGGAGTCACTTTGGGTGACCTGGGTTCAAGGCAAGCAGGTCCCATCTTCCTTCTTCAGTCAAATGGGCAGTCCCTCTCCCTCAGACAGCAGGGCAGTCTTTCTTCTGCATCTTACACAGGTCCAGGAGTGTTCTGATGAGAGGTTCTGAAGGTCCCATGTTTTTACCTAGTGCCAGCCTTTGTATGGGGGAATTCTGTGGCCTACCCCAAAACTGTTTCTGGTCAGTTCTTACCCTTCCCCTGGTCTTGGCTCCAAACTGTCTAGGGCGACGAAGGCATAGGCAGGCCTAGTGTCAGGATTGTTTTTGTGTGCTACAGGCAAGGGCATTTTGAAGTGTAATCAGGGCAGGGTACAGCTCCTCCCCAGCCATTCTGTCAGGAAGAACCACTTTCCTCACACCGAGACCTTCTTTGTTCCCATCTCTGGAAGCAATACACAACTAAGAACAGTAAAGCCGTTCACAGTCATGTGACCCAGGACACTGGCAGAAAGGCACAGTTGGTTTGGGCATCAAAAATGGCAACTTTCTAAAAATTACATTTTCAAAATTGCAACTTCAAATATGAGTTTACCATTAATGAGGATTTCAAATTACAATTAATTTGAGTGAAAACAGCATGTCTCTATCTAGTCCCAAAATTAAGTTAGCACTTATTAAATGTAACAAGGTACCCCAGTGCTAGCATATTGGAGAGGAAGGCATTACAACAGTGAAAAACAACTTTAGTAGTTTTTCACTGTTAGGACATGTAAAGCATTAACACACACGTCCTGCCTTTTAAAAGAAATTATTAAACTTCAAATTTATATATATTGCCACATATACATAGGGACAATACATTTGACTATATCTGACATGCAAAATGATTTGAGCTAAACTGGTGTGATGATTTTTGGACAACTATTGTCACACAATTCTAACAATAATATTCCAGTGCCTCTACTCTTTTACTACTCAGGAGTCGCGCCCAGAATCACACAAACCCTACACCACTCCCTACTCCTTACATCATTACAGTGCAACATGTTTATAACTTGGTTAGGTGTCTGGTGAGTGCCAACTAATGTTTGATTAAAACTTCAGGTCTGTGTATAGTTTCAGGTTTGGCTATGGACAATTTGGGTCATCTGACGTGACTCACACGCATCATATAGTTAATACAAAATAGTAGATGGACTAGTGGTAGAGATGGCATAAGATAAAAAGCAATTAGACAGAAGCTGTGGTAGAAATGTGGCAGGTGCCAGGATAGGATGGGCTGGAAGATGGTGTTTCTATGGGTGAGCACTGGGCAACACACCTGTTCTGCCCAATAATGTAATTGGCAACAAGGAAGAGACAGAAGCAGCGGGAGATGAATCATTTAAAATAGATTGGGGACCGGGCTTAAGCAAGGAAGGAATACCTTAACAAATACAGCAGTCGTTATTGAGAACAATAATTGACTTACCACCAGCACTCAAAATTTGAATTCAAATTCAAAAATCTTTAGTCGACTAATCCGGCCATAAAAGACAGAGAAAAACACTGTACCACATATGATGATTCATCGATGTTAAAATTCACATTTGGTGTGTCGACAAGGATAAAAATCAAAAGACAGAAAAAGTGCAGATCAATGAAATACAATCTCTAAAATTCAGATTTACACAATCATATAAGATAAAAAACACACAACCTTACCACCACCACTTATACCAGCAGCTGCTGCATCCCCTGTTGCCCTTTCTACAGCATGGAGGTCCTGGCCCAACTCCTTGGTACGTGCTGGAGGGTACATTTACTTAGTAATATCACACAATCAACCAAAGTCTTTGCACAAGTAAAAAGTAACACATAACGTGTGTATGTTTGAAAAATTTGCTTCTACATTTTAAAAATCAAATAGTCAACTGTTCAGTGCTATAAACACATTTTTTATGATGGGGAAGTGACTAGGAAAGCAAAGGATCAGGAAAGCAATGATTAAAGGATGGAGAAGGCAACGGAGAGAGGAAATGTAAAGGAGGAATAAGGGAGAGGGAGAGGTTCCTACCACAACCAAAAAAATGGGGGAAAGAATGGCAAAAGTGAGACAGGAGGATGTAAGCTGCAGAAATGGAAGGTAATATAAAGGAAACAACAGGAGGTGTGAAACATTAATGGGCACTGTAAGATATTGGTTTCTTGGTTGAGAGGGATAGAAGCCCCACTCAGGCAACAACCACAATCCTTGTCAAGGTGAACCACAAAAAGTCAAAAAAAAAAAATCTCAAACTTTATTTATGTAGTTTCCACCAAAACTGAGCGGTCATACACAGAATCCTTCGAGACAATATTCATCGACTTATTTCCATTATATACATTTGAGTCCTGAACACATTGCACAGTTAAATATACTTTACATTTTCATGGCACAGCGTCAAAACCAGCGCCAGACACAGGCAGAGTTGTCACAAGCACCTATGCCTACATACTACTGCTGCAATCAGACTCACCATCCTGCTCACTACCAGCCCCAGTTGGGTTCAACAAGTCCCTGCATAACTCTCTCCAGAGTGCTATGTCCTCCTCTAGCTTTCCATCCCTACGACAGGCTTTCATTTGCAGTTCCTCCGCCAGGGACCACTCTCCCACATCCCTCATCCAACTCTCAAACGATGGAGCCCGCTCACCCATCCAGCAAATGGCCACCCTCCATTTGGCCAACACCAGCGCTAGCTGCAGTAACTTAGTGGCCATTTTCCTTTTTTGCGCTGCGGTATCAGCCCCAGGAGGCACTGTTCAGGCATAGCCTCTAGGGAGATTCTTACCCCTTCACAGAGCCTTGTCACCACAGCAAGCCAATACTGATGAATGTCTGGGCATTCCCACGCCAGATGCATGAACCCAGAGTGGGCTCTGTAACATCTAGCGCATTCATGTGACCGGGTGGCATCTATATGGTGGAGCCCCGCCGGGGTCATATACACCAGTTGCAAAAAATTATAATTAAGGCTCCCGGTTTTCCGTTTAAACGGATTTTTACATATAAATACAGATGGAAACCTTTTTGGTTTTTGCCTGTATTTATATATAGAAACGGGAAAATACTTACAAAACAAATGCTCCTGCTGCCTCTGTGCTCCTCTATAAAATCTGAGTCAGAGGTGCACAGGGGCTGCCAAAAGAAATCGGAAACTGCTGAACAATTGCAGCTGAGAGCGTCGTGTCTGCAGAGACCCTCCAGCACCCCTCACAGCGGTTGTCAGGCAAGGTATAAATTGTTTGAGCAGTGCAAGCAGCCGATGTCCATTAAGAGGTGTGAAAACACCCCAGGACATCGGCTGCAGGCCCAGCAACCTTTTGTTTTGTTTTTTTGTATGGGAGGGGAAGAAGGTTGATGTGGCAGGGCAGGGGGCAGACATGCCTCCAACAACTATTAGCTGGCACTGACCGGATCAAAAAGGAGCACATTAAGTGTCAGGGAGAAATGTGATCTTCCTACCGTAGTAGGGTGGAGAGATGCACTTGAACTGTGGTGTTGAGAACAGAGGCCTAACTTTGTGTGCCAAGAGCTAGGCCCACATCGGGTGCAGAAATATATTTAAAATTAACAGTACTCTTATATATATATTTTTTTTTTTAAATGTAGTTGGGATGGCGTTTTTAGGCGGAGGCACAGGAGTATGGAGAGATTGGTGCTTACGTCGTGGGGTAATGTGGGTGGTGGTGTGTGAGCGGCGTGGTTGCAGCTCGGAGATGTGCACACAGCCCTCACTGACTTGCACTCTGGCTGTGTGCTGATATTACCCCACCGAGGACCGGAGCAGTGCCCTGGCCTCCACGTCACGAAGCCCTCTCTCACGGAGTGCAACTGTGCAAAAACACACTGCGGCTGGAGAAGAGATAGCGGCATTACTGCCCCCATTCGTGGACCTTACATAACGTTTAAGACAAAAACAATGGCAACAGAGTTCAGGGAAAGAACTCCTAAAATGACATATCCTGTACAGGCTTCCTAAAACCAATGAGTTCAGTAACACATCCTAAATTACCCGGAACCGTGTTCCATACTTGTAATACACAGCAGGCAAACGTTTTGCGTACTTCTTTGTGGTAATAGTAGGTTGTTGCATATGATCTCCGGATCTTGTTCGACCTTATACTACAGGTTGCTCTTGTCTCCATAGGCCCTAGGCGCTAGAGAGGTGTCACTTCTCTGGGTAGTGATGGGGAGGGCTTCCCCTCGCCGATCAGCCTCCAGGCAGGAGAACATGCTTTGTCTCAGTAGGGGCATAGGGGTGGAACGATCTGGGGTGTGAGGGCGGCATGCCTCCTCAGGGTAGGAAGGAACTGGCCTGCACTCTGAAAGGAAGGCAGGTTCGCTCCCAATATGTAAAGTGCACTTAGCATAGGCTCCAATTTAAAAAAAACAGCAAAACAATCTAGTGCATGTGTGCATGTCAATTTAAATAAATGTGGAAAAATACTAGCTTTAGTGTCTTTTTTTTCTTGCTACAAAAATAAAAATGGATAAATACAGATGGAAATGTTAAAAAAATAAATACCATAAAACCGGGAGCCCAAATTATAATGCAGTAGCTTCAGTCGGGCATTGCAAGACACCTTACGCGTTAGTGTACATACCCTCACCCAATCCTTCTCCGGCAACGGTACCTGCAGATCCTTGTTCCAAGCGTCCCATGCCCTAAGGGCCAGAGACCCCGAATCCACCCTAATGGCCTTATACAACAAAGACACCAAACTACGCCCACCACCACAGGTTAGCAGTATGTCTAGAGTCTCTGTGGTCCGGGGCATGTCTGGGTAAGTGGGCCACATGACTTTGGCCAGTTCCATCAGGCCTGCATATTGAAGATATTGTCCCTGACCCAAGTCAAACCCTTTGCACGCCTGCTCAAAAGTAAGGAAGGTGTCATTCACGTACAGATCAGCCAAGACCGTACAGCCACCCTCCTGCCATGCCTGGAAGGACATGCTCTCCACCATCCTTCGCACTGGAACTAACTGCCAAATGGACAACTCCGGATGGAAAGGAGCCCGCCCCAACACTCGTTCCACAACTTTCTGCCACAGGAAGGCCGTTTGCCTAACCACATATGGTAGTTCCACACTCACCCCAGCACCCTCCATCAAAATTGCAGGGAGGTCCCCTGGTTGCACTAGGCTGCCAAGTAAGCGCTTTTCCCAAATATCACCCTCATCCAACCATTGCACTGCATGCTGGAGGTGCGCCGCGTAGTAGTAAAGATCAAACCTAGGCACCCCCAGCCCCCTCTCCTCATACCGCTTTGATAGCACCTGCAGCGCTACTCTGCAGCGCCTCCCCACCCAAAACAGGGTTACCAGTAGGGAGCTTAGTTGTCGAAACACCTTCGCAGGAATTGGGCTCAACGCGTTCTGCAGGACATACAAACATCTCGGCAGCATCACCATTTTTGCCACAGCTATTCTACCCATTAGGGACAGTGGGAGCGTAGTCCAAAAGTCCACGGAGCGCTTCAGTGATTCAACTACCCTAGTTATATTCAGCTGAAGCAACTTGGCGTCCCCGTGTGCCACCTGCACCCCCAGGTATCTAAAGTGGTCCGTCTCCCATCTCACACCCAGCCTAGGCAGCTCCTCCGCCCAACTCTCTCTCAGTCCTGCCAGGGGAACGCCAAGGACTTACGCCTGTTGATGCGTAATCCAGATTAAAACAAAAAATGATCCATCATCCGCAGCAAGTTCGGTATAGCCTCACGTTGGGATGTGACATAGAACAGCGCATCATCTGCATACAACGAGATGAGGTGGGTACCATTCCCGATTTGTATGCCCCAGCGACCCAGATCCTGCCTCGCCCATACCACCATAGGCTCAATGGCCAGAGCAAATAGCAACGGCGACAGCGGGCATCCCTGCCGCGTACCACGCCCCAACAACCACTGCGCTGACCTGGTTTGGCCCAACCGAACACGCACCGCAGGGTACGTATATAATAGTTTAACCCACCCACAGAAACGTGGTCCAATCCCCAATCTTCCGAGAATCTCCAACAGATACCCCCAGTACACCGTGTCAAACGCTTTCTCAAGATCATTCGAGACCAGCGCCATCTCGTCAGGGGCCGTTCGTGTCTCGTGCAGTACATGCGCCAGCCTTCGTATGTTCATGGACGTACTACGGCCCGGGATAAAACCACACTGGTCCTCCTGAACTAAGTAGGCCATATGCGTTCCCAGTTGTTTAGCCAGCACTTTGCATATAATTTTAACATCTGAGTTGATCATTGTCAACGGTTGATATGACGCCGTGTCCAGAGCATCCCCACCCAGCTTTGGAATCTTACAAATCTCGCCCTCGCACATTGTAGGAGGCAGGACACCATTATCAAAGGACTCATTAAAGGTCTGCAACAATGGCGGAACCAACTTTGCTGAAAATTTCTGGTAATACTCGATGGGCAGACCATCGCCCCCCGGGGCCTTGGCCCTACGGATGTCCGCTATTGCCTCCACCAACTCCTCCTCCGTAATCTGCGCATCCAGCTCCTCCCTAACTTCACCAGACAGCTGCCTCAGCTGGAGACCGTCAAGTCACAAAATTAACCTGTTTTTAACCCTCTGGTTAACTAAGAGGCTATGTGTAAAGTATTTATGCAGCATACAAACACTAATGAAGTGAAAAACACCACATAATAAAAGTCCCAAACGAATTTAGAAAAATAGAGTACATTTTAGTAAATAAAATAATACCAAAATGGTGAAAATTGCATCAGTAGAATTTCATAATATTAGGGAAAAGTAGCGGCAAAAGGTGCAGAGCGGCAACTGTGGGTAACTAGTCATGCTGGACTGGGACAAAGTTGGAGCGCAGTTGGGGCACAGGATCCGTGATGCGAGGTCTGTGTGGCATTGCTCTCTGAGCATGTTTGTTCCAATGAAGGAACTTTCAGCTGTGCGTTGAGTCTTTGTGGGGCTTCGTGTCACTATGCATCTGCTCAGATGAGGTTCTCAATTGTGTGGCGAGGCGTCGGGTCGTATGAAGCTGTCAGCTGTGCTGTAAGGCTTTGCGAGGCTTCGAGTCGCTTTGCATTGGATTTGATATAACCCATAGTTAGGCAAGAAGGAGTGCTCTCTGATGACTTCCAAAGGTCCAGGACGGGGGGGCATCGTTAGGATATCAGGACTCATTCCAGCAGAGGGCAGCAGCAGGGCTCAGACAGGTCCAGTTGCAGGTCCAGGCAGGTCGAGTTGCTGCAGGTCAGCTGTGTAGTTGCAGGGAGGCCTCTAAAGATTGTTGTGTCCCTGTAGCTTGATGGAGGTTTTTTTTCTATATGTCAGACTTTGGGTATAATCATGAAATAATCCAGCCACTGGTTGTATGGACCTTTGTTCGTCGACAAAGAAAAATGAGGCGCAAACATCTACATTGCAATAAATCATTAAAGACTTTTTTCAGTCAATAAAGAGAGTTAGTGTGAGTTACAGGGTTTTATTTTTAATACATTTTAGTCTTTCATCTGTTTAATCATTAGATATTAATCTTAGCTTTCAGCATTAAATGTTAATAAGATCCATCAATAGATATTTGATTATAAAATAGAACAAAATGTTCGCTAGACTCACAGTTAATATAGTAATGATACAACAAGAGTGTTTCACAAAGGAAATTCCTTATTCTAATACGCTGGAATAATGAGAGAAAAAAGGTGCCAGCTCAGAAACCCAATAAAGAGTTCTGATGAGAGATATAAATCTATGCGCAAGCATGAAGCAATTGCATTATAAGCTGGAAAGTATTCTCAGCTCAAAGATCAGCAGACCGTTCAGTACAATCTAAGTAAGGTAGCCTCTCATGAAGAAAAGTATATGAAAATTGATGGATGGAATGCTTGAATTAATCTCAGCCATTGGTAATTACTCTGGGCTGCATCCCAGTCCAGCATTATTTTGCACAACATGTCACCTCAGTTTGGACCCAGCTATATGCAAATCAGGCTTGACCCTGCTCCAATGGGAGCAGTCTAGCCTGTACTGCCAAGCCAGGTCCTCCCTGAACCGGAATACAATCAACACATGACCGGTTTCGCCCTTGTTATGGGCTCATCAGCCAGGTACGGCTCGGTTCCAGTGACACAGTGTGCATGGAACCCACATCTGGGCATTCCCATCCCACTCAGGGTGACACACTAAAGTGTACCACTCCTGGGTTACTTATGTTGTGTTGGGTCCAAACTGAGGTGGCATGGTGTGCAAAATAACGATGGATTGGGATGTGGCCCGAATGATTGAAAGTGGCTGAGATTAATTCAAGCATGCATCCATCACTGTTTTGTATACTTCTCATGAAGAAAAGCCATCAGAAACTCAAAGGCGAGTCTCCAGTCAGAGAGTTGGGGAAGGAATCCGGAAACTAGCTCTAATATAAGCTCACAAATTCTATATTGCTCCATTATTTTCTTTTGTCTACTTCATCCTCCAATAGAATATCAGCAAACACCTCGGAATAAGCAACCTCCCCATTTTCTCAGAGGTGCACAATAGACTTTCAGACATTAAACCTTGAAAAAGTGCATTGTTGATGTTTTGCTGTCCATGCTTTTCCCTTGAATCGTTCTTCCAGTCACCTCCTCTTCTCTTGTTGAGAACTCACTATCAGCAGTCTAATACATAACAAACGCCTATTTACTAGCCAACAGAAGGCTTCTGGAAAAATACAACATTTGTAATAAAGTGGAAAACATTGTGTGCAAACAACTATTTAATGTGGCAAACAGGCCTTGTTCAGTGTTAATGCATTATTTTTCAGTTAAAATGGCACCGAAAGTCATGCTAACTTAAATCACTTTTAGTCATTTAATCATTTGCAGGTCTATAACATTTAGGTATGATTATCTACTACACATTTTGCATTTAACATATTTTTTATTTTAATGTAAACTTTGCACACTATTAGTGAAAGGATTTTGTTAGCGAATAAATTTGTGTTAACAAGCTCACTCAGGAGGTAAGCCAACTGACCCCTGGAGTCACTCCGGGTAGCCTTGGTTGAAGGCAAGCAGGCCGAATCTTCTTTCTCAATCAGTGGGTGGTCTTCTGGCAGCAGGGCAGTACTTCTTCTATAACTTCCACAGGTCCAGGAGTGTTCTGAACACTGGCTCTGCAGGCTCAAAATTTAGGTTCTTTTGTGTGTGCAAGAGGCAAGCCCTTTGAAGTGTAAGTAGGGCTGGGTACAGTCTATCCCCAGTCATCCTGCCCACACCTAAGCTCCCTTTGTGTTACTGTCTGGGAGCAATACTCAAATACCAACAGCAGAGCCATTCACAGTCGTGATGCAGGACACTGGTAGAAGACACAAATGGTTTGGAAAAGAAAATGTTAACTTTCTAAAAGTGGCATTTTCAGAATTGTAACTTAAAATCTGACTTCTCTATTAAAGAGGATTTTAAATTACAATTTATTTCAGTGTGACCAGTATATTCCTATCTGCTTCCAATCTAAAGTTAGCACTTAATAAATGTAATACAGTAACCCAGTGTTAGTCAATGGGAGAGATAGGCATTACCACAAAGAAAAACAACTTTAGGAGGTTTTTTTTCTGACAGGACATGTAAAACGTAAGTACACATGACCTACTTTTAAATACAATGCACACTGCCATGTGAGCCTTTAGAGTTTATCTTAGGTCTGACTTATAAGTAAGGAAGGTTTAGGCTTGGCAAAAGATTGATTTTGCCAGGTCGAAATGGCAATCAACACCGGCACTCCATGCTGCAGTGGCATGCCTGAGACATGTTTTAAAATGCTGCTTTAGTAGGTGGCACAAGGAGTGCTGCAGGCCCACAAGTAACATTAAATTTAAGGCCCTGGATGCACGTAGTACCATTTACTAGGGACGTACAGGTAGATCTAATGTACCAATGAGGCAGATGCCAATTGTACCATGTTTTAGGGAGGGAGCACAAGTACTTTACAACTAGTTAGCAGTCCTAAAGCCAACAAAACATAATTCAGCAAACAGGAGGGGTAAAGGCAAAAGGTTTAGGAAAATACCACACCACGGATGTCAGATCTAACAGGCACTTAAATACTTTAAAGGGAAGTTAAGAGAAAATGAGGAAAAACATAAAAATAAATATACAGAAAACCATGATGACTATGAGTTGAGTGTGATTGTTAAATCTAAGAAGAGTAAATGAATAAACATGACCTACAAGCAACAGAGGGCTTCCCTTCGGCTGTGGTGGTACTGTAGTGACCACAGTGCCGGTGACACAGTGGGCTCTAGAGGACTCTCCGGTCCTGTTCCACCTCCTTGGTGGTACTGAAAGGAGGGGAAAAGACACTGATTAGTAGATCTATGTTAAAGCACATTTAATTATTTACAGGAAAAAAATGTACTGCTTAAGTAACCAATCATATTTCCCCTTGAACCTTCATCTTAAATAGTCCCCTTTCCTACAAATTATTAACTTCAACTGATTTTGCTCCTCTACTAGCTGCATGCAGGTTCACTATTGTCAAAATAAAGCCAAGCACTGGTATTTACCAATTCTGGGCTGCATTTCACAGAGAGGGAGAGACTTGCAGCATTAGATAAGTCAAAAGAAGTTCTACCACCTTCTTGATCTGACTGTTCTCTTTCATTCCCTAAAATCAAAAAAGAAGAGAGAAACCCCTCGCAACAAGGGGACTGGGTTCTACAAACCGAAAGTCAAAAACTGTCCCCTAGGTGGATACTAAACTCACAAGCAATCACTCACTCATCAACCTAACCTATATAATTTCAGAACAATTTATTATATACAACGCAACCAAATACGTTAGGAGTTAGAAAAAATATATATGGTTTTAAAAATTCTTGCATTTAAAATTTCATATACATTAAAAAACACATGTAAATTAACATAACATATAAATAACAAAAGGAAGAACTTCCAAGATAATACAATACACTTAAAAACAAAGCACATAAAAATATAATGACATATACAATACAACCACAAATTTAAATATATCGAAATCAGACCCAAACAGACTTGTCAACAAAACTCAATCCTTGCATAAAAATGGCTGATTTTCAATAAATATCACAATACCAATACCAAGGTGAAATTAAAACCATACACATCCTTCCAACATCCCGATGTATTCATAAACCCACGAGACATACTGTCCATTCATTAAATTTTATTCACAAACCTATTTCCATATTCATCCTGTAACTGCCATCCCACTCTCAGTATTAATAGTCACTCATACTTTGAATGCCTCATGAAATCATAACCACTCAAATTTTACTAATAATTTGATCAATACTTCCCAACACTTCCATTCCTGCCCATTAACGTTTTTTTCACACCATGCCCTTACTAGGAAGAAACTGGTCCTGGGTTGCTTGTGTTACAGTTCAAGGAGGACATGGCTTGGCAGTTCAGGCTGGACTGTTCCAATTGCAGCAGGGTCAAGACTGATTTGCATATAGCTGGATTTAAACTGAAGTGACATGGTGTGCAGAATACAGATGGACTGGGATGCGTACCCAAGTAATAACCAGTGGCTGAGATTAATTCAAGCATTCCATCCATCACTTTTTTGTACACTTTAGCGTGTCGCTCTAAGCGGGAAGGGTATGCCCAATGTGGGTCACTTGCACACTGTGTCACTGGAACCAAGCTGGATGGGTGGAACTGGTCCTGGGTTTCATGTGTTTCCGGTTCATGGAAGACTTGGCTTGGCAGTTCGTGGTTGGACTGCTCCAACTGGAGCTGGATCAAGACTGGTTTGCATATAAGTGGGTACCAACTGAGGTGACATGGTGTGCAAAATAACAATAGATTGGGATGCAGCCTGAGTAATTGCCAGTGGTTGAGATTAATTCAAGCATTCTATCCATCACTTTTATGTATAATTTACACAATGAAGACATGACAATGCAATGTAACCAAGTGTCCTGTCAAGGGATGTTAGATGCAAGTAATCTAGAAGGTTTGAAAATATTGCCCTCTTTTGAACTTCAAACGCAATGCTCCATTTCTTGTCTGCTTTTTAATGGCCAGAGGAAGCATAAACAGTCAGAAGAACATCACATAATTAGAAATAGATGCACACATTTGACCTCTAAAATATAGTCCAAGGCGCAGATTTACTAACACTTTGCGCTGGGTTCACTTCACAAAAGGGACACAAATCCAATGCAAAATGTTATGTTGGGATTTACTTTCTTGCGCAAATCTAAATTTGTATTGAAAAGTTGCCTAAAGTAATGTAAAGTAGTGCTATGTGCTACTTTGCATCAAGAGGACGTTTTATAGGTGGCACATGGGAGTACCCATGTAGCCACCCATGCATTTTGTCAAAGATCCCTAGCTACTAATATTGATAACATTGGTTGACAGGGATTTGCCTCGAAAATGTACACCTTCTGGAGGCAGGCATAATGGTAGAGCGTGTTCTAAAACTGTCCACATTTCTCTTACTTTGCATGTGTTCTGCACCGTACAGCACATATACAAACTGGTAAAAGTATTAAAGCATAGTTTTTACATTGGAAGGCTTCCAGTACAAAACCTACGCTAGGCAGAAGGCACACACTATTATGATAAAAGGAAGTGTGCATTGGCGGAAGGCAGCCTAAAGTGTGCCAGCAGAGGGGAAAGAAAAACAGTGCCTTTGACCCAAGTTTGCACCTAAGGTTAGTAAATCTGTCCCTGAGTTTCTGACTATGCGCACCTTTAACTCTTGTAACATAAACCCTTTA
Source organism: Calotriton arnoldi (assembly GCA_963921515.1). Lineage (NCBI taxonomy): Eukaryota > Metazoa > Chordata > Amphibia > Caudata > Salamandridae > Calotriton > Calotriton arnoldi. Next base: position 3,707,034 of record CAWUFW010000526.1, on the reverse strand, counting down.
ACAGCCCTAGTCCTGTGCCATTAATGGAATGTGGATATAGTTTTTACATAATATTAAAGCTCAAGCTGCAACTTGCTTTTCCACTTCCATGAAAATATGCAGATATTGTAAACTCAAAAGAAATGGCTACTCTCCCTGAGTGGAAGGAGACGATACTTTAATGTGTGCAGCCAAATGCAGAAGCTAAAAGGGGAGCTTTATTCTTGTTGATCCTCTTACTGAAATCCTTCAAATCATCGCATTCACCATGATGACCAAGACCTTAATATTACAATCCCTTTTGTCATTATGTAAACATAAATCTTCCTCCTAAAACATTTCATATCTTGACAGGCATTTGTCGTGTGAGGAATACATTGTGGGATTTTCTATAAAGTCTATTCAGAGAGAGCTTGTTTTACATTTAATGCACAATTTCAATGTTTCACAAGGAAAATATTGGCAAACAATATGATAATGTACACTCGGCAGCTTTCATTCTTAATAATTTAAATGGAGCTCAAACTGATTTTGTTCTTTGCATGAGAGGTTCGCAAATCCTGATTCAAGAGCAAACTCCTCCCTTTAAATTGCACACCCAGGGGAGTTTGACCACAGGATTTGCACCAGGCTCCTGTGCTGGTCGCAGACTTCAGTAGGAATAAGAAGGTCTGTTATCTCCCATTCCAAGGCGTATAAATCACAGTGGGTGATCAGCACTAGAGTAATCTGTATGTACTGGGTGCACAATTTCATCGAAATGAGGGCCTTATTATTTATTATTCACTCTCTTTTCTATGTTCTGGTGTGTGTATTGACCTTAATAATCAGCCAACGAAATGAGCCAAAAACAAGTTGAAATATTGTTTCCATGTACGATTCAAAACGCAAGTGGCAGAAACACAATAATAAAACTGACTTTTCTTGTTGTAAATTTCCTTTTACTACACAATGCATTTTCAAATGGAATACCCATAGGATATTTTTGGTCTCTAGTGTGGACTAATATCTGCTGAAAATTACTTTTCTTCCCACATGTCTATCGTTCAGGATGGGGGAATTCATTATTCTTACCTGCTTATTTGGTTATTACCTACATAAATGACCACATCTAGGGGTCAAGCCAGGTATCAGGTTCAGCTTCATTGGCAATAGTAAGATCAGCTGAATCACCATTGCCATTGCATGTTTCACCGATGCTATCAAGGCAAGGTCGGTGCTGTTCTAAGTATTGACTTCAATTGACTATAAAATTGAACATTACGATCTTGCTGTGTTTGTCTATGTCTTCTATTGTCTTTTCGTTTGCACTTGTTTGCTTCATATCCCACATTATGTTGTTGATTCTTCCAAACTCCGTACTTCTCCTTCGCCTCAGTGTATCAGGCCATCGCGAGCAGGCTATGTCAGGTAATGTCAGGTTGTCAGGTAATGTCAGGTTGACCCGTCAGGCTGTCATATCAACGTCCTTGCTACTTTTGTGTCCAAGCATTGATGGTGCTTTGACCTGGCAGCTGTTTGACTTACAACAGGTGTGACCATGATCATAGCACTTGGCCTCAAAGGTAAGGCTTTTAACAGGTCTCCTTTATCTCTAATGTAGTTGAAGCATCGGTAACACAGTGCCATCAAAAGGTGGTCATTTCTGTGTTTTTATACAGTAAAGAATGATAATGATTAAAAATACTATGAAACTAAGAAGAGGATGTGCTTTAAGTCATGGGCCAAAATCATAGCCCAAAAAGAGACCTAACTCTCTGCTGTGGGGCCTGGCAAATGGTCAATTTGCATAATAATCACCCTGCAGTGGTTGATACTCATGCATGTCTTTTCTCTCCCTCATTCGCTCTCCTTTGACATGACCTTTCTGTTCCCTTTTACCTTTGGCATACTGAGAGTATCATTCTGAAGATCTCCATTAGTTGATTTCCACCCTCTTCTTTTAGCCGTCTGCTGGTGCCTTAATGCATATGTCTATTTTCAAACATCATGCATTGTGTTAAACCTGGGGGATTCAGGAGTTGATTGACAAGTAGTTTTCAGAGCCCATAAAGATAAATGTAACATTCTACCCAGATGTTTTAGAAATAAATGGCTAGTGTTCATCCTCTTGTGGCTTCTTCTCTCAATGTGAAGGGTTTTAGACTCCTTGCCAAAAAACAGACAATCGCGACACACTGCAAAGATTAAACTGTGACAAAACTCTCAGTGGATCAAAACTGAAGGCAGGGAATTGCACTGTATGTTTGGAACTTAGGTGAATATTTAGAAGGATTTAATGCCGCAGTAGCGTACATTTTTTACGCTACGGCGGCTTTTTTATCGCCATATTTAAAAGTTTCCGCAAAGCCAAATTAGCGTTATTTTTTAAGCGTTAACGCAAATTTTTCACAGTGTCACTTCACTTAGCGTGACTTACCGAAAATGAGATGCAAGGTAGGCATACCCGCGAACAAACTCCTGCAAAGACACACAATGCAATATTTACAAGGATTTCCTTGCACGTCGCTAAAAAAGAAGAACTGCTGTTAAGTCACTTTAGCTGAAGTTTCTTACCGGTAGGAAGTACCTGGTCTTAAAAATGACGCTAACATACTTGTATAATAGGGGCCTCATTTATGAGGTTTTGGCGCAGGGTAGCGCAGCAAGGAATCTTGCTGCTCTGCGTCAAAAGAAAAGGGCAGGAATGCACCATATCTACAAGATACGGTGCATCCCTGCCCTTTTCCCTAGTGCTGGCGCACAATGGGCTGCCATGCGCCAACGCAGACAGCCTTGCACTATGGTGCAAGGGTGCCTGTGTTGCGGGCTGACTGATTTTGTGCAGGAATCAATCAATCAATCAATCAGGGGTTTATATAGGGCAGCTACTCAACCGTGAGGGTCTCAAGGTTCTGAGGATGGGGGGGCTGCTGATCCGTCTGGGCGTGGAGGTTTCAGTCAAAGAGCCAGGTCTTGAGGTCCTTCCTGAATTGGGTCAACGATGCAGATTGCCTGAAGTGAATAAGCAGGCTGTTCCAGGTCTTGGCGGCGAGGTAGGAGAAGGATCTTGGTCTGGTTCTGGTTTTGTGGATCTGTGGGACGGAGGCCAGGGCGAGTTGGGCGGAGCTGTGTTGTCTGGCGCGTGTGTGGAGCATCCACTCCAGAGCACCCTCAGACCCCTGCCCTCCCCACAACTTCCACATAGCCGCCACGGTCATCGCACCCAAACTACGCCGGATGATCAGCTGCTCCCTCGAAACCGCCACATTCCAGATGACTGGAAGCACGCCAAAGTCAACCCCCCTCCTGAAGAAACCCTCCGCAGACCCGGCGGACCTCAAGAACGTCAGGCCCATCTCCCTGCTTCCATTCGCAGCCAAGGTCTACGAAAAGGCCGCCAATCTCCAGCTAGCAAACTTCACCCAAGCCAACAACGTCCTGGACATCTCCAAATCCGTATTCCATAGCAACCACATCACCGAGACCGCACTACTCGCCGCCACCGACGACATCCACTTCCTCTTCGACCAGGGCCAAATAGCAGCCCTCATCCTCCTGGACCTCTCAGCTGCCTTCAACACTGTCTCCCACCACACACACCGCCAGCATCCGCTGAAAGGCCATTGACTGGATATGCTCATTTCTCACAGGCAGAACTCAGCGAGTCACACTCCCGCCCTACCTCTCGGAACCAACAGAGACCAGATGTGGAGTGCCCCAGAGATCCTCCCTCAGCCCCATCCTCTTCAAAATTTACATGGCCACCCTCGCAACCATCGTCAGAAACCACAGGCTCAACAACGTCTCCTACGCCAAAAACATCCAGCTCATCCTCTCCCTCACCAAAGAACCCACCATCACCGTGCACAACTTCCAAGAAGGGATGAAAGCCGTCCCACCTGGATGAAGAAGAGCTGCCTGAAACTCAACTCAGAGAAAACAGATGTCCTTATCCTTGGCTCCACCCCCTCCGGGTGGGACAACACCTGGTGGCCCCCTGCCCTCAGAAACCCCCCCACCCCGACGGACCACGCACGAAACCTCAGCATCATACTTGATTCATCGCTCAAAATGAACCACCAGATCAACAACATATCCGCGGCCTGCTTCAACACCCTCCACATACTCTGAAAAACGTTCAGATGGATCCCCTCCGAATCCAGAAAAATGGTCATGCACGCCCTCATCAGTAGCAGACTGGACTACGGCAACACTCTCTACACCGGAATCAACAAGGAACTACTTTGCAAACTCCAGACCGCCCAGAACGCCGCAACCAGACTGATCCTAGACATCCCCCGTCATAACCACATCACCCAAACACCTCCCCGATCTCCACTGGCTCCCCATCGAAAGAAGAATAACCTTCAAGCTTCTCACTCATGCAAACAAGGCCCTCCACAACATCGGACCAACATATCTAAACAGCTGCCTCTCCCTCCACGTACCCAAGAGACACCTCCAATCAGCTGACCTCTCTCTGGCCACCATCCCACGCATCTACAAGACCAAAATGGGAGGAAAGTCCTTCTTCTGCCTAGCAGCCAAGGCCTGGAACTACCTCCACCTCCGGCAAGTCCCTACACTGCTTCAGTTCAGGAAGGACCTCAAGACCTGGCTCATCTAATGACCCCAGCACTCAATGGAGCCACCCCCTTCCCCCTAGTGCCTTGAGACGCTCGCGGGTGAGTAGCTGTGCTTTACCAACCCTGATTGATTGATTGATCGAAAGTGAGGCGGTGGTTCTGATATTCTGGTCCTGCATCTTGGGAGACTCTTGTAGGCATGTGTTAGGAGCTTGAAGGTGATTCTCTTGTTGATTGGGATCCAGTGGAGTTGTCGGAGGTGTTGTGTCATGTGGCTGTGGCGGGGGATGTCGAGGACCAGTCTGGCTGCAGCGTTTTGGATGTTCTGTAGTTTCCCGAGCTGTTTCTGGGTGATGCCAGCGCAGAGTGCATTGCCTGTAGTCAAGTCTGCTGGTGATGAGTCCATGGGTGACCATCTTTCTGGATTCTGTAGGGATTCATCTGAATGTCTTTCAAAGCAGGCGGAGTGTGTGAAAGCAGGATGAGGATACTGCGTTGATTTGGTGGTTCATTGTGAGCGTGGAGTCCAGTATGATGCTGAGGTTGCATGCGTGGTCCGCCGGAGTGGAGGAGTTCCAAGTGTGACAGGCCACCAGGAGTCATCCCAGGCCGAAGGGGTGTATCCCAGGATGAGTACTTCGGTCTTGCCCGAGTTGAGCTTGATGCAACTGTCTTTCAACCAGGTAGCGACAACCTTCATTCCTTTGTGAAAGTTGATTCTGGCGGCTGTGGGTACGTTGGTGAGGGAGATGATCAACTGGGTGTCGTCTGCGTAGGAGACGATGTTGAGTCCGCGGCTTCTGACGATGGCTGCAAGGGAGGCCATGTAGACGTTGAAGAGGGTTGGGCTCAGGGCAGAGCCCTGAGGAACTCCTCAGCTGATCTCTGTAGGTTCTGAGAGGAACAGGGTAGTCTGACTCGCTTGGTTCGGCCAGTCAGGAAGGAGCGGATCCAGTCCAGTGCCTTATCACAGATGCCGGCGTTGTGGAGTCTCGTGATTAGGTTGTGGTGGGAGACGGTATCGAAGGTGGCCAAGAGGTCTAGTAGGATGAGGGCTGTAATTTTGCTCCGGTTGAGGAGGGAGCGGATGTTGTCAGTGGCGGTGAGGAGTGCTGTCTCAGTGCTGTGGTTGCTTCAGAAGCTGGATTGAGAGGTGTCCAGGACGTGGTTCTCTTCGATGAACTCGGAGAGTTGGGCGCTGATGGCCTTCTCGATGACCTTGGCTGGGAAGCGAAGGTAGGAGATTAGTCTGAAGTTCTGGAGGTCTATCGGGTCGGCGGATGGTTTCTTCAGCAGGGGGTTGATCTCAGCGTGTTTCCAGTCATCTGGGAAGGTGGCAGTTTCGATGGAGCAGTTGTCAGTGTGGCGAAGCTGGGGGCGATGGAGGCAGCTGCTCTATGGAAGATGTGTTACAGACAGGGATCCGATGGGGCACCTGAGGTGATGCTCTTCATAGTCTTGAGTGTGCCACCTGTGGGGAGCATAGTCTAATTGAGCAAGATCTTTTGGGGTGGGGCGTGGTTGCGTGCGGTGGTGGCGGGCATAGTGGCAGGGTCTTGGGTGTCGAAGCTGTCATAGATCTGCCTGATCTTGTGGTGGAGGAAGGTGCCAAGTTTGTTCCAGATATTTCGGAGGGTGGGATGTCTGTGGTCTCGCTGTTGGGCCTGGCGAACTCCTTGATGATGGTGAAGAGTTCTTTGCTGTTGTGTGCGTTGGCCTTGATTCTGTCTTGGAAAGCCGTTTTACTTGCGGTTTTAAGGAGAAGGTGGTGTTCGTTGACAGCTGATTTGAAGGTTTTGTGGGTTTCTGCGGCTTTGTTGTTCCTCCATCTCTTCTCGAGTCGTCTGCCGGTGCGTCTGGACTCGTGGAGGGCAGGAGTGAATCAGCTGGCTTTCTTGGAGTGTTGCTTGCCTGGTGTCTTCTTGAGGGGCGCCAGAGTGTCAGCGTAGTTGGAGATTCATTTGTGAAGGCTGCACGCTGCAGTGTTTGCATCAGTTGGTGTTGACGGAGTGGTCGTGCTGAGGAAGTTGACTAGACATTCTTTGGTGGCCTTGTTCCAGCTCTGACGGGTGGGCGATGAGGGTGGTGGTGTGCGGTGGGTGTGGCAGAGGCCAGATGTACGTAGTGGTGGTTGATCCAGAAGAGTTTGGTGGTGTCGCTGTAGGTGAAGTTCCTGCTTGCGGAGAAAACGGGTCAAGCGTGTGTCTGACATTGTGGGTTGGTGCACTGACTAGATGCTTGAGTCCAATGTTGTTGAGCTTCTCCAGTAGGGATGCGGTGTTCTGGTCACTGGGATTGTCCAGGTGGAAATTGAGGTCTCCAAGTAGGATGCAACCGATGGATGCAAGAGCCTGGGGGGCGATGAGGTCTACGATGGCGTTGGTGAAAGGTGGGTGGAGTCTGGGGGTTCTGTAGACAAGGAAGGGACACCTTCTTGCACATAAACAATCATCATTCCCCACAACGCAGGCACCCTCTATGGTGCAAGGGTGCCTGCATTGGCACCAGGGCAGCTAAAATTAGCACCAGCACAGGGGGAAACGCAGGGCTGCACCGTATTGTTGTAAATACGGTGCATCAATGGTGTCGCACGGATGGCGCAATGAAAAGTGACGCATCACTGTTTTTCCCAGCGACGCACGACTTTTCATGAATGAGGCCCTGAATCTGCATTTCCTCTTTCCCTGGGACTCTGGCTGGTCATCCTGCTGTTGGAGGGGTTGGGGGGGGGGGATGTTTGACCTGTGCTGAACTTGGTCCTGGCTGCTCCATTCTACATTCCGGTGTTTTTATTACATTTTTTCCTTAGAGGTGTATTTGTAAGCTCTTTTTGCTGCCTCACGCTGAAAAGTGATGTTGGGCTAAGTAGCGTGAATTTTTTTGACGCTTATTGGCCGGTCCGCACTGTTTTTTTCCACGCTAACGTGTATTTTTCTATCACCTTGACGCTAGTGTTAGCGACATTTTTCCCGGACGCTAGCTGATCCTAACGCCATGTAGCGATGTATTGTAAATACTTCGCAAACATAACGTTAGGATTTGGCGATGGGCAGCGGTAAAAATAGTGCCGCTAAGCAGCGTGAGAACTGCTTAGCAGCAATTGTTGTAAATATACTCCTTAGTGCCTTGTAATCATTTCTTCTATTACATTAGATAAAAAGAACGGAAGCAGACATTTTTTAAACCATAGGACACAAAACTAGTAAATGGCTCCAGGTGACTCATAGAATGATAGACCTGTAGAGGGCAATTATTAATGTTTATGCTTCAATGGATGATGACTCAGTATTCCTGAGTTTCTGAGGCTGCTCTCTGTACACATAGCAAATTTAGGAAATTAAACTGCAATAAAGGATGCTTACTTTAATTTAAACATAGACTCATTCCATCTCGCTCTTGGCATGCTTACCATGGCACTTCAATGAAGTAAAATATGTTTTTCTCTAATAAACATGAATATTTGGTCAAATCTCCAACTCCAAAAACGTAGCTTAACCTATTTTCTCTATGACTACAAACCTAATTTGAATCTATGAGCACACCCTGGTTTCTAATGCAATTAAAAACATAATATGCATATCTAAAATTGGGGGAGAACCAGTATGTACAACATGCTTTTTCAGAAGTGGAAATCACCCTTTAAAAATGTAATCTCAATTTACTTTAAACGAAAGAAGCACATAGACACCTCTCATTCCACCACTTCCGATGATTTTAAGATGACCATAAGACAAATAGGAATTCTGTTATTGTGTAAAGTAATAAAACCAATAATCAATAAATGGGCAAATGGAACATGAAAATTTGGGCCATATATACAAAGGGTTTTAGTGTATGCAAATCCTCTAATTCTATAAACCAGAACATTTGGGAATGCTTAAACCCTTTTCCAAATTTACTAAGCCCATTTATTGATTCTGAAAAGGTTTTCTGAATTATTAAATGGGTTCAGGAAACCAAACCAAATAGATATTTGTAAGGGGCTTGTTTAGGTAACCATTTCCAAATACTAATTCCTTCTGACCCCTTCCTCTTTGTGAATGTGAAAAGAAACCGAAGAAAACAGGTTGAAAAAAGCAGATGTCCATGGGACCACTTCTTACTCCTAAAATAATGTTTGTGAAACTTTTATCATTTTTTTTAAACGCTTCCCATTTTTTTAGGAAAAACAAGCTGCATATAAATTGAAATACTTGCTTTATTTGAAAGCAATCACAGACATGGTGGCCTTCTGACTCCAGCTGGCCACAATTCCTGTGATGGCACTTAATCGTAGTGGGTTGCAATTTCAGACCACTACGATTCCTGTGTACTGACCTATTAATATGAAGCTTGGTTCGCAAAATACGAATTAATTTGTTAAAATTTGGTGAGCAAATTATGACCCCTTTTACCAAATGTATACTAATGCATGTGGCCCTAAGTGAACTGATTATCCCTATAAAACTCCCACCCAGGATTCCTGTGAGAAATTGGATTGTTGGTTGACTGGTGCCATAATCCCTTGCAGGGTGAACCACAAAAGTCACTAAATTAACCTGTGACACAAAAAGCAGTCTAGCTTAACTTAGAGGCAACGTGTAAAGTATTTATGCAGTATTCAAACAAAAATACAACACAAAAAAATCCTACACCAGTTTAGAATAATAGAGTAAATTTTAATAAATTATTTGACACCAAAATGACAAACATCCAATTATTAAACAGGAGTTATGATTTTTAAAAATCTTTAGTGAAAACTAGCGCCTAAACGAACAAAGCACAAACCGCGGATATCTAGTCGCGTGAGACTGGATCAAAGTTGGGAAAAATGACCAACCGGCTTGGTCCCGATCAGCGCTTACCTCCAGACTTAGAAAAATGTCTGAGAAAAATGATCTGAGAAGGTAAAGTTCAAAGGGGCAAGACTGCAGGAGGTGTCTGAGGCGGAAGCGTCATTGTCAGATAGCCTTGGGTCGAAACCACAGTGAAGATTTCTATGCCCAGACTTAGTCTCTGAAATGGAAGTCAAAAATCTTCAGTGGGACAAGGCAGAGGGCTGTGGCTAAAGACAGTTCCACAATGCCAGATACCCCTTTGGCGAAGGACCGCTAAAGGAATTGCTGCTGTGGAGAAGAACGCATCAGGAGAAGCCACAAAGTCAATCCGATTGGCAATGCACCTCAGGCGGATAGGCGAGCAGGTTAATCCTGGTCTCCTCCTGGATCTCAGAGCAGTTTTGGCCAAGACTTTTCCCCACTTTTGAGTTTTGGCTAGCTTATCACCTTTAGCACCACTTCCAAGGGTCCTGGACTGGTGGGGCACCACTTGGAGGGTCAAGTCTCACTTAGGCTGGGTTCAGGTGTGGGTCTAAGGTGAAGGGAGCCTTTGTGTCCCTGAGGCTCAGATCAGGAGGCCAGCTAACTAGCCCCTTGCAGTCACTTTGGTGGTCCTGGGTTCAAGTTGGAAAGCCAGTTCTTCTTCCCCAGGCAAGTGGGCAGTAGGGCAGAAAGGCAGAAATTCAGCTGTTTAGCAGTCCAACAGAGTGGCAGTCCTTTCAGCAGCACAACAGTCCTTCTTACTGGCAAAGTATCTGCAGGTCCAGAAGTGTATTGAAGAGTTTGTGTCTGAGGTCCTATTTTTATACCCTGGTGCCCTGGTTCTGGAAGGTGGGAGAAACTTCTAGACAGTGGCTTCGAAGTGCATGGAATTTCCAGACTCCCCTGCCCTGGCTCCAAGCTGGCTACAGTGACAATGAGAAGGGGATAGAGCCTTTGTGTGAAGACGGAGCACCCCTATTCAGTTGCAAGTGGGGTTGTGCTCAGCTCCACCCCCTCATCCTGCCAGCAGATGGTCCATCCAGGCACACCTAGCCCCTCTATTGTGTGACTGTCTGGGAGGAAGTCACAAAGTCTAACTGTCAGTTCCATCCACTCATGTGACCCAAGACAGGCTACAGGCACAAAAAGGGCTAGGGCAGGAAAATGCCAACTTTTAACAGTGGCATCTACAAAATTGTAATCAAAAACCCAACTTTACCATTAAATAGGGTTTTCCGCTAAACTTCCAAAGACTCCCAACATGGCATAGCTACCACCTTCCAATTTTAAATTATAGCTTATTAAATGTATTAAGGAATCCCCAATGTTATCTAATGGGAGGGGCAGGCCTCACAGTAGTGAAAAACAAATTTAGGCGTTTTTCATCACCAGAACATGTAAAACTTAAAAGTATAAGCCCAGCCTTTTAACTACAAAGCACCATGCCCTATGGGCTACCTTAGGGGTTTCTTGAATGTAATAGAATGAGAGTTTAAGGCTTGGCAGGCGGGTTTAAATGCCAAGTCGACATGGCAGTTGAAAACTTCATTCAGGCTGCAATGGCTGGCCTTGGACATGTTTTAAAGTGCTACCTAAGTGTGTGGAACAATAACTGCTGCATGCCCACTAGTAGCATTTAATTTGCAGGTCCTGGGTATAGGGTACACCTCTTCAAGGGACTCATTAATAAGTTAAATATGCCAATGGGGTATAAGCCAATTTAACCATCCATGTTTTTAGGAGAGTGAGCACAAGCACTTTAGCACTGGTTAGCAGTATACAGAGTCCTAAAGCCAACAAAATAAGTTGAGCAAAATGTAGGAGGATAGGAAAAAGGTTTAGAGGAAGACCACCCTAATGCTGACAGGTCTGACCATACTTATTTATTTTTAATTTTTTTATTGAGAGTTCATAGATCTTACACACATTCCATGATATTATACATAAATACATATTCCAGAATATTGAGGAGAAAAATAATTAACTTCGATCTAAAGTGCAAATTGCAGAGATTAAAAAATTACAGATACTCATTTCAAAAAATGTTTTAGCAGTACAATCAAATTATTTCTAAAATACCAAAAAAGATCCTATTAAAATCAGGTACAAAATACAAACTTATGGTGGATAAATACATAGAAAGATCACATTAAGATAAAATACAATAATACTAAAACCAGATAGGTACCCACGTACCCTTTCTATCTGTATACCAAAATACAATGGGCCCGATTCACAGAACTAACTTACGACAAAATCCTAAACTTACTACCATTTTGGTATTCACAGAATGAACTTACTCATTTTGGTATTCACAGAATAAACTTACTCATTTTGGTATTCACAGAAGACACTTACACATTTTGTGTAACTTACACATTTTGTGTAACTTACTCATTTTGTGTAACTTACTCATTTTGTGTAACTTACACCTTTTGGTATTCACAGAAGGCACTTACTCATTGATGAGTAAGTGCCTTCTGTGAATACCAAAATGAGTAAGTTAATTCTGTGAATACCAAAATTGTTGTAAGTTCATTCTGTGAATACCCAAATGTGTAAGTTCATTCTGTGAATACCAAAATTGTTGTAAGTTCATTCTGTGAATACCCAAATGTGTAAGTTCATTCTGTGAATACCAAAATTGTTGTAAGTTCATTCTGTGAATACCCAAATGTGTAAGTTCATTCTGTGAATACCAAAATTGTTGTAAGTTCATTCTGTGAATACCCAAATGTGTAAGTTCATTCTGTGAATACCAACATTGTTGTAAGTTCATTCTGTGAATACCCAAATGTGTAAGTTCATTCTGTGAATACCCAAATGTGTAAGTTCATTCTGTGAATACCAAAATTGTTGTAAGTTTAGGATTTTGGCGTAAGTTAGTTCTGTGAATCAGGCCCAATATGTTATCCTATATTTCAAAGATACTCCAATATTTCTCATATCTTCTTAATGCCCCTGATCTTATTGCATATTTCCTTTCCAATTCTTGTACTTTGGATAATTTTGCCCTCCAAGCATTGAAAGTGGGTATCTTCTCTGTTCTCCAGAGTTGCAAAATTAAAGATCTTGCCAATAATGCTACTATAAACAAGCATTCTTCATATTCGGCAGTATCAGAAGAACATCCCAAAACCGCAATAGATTCATCGAGTGAGATATGGGGTCTATTGTAAATCTAAGGTATTTCTCGATCTCCCCCAAAAACTCTGAATTTTTGGGCACTTCCAAATAATATGCGTCCAAGTGCCTTTCTCCGCACAACGAAAGCATTTATCTTCAATTTGCGGATATAATTTATGAAGAAAGAAGGGTGTTCTATATATTAGCCATTTCGAATAGAATTGCATACGTTTGAAGTTCGCCCCTCTAAATATACATGCATTAAACGTATTTAACCTATTCCACGTTGATTGAAGAATCTGTATATCTTCCACTTTCCTCCATTTATCCCTAACTTTTTCATATAATGAGGAAGACTTATTCTGATCGAATATCTTAACCCAATCACTAATCTTTCTATGTGTAGGACAGTTAAGGGCTTCACTAATACTGAATTTATAGTCCAAATTTTCTATATTTAATTTTTCCAATATAGGTTTTAATCTAACAAATGACCACTTTAAATTTATATTGGAATGCTGGAGGCCCATTTCAATTTCCATCCAGGTTTTCCAACAGTTCCCCCTAATGAAATCCTGAATTTGGACATAACCATTTTCCTCCCATAGCCTTAGTATATTATTCGCTAAAATACCTATTTCCCCGTATGTATGTTCGAAAGTCTGGTTGAGTTATTAATTCTTAAAATATCATAATATGCTAAAAGCTGTGTTTTTTGTTTAAATAACCACTGTAAGGTCTTATAACGAACTTTCTTAGGGTACTTCGTAACTCTTGTGGGGTCCCTAATATTATATTCCTTTAGGATCATTTTCATAAAAAAATTATCTGCCTCTTGAGGATCTGAAAAAAAGAATCTAAAACTATGATGTACAAATGTTGCATAATAATAATTTCAAATATTCGGAAGAGATAAACCTCCTTCTTCCACAGGATAGTTTAAAGTGCTAAGTGCTAACCTTGATACCTTGTTTGCCCATAAGAAAGAGGAGAGCATACTATCTAACTCTTTAAAAAAAGAGGACTGTATTGAGCAGGGAGCAGCACTAAAAAGAAAATTAAACAATGGAAGGATAGACATTCGAATTAACGCAACTCGTCCTATTATTGACAATGGGAGCTGATTCCAGCGTGTTAACTGAGAGCTCACCTTTTTCAATAATGGGGTATAGTTTAAGGAAAAAAGATCTTCTACTTTCTCTGTGACAAAGATCCCTAAATATCTCTTTGGACGAGTATTGTACGTCTGTCTAAATTCTAATAATAAAGAGTTCACACCACAGTTACACAATATAATTTCTGTTTTGGTCTTATTGATTTTATAGCCTCCTATTTCTTGGAAGTCTGCAAAAACTCTCATCACTTCCACCTGAGTGTCTATCTTCGAATTCAAGAAGAGTACAATGTCGTCAGCATACAATTTTATATTCGTCATTCCTTGCACCGGGGCTGTATGTGCTCTTTTTTCCTTGATTGCAATTGCTAAGGGCTCTATAAAAAGAGCAAATAAAATCGGTGAAAGGGGACAGCCTTGCCTGGTACCTCTATTTATTTGGCATGTCCCTATCTTAACAGAGTTAACTAATATTTGCGCCTGAGAGTTTGTATAAAGTTGTTTTAATAAAATTATAAACTCCTTTGGAAAACCAAACTTTGCTAAAATCGTAAAAAGACAATTCCAAGAAACAAGGTCAAATGCCTTTTCGGCATCTAAAAACCATATCTGTGCCTGAACCTTATTAATATTAAAAAAATCCAAAGCTTCTAATAAAAAATTTGTATTAGTATAGAGCTGTCTCCCTGCTATAAAACCACATTGATCCGTTCCGATAAGTGACCCCACCATCTTATTTAATCTATTGGCAATCAGTTTAGTAAAAACTTTGTAGTCAGTATTTAAAAGGCTTATTGGCCTATAGGAATTCACATTTTTGCAGTCTTTATATTTTTTTAAAATACTGACCACTACTGCAATACGAAAAGATGCTAGCGGATCCCCTCCATGTAATAAAAAGTTTGCGAGTCTTAAAATTTCAGGGCAAAGTATTGTAGCAAATGTTTTAAAAAATTCCCCAGGAATGCCATCCTCCCCGGTAGCTTTACAATTAGGTAAAGAGCTGATAAACGCATCTAGTTCTTCCTTCGTAAATTCGGCTAGCAGCAGCTCTTTGAAATTATTTCCCAAAGTTGGAATAGGCAATCCCTGCAAGAATTCGTCAATTGTTTCTACAGGAATCTGATAAGATGTCTGATATATATCTTTATAATGATTAAGAAAAACCTCACCTATTAAAGACGTAGTATTTACACGGGTTTTAGTTACTTTATCATGAATATACTCGACTCTATTTCGAACTTGCTTCTCCTTTGCTTGCCAAGCTAGCAATCTTCCTGTATATTCACTATCTTCATAACTAGTCTGGAGGTATAGCCTACTTGACATATCCCCTAATTCGTAGTAGAATTCCCTCATTCTCATTTTTGCGTTCAATACTTTTTGTCTGGTGGCTGGGGTCCTATTTCTGAAATATTCCTGATTTGCATGGGCTAGACTATTTTCTATCACCATTCTCAGCCTTCTGTTTTGGAATCTCTTTTGAGGTGATTATGCCTCTCAGAGTGGCTTTAAATGCCTCCCATATTATGTTAATTGGTGCGGAATCCTTATTTATATTAAAAAAGGAGCTGATCTCCTTTTCTATTTCTACGCACCATTGTTTCTCAGCTAAATTAAGTTTATTAAAATACCATCTCCTTGATGATTCATCCTCTAACTTATCTAACATAATTTCCAACTTAATGAGGGCATGATCTGAGAAGGCATTTACTATATGCTCATATTTGCTAACTTCAAGGTTATGAGAAGTGAGAAAAAAGTCTAGCCTAGATGCTGAATCATATTTTGCCGAGTAACAAGAAAATTCATGTTTAACCGGATTGTTATGACGCCAGCTATCCAGAATGTCTAGATCCGACTTACAACTCAACAAGGCAATGGCAACTTGTGGCTTATTTTGTCTCCGGCCTTTTTGGTTGAGTCAACCACAGGATTTTGTAAAAAATTAAAGTCACCACCCCATATAATCTGACCTGGTATACCAGATAGAGCTTGCTTTAACTGTAAAATAGGGAGTGGATCATCGGGGACTGGTGCGTAGTTTGTAGCTAGTATAAGGTTTGTCTGGTTTATTTTACCAGATACAAATGTCCATTTACCACTCTTATCTGAATGTGAGGCTTCAACCTGAAATTGGACGTGCTTACCTATAAAAATACTCACACCTCTCTGAGCTACCCCCGACACCGATGAACAGTAAAACCCTGCCCAATTTTTTAGCATTTTTCCAGCGTTTGTTAGAGCCCGGAAATGTGTCTCTTGTATAAAGATCACATCTGGGTGATAACCTTTTAGCCAACTCTCTATCGCACAAGTTTTACGTCTGTTATTTAAACCATTGGCATTTAGAGACAGAATCAACAATTTCTTCCTACTCATATAAAAACTGTCTTTCCAAAGTGGAAATTATGCGGAGTATACCAAGTATGCATATTCTACTCTTTCTAAATCTCTAATAAGAGCGTAGCTGACTAATTTACGCACCAAGACACCCCCAACTGTTTTAGGTAAGCTTCACAAGTACTGAACCAGTACACCATCATGCATATGATAACATTTGTGCAAAGTATGCATAAAATATAAAACACATAGCTGCTAGCCAAATGCACTATAGTGCCAATTCCACTAAATATATATATAAATATGGTTAAATACAATCACGCACCTGTTGGACCAATATACTTCAATACAGATATAAAAAAAAAAACCTACACTTTCAATAGTGCAAATAAGCATCAAAGTGCAAATCACGCAACCAAAAAAAAATACCGTACAATATAACAGTATAATACAGTACAATTGTAACTATTGTGCAAAATATGCGTTAAAGTGCTTTTATGGTGCATTAAGTGCCTTAATATGCAACATTTCATGTGTAATACATTGTTTCTATTGTACAGTGCCGCAACTTACTCCTAACCCTGTTGAATAATTACTATGCGCATTATTTAATCTCCTCTTGATAGAAATAATCACACAAATTTTTTCCCTTTATGAACTCTCTTTTTTTTACTGCATCACCCCCACCACCACCCACCCAACCCACCCTCTCCAGAAGAAGGGAAGACCCAACCTTCCCCACTGACTTCCCCTCCTTCTCCCTTCTATTAGCGGATGCCATCTCGTTGCATCCTAATGCGACTCCTGATTCACCTTTGCAACCACCCCAGAGATGAACAAAACTCTTAACCCAGACAACTTAAACATTTCATAACAATACTCACATATGGCTAATTAAATATTCGAGAAACTTATAAATACAAAATCTCCCTTTCCTTATGTAGTATTAAGGCCCTCCAGAAGGTTCTGGGCTTCTAAAATATCCGTTAGGATAAAAACTTTCCTTTGGCTAGAACTTTTAATTTAGATTGTTGCACAATCATTGCCTGTGCCCCTTTGGCTTTAAACGGATCAATCATTTTAACAAAGTTCTTGCGTCTAAGGGCAGATGCTGCAGACATATCAGAGAAGATTTTAAAATTTTTAATTTCATCAGTTGTGAATGTTCTCCTTGATATAGCTGTACTTAGGATTCGCTCCTTAATTCTATAATCCGAAAAGTTTATTAAGATTGTTCGTGGGTACTTGAGATTTGCGGGCTTATGTGCAGGTACCCTATGGGCTCTGGTAATCGTGAGGTCCCCTTGTAATTCCGGAATTGGTTTTTTCAACAGGGACTCTGTCCATTTTACCATTTCCGCCCCCTCCAGCCCCTCGGATACTCCCACCAAGCGTAAATTAGATCTCCTATTGTAATTCTCAAGGTCTTGTAACTTTGAATCCATCTGGTACTTATTTTTGTTCAACACCTGAAGTTCCTCTTGCATAACAACAATTTTGTCCTCAAGACCTGAAACACGAGCCTCCAATTCTGCGACCCTTATAGGTAAATTGCCCAGTTTTTCCTCCATCTTTGATAGTCTATCCTGCAGCTGGGATAGTTCATATACTTGCGACGCCTTCAGATCTATTACCTCTTGTAAGATAGTTATAAACATTTCTTGTACTGAGGTATTGCGGTCGGCTTTTTTTCCCCTCTTTTCTTGTCCCGGGCTTTCGCCGACTCTCACAGAATTGGGGGATATTTCTTTTCCCTTTTTCCGCTTTTTCTTTTTCCCCTGCTCTGATTCTAGTTCTAATTCCGCTTCTGAATCAGATATGGACGTCGAATCCAGCTCATCCGGCTTGTCTGCCAGTCCCTGACTCCCATTCTCCTTTTGCGCAGTCTGAGGAGGTACTTGACCCTCTGATAACAGAGGCCGGCTGCTCAGAGATGGTTCCCCATGAATCACAGCATTTATTTCTAAGTTTATTTCTGCCGGGGCTGGGATAACGTATGATTTGGATTGCGACTGTGGGTGTGCTGTACAAACTGAGGGGGTGTGAGCAAGGTAAGCAGGGGTATGTAACAATTTCTGACCTTGTATATCCTGCGATTTTTTCTGACCTCTTAGATCTTCCACACTATGCTCCTCCCTATTTACAAGAGGAGTACTAGTAGGTAAGTCCCGTACACCTAAGGTACTGCCAAAAGAGGGTACTGTTTCCTTTTCACCACTTTATCCTCTATCCTCAATATATCCTCAGCTTCTTCACCTGCTCCTTCACCCCCCTTTCCTGCCTCCTCTTCACCCCCCACAGCCAACATACTCAAATCAATTGAAAGTCCCGACAGGCTCTACTCTTCTTCCAAGTTTTTATCAGCAGCGTCCTGATCGTGCTGAGTATTCTTCTCAGTATTCTTCTCAGCCAGAGCCAGGTTTTTGCTTTAAAATCTAATCTCTGCTGAGCGTTTCTTCTCCCTCTTCTGACTTCCTTGGGTGCTAACACAGGTGTCGGTGGCGATTGGCCAGATTTTAAAAACTCTCTCCCAGCTACTGCTTTGGACTGTTTGTTTCGCATTTTTGAGTCAACCAGCCAGTTATGCTCTAGGAGGTCTCCGTGCGGCAGCGTAACCGCGTAACACAGCACCTTCTCTCCGTGTCTATGCTCCCCTTTTTTCCGCCAGGGATCCAGGGAGCAATTGTCCAACCACCTCAAGCCTTCCCTAAACACCTACACATTCACATTCCTGTGTTTCCTGTGTTGTTCTATATCTCTACCGAGGGCCAGGCTTAACTCCTAGTTAATATACTGAGAGTCAGAGTTAACATCCTTCGCAGATTTCACTCCAAATTTTCTCTAGAGCTCCAAGACACTCCAAGCGCTAAAGCAAAGTCCCATATTTTCCGGCAGGCAGACAGGCTGCACTAAGGGCTTACCGCAACATAGCGCCAAAGCCTGCCTGAGTTTACACCCTCACGGGTCTTCCGCGTCTCTCCCGCTGCGTCAGGTTACCCGGAGCCAGCTGCAACGAGGAAAATCTGCCAGGGCTCATAATAGTTACCGCCAACTGCTGAGAACAAAATGCCACAGTCCTTCAAAATAAATTTCTCCAGAACGGAGACAGGAACGGCAACTACAGCAGCAGGGATCGGCGGGGATCTGCAGTTACTCCATCAGAGCTCCGAGCTCCTCTCGTGGGCGGGGCATCGGCGAGTCAGGAGACGCTGCGGCAACGTGCGTGGGGTCACGTCATCCGCCTCTCGTCCTCCATTAACCCAGACTCTTGTCACACTTATTTATTTTGTCTACAATGGTGTTTCCCAAACTGTGGGTCTGGGCCACGAGCCGATTTCTGGTGGGTCATGAAAGTCCAAGCAATAAATAAAGATGGCTTTAAATGCAGTTTTTTCTCACATTTGCTGTGCTTCAATGACAGAGGTTGAATGTCAGAATATGTCTTCTGACAAATTGGTGCTTATTTTTTTCAACATGGAAATTGGTGTTTACAAACTCCTCTCATTTTTTAGCCAGAGAAAGATAGGTAAAGTGAATTATGTGCAATCTTGCTGGGGTACAGAAAGTGTGAAAGGAAAGGCCATAGGATGCAACTTTTTGTAACATACAACAAAATGTAAAAACCTGTAAATGAACTGTACACATTCAGCAGTACGGAAAGCATGTGATGGAAGCAAAGGTTTTAATAGGATCAAAAAAGATCAAGACACTTTTTCTTGGTGGTGCACAAATGATAACTCTTCACTGAATTCTGATTTCCACACATTGTCATGTGTGTGTGTAATATAGTGTTATAGAGTTTTATCAATAAAACTGTATGTCTGTGAAAATGTTGTGGCCATTTCAATGGAAAATGTGCTGTCTGTAAATGACAGTGCGCTACCACACAATGCTTCAGTTCCATTAAAAAGTCACCTGCTTCATTTCTATTAAACCTAGGTGGGTCACAAAAGT
Source organism: Calotriton arnoldi (assembly GCA_963921515.1). Taxonomy (NCBI): domain Eukaryota; kingdom Metazoa; phylum Chordata; class Amphibia; order Caudata; family Salamandridae; genus Calotriton; species Calotriton arnoldi. The sequence goes on along the minus strand of CAWUFW010000526.1, from coordinate 3,687,151 downwards.
TTGTCGTGCTAAAAAATGGATCATGGTTCTAAAACATTTGGGAAGCACTGCTCTACAAATTGATAGACACAGATATAATGCTAGTGAGTAGGCATGTTATAACATCTCCAGGGAAATGTTAGTTAGATTTGTGGGCTCCAATAATGTGTACAATGTGTGGATACTTTGACACACTGAACCATGTGCAGGGAACTGTTAACTTTGGCATTGAAAAAGTTTCAAGCTTTCTACGCTAATGTGTTATACCAGATCAGACTTTGCCCTATTTTGAGTAAATGGAAATGAAGCTGGATGGTCCAATCCTTCCAAACAAAAGCCAATAGGTCTAGCCTGTGAATGGTGTTAACAGACCTTTTGGCCTTGCCAGTACTTGTTGCCAATGCTAATGGCAAGGACTGAACATGGTGAAAATCTGTTCAGTTTGGTTCTTTATTGCCTGAAGAAAGGGATGACTCCATCCAGTATCTGTGGTGTCACTCTGCACACTTAGAAGACACATCAAAGGATTCAAGGTTTCAGATGTCTGTTTCCACAAGAGGGCCCCAGTTAGGTGGACAAATAATAATGGTAAAAACCCTTCTAGGCAATCTGAGAATGTTTTATTGAAGACGGGAATTTATATTGCAGTCGATACATCAACCACCAAACTTCCTACTGAAATCAGGCAAAGAGAAGATACAAGCCAAGAATCCAGAACAATAATCAAAATGGAAACAAGCTGCATGAAGCAACAAACCAGGGACGAAAATAGACATCAAAAATAGACATCAAGCACAACGAATAATAGAGAATGAATGTGCAGTAACACATTTTTGTCCACAGATTGCCTTCCTTACATGTGTTTTAAACAGGAACTAACCTCACAGGAAGGGGTAGTTTATAGCCTTGAGCATCCCTCTTCCTTCAGAATCATACTGTTGTCTAAACCTGCAACAAACACGAGGTTTTATATTCTTTTTTTTGCTGCCCCATACCAGAGCTCCACCACAGCCAACACCAGCTAAAGCCTTTAAGTGATCTTGGAGCACCCCTCTAGCAGACTGCGATCACAGAACCACTAGCTTGGCTGAGACCACTAGGACACCCAGTAACGCATTGCGCATGGCTTCCAGCAACATGCCGACAGGGTACACAGTGCATTCACTCTCTTGCTCAGACCACAGACATCCTCTGATGACTCATGGGCACAATTTTGAAAGTATTTTCCACTCCTGAAGCTCCAGGTTTAACAGGATGCCGTTGTTTGAAATAAATAGTGAACCAGTAAGGGAGAATGAACAGAAGAAGTGTCTTCCCAGGATCTCTCACTAGATCGGTATTATTTCAAATCTATCAAGAATTGAAGGCAGCATCTGAAAATCCTAGAGTAATACATTTTTTGAACTTCATATTCTGCTTCTTCTTGTACCCTAATTGGCAGAGGTTCAGATGGAAGGTGATGATAAGTGTTAGAAATGGGATCTCTGGTTGGCTAAGGCTTGCGCCAAAGCCAGGCAGAGACCACCACTCTAGTCAGGGCGAGGGAGTTACACACCCAAGATAACCCCTGCTCACCCCCTTGGCAGCTTGGCACGAGCAGTCAGGCTTATCCCAGAGGCAATGTGTAAAGCGTTTGCGCAACACACACACACACAGCAGCAACACACTAGGCACACCACAAAAGAAACTCCACTCAAGGTTATATCAAAAATAGCCTTTGTATTCTCATAACACATTAGAATAGTAATCACATAATATACATTGTGCCACCTGACACTAGGTAATATCTACAAGGGATTATGTACACCTGACAGGGCCAACTGGACCACTGTCAGAACCATCACAAAGTGAACTTAGTAAATGTAGGACATATCATAAACGTAGAACACAACCAGTAATCACTGGCAAACTCAGCATCATCCTGTAACATAAACCATATCATGCACAGTATCACATTTAGGCGTGAAATCCATTCTGCGCCAACCTCACCAGCATAAACACATTATGCAATCATCTCATAAGTCTAAACGCATTTAGACAATACCCTCACCAGCATAAATACATTATGCAGTAGCACCTAAACAGAACTCTTAGATTAGGGCATAACTCACGGTAGAGAATAATCTCACTAGCATAAACCACAGTATGCAAATAACCTCATCAACATAAACCACAGTTAGAGGCATAAAACAGGGTGCGTAAATCATAGTACATGAATAACATTTCCTAGCACCACATAAATCACATTAGGGCCTGGCGCCCTACAAACCTCACAGTCCCCCTGGCCAACTGGCCTTCTCAAAAGGGGCTCAAATGCCCTATGTCCAAAGTGTCAGGGCGGCTGCCAATGCAGCAGAATCCATGGTGCGCCATTGCGCGTGGCAGAGGAGTGTATCTCACTCCTATCTCATTCACAATAATGCCCCCAAAGAACTGTGGGCCTAAACGTTGCAGCTGATGCTACTTGCCGTGCAGCTGTGATGCAAATGAAGGCCTGGCACTCAATGTGCCCTCTGTACAGTTGCAGCTGCCCGCGCTGGTGCGGCGCAGCTGGGAATAAAACCAAATAGAGGGCCCTGGCACATCTGTGCCTCTTCAGCCCCACAGGGCCTCTCTTAACTCAATGTGCCCCCATCGGCGCAGACATGGCACTGGCACTACACGTGCCATCTGAGCCCCACTCCGGGACTCTTATCAAACCAAATGTGCCCCTGTGATGCAGCTGCCCCCTAGCAGGTGGGGCAGCTGTCCAAATAGCCAAAACGGAAGACCCGGGCCCCTCTAGGCCCTCTTAACACAAATCTGCCCCCTCGGTGGAGCGGCTCGCAACGGCGGGTCCGCTCATGGAAAATAGGCACTGGCACCTCTGTGCCTCGGGGGAATCACTCTGGGGGCAGGCACAGATAGCGTGCCTCGACACACACCCCCCTCCCCACCAGGCTCCACTCACCGGACTCTCTCTTCGCCCGGTCACTCTTGCGGCACGCGGGGCTCCCTCTTCACCACGGGAGCCCCGCCTGGGATATGGCATGGTTGCTGCCTGCTCCGGCAGCACTCCTCACTTCACCCGGGCCCCCTCCTGGGACCCGGGACTTCATGGGCACATGCAGGGCTCCCACCGGCACACGGGAGCCCTGCTCGAGCAGACGCCGCCTTCTTCTCGGCTCTTCCGCTTCCGTCCGCAAGGCCCCGCCCACAACCAGGATGGCCGCGGAGGTGATTTCTTTTCTACTTCTCTTGGCGGCAATGAGGGGTAGGCTCCCTCTTAATTTAAAATATAAAGCGGGGTGGGCTCCCGCTAATTAACGAAAGCAAAATGCGGGGTGGGCACCCGCTCGGTGCGCAAACATGCGGGGTGGGCACCCGCTTCAGCCAGCATCACGGGGGAATCCCTACGCCGGGATTCCCTCTCAAAAAGGGTTGCAGCGCCGCGCTGCGAAGCCCACGCTCTCCCCTCCCTTCAGGGGCCAGTAGATCAAAATGAAAGCGCTCACAGGGCGCAAGGAGCCACAGTCTCTCAGCAAAAGATCTCTTAGGTCCTCAGAGATCAAGGGGGCAATGCAGGGCCCAGGGAGGCAAGCCCTCATGGCAGTTCCTCCTGGGCCCCAGCAGCAGCACGCCCCAGCAGGACTCAGGAACAGCACAAGAACAAGAACTGAACAATTTCATGGGGTCACAGCCCCTATATTTATACCAACATTCTCTTTGTCTGTAGGGCATGGGGGAACCAGATGCAACTGGTTCAGGGGGGATTTGGAGCACTTTGTTTTGCAAGCTCCTCTTCCCCTTTGTCAGGTGGGGGCTAGGTGATCAAACACACCACAGGGGGCGGAGCCAGCATTGTACAGGGCAGGCACACTCCTATTCAGAGTCAGGGGATTACTCCTCCCACTACTCCCAGCAGAGATGTCCTATTCAGCCCAGCGCTGACTCACCCTGCCCCTCCTGGAGCCACACACACCTCCCAGCCCCTGTCACTCACAAGCCAGACATGAAATTCACATCAGGCAGGCAGACACATAGCGCACAGAAATGCCAACTTCTAAAAGTGGCATTTCCCCCACAGTCATAATAAATCTGCGCACACCATTGCGCAGCATTTATTCTCACAATTTCATACATACTAAACTCGACCACTCTGCTCCTCCCATACCATGAATTACCACTGACACACACTGATCAGGGAATCCCCAATGCATTCCTATGGGAGGGTAGGCCAATCTCACCAATGTACACAGAGAGCGCACGCACTTTCCACTGGACCACAGTGCGAAAGTGCCCAGAGGCCTAAAACCACCAACACCAGGTCACAGAAAAGGCAAAAAGTTTAGGGGTGAACTTGCCAAAAGGGCCAAGTCCAACAATAAGGATCTGGAACGTATGGCTTCTGTTGAGATAAATGAAAGAATAAATCTTCCAAGGGTGAGTCAATTTCATTCAAAGGGCCACAGGATTGATAAATAATAACAAATGGACCAAAAATTGTGTTTAACTGGCAATGTATGAACTGGAAAAACAAGAAGATAGGAAAACTGTAACTACAGGAACAAAAAATAAGAGGAACTTGATCATGTCTTATCAGTATGTTCCTTCATCTTGATCTTTCCCTTTAAAAATAAAAGTATCACACTTTCTGTAAATGATTTACATAATCAGTAGCTGGATCAATCCAAGGAGGAAGAAAAAAATCTTGGGTGAAAACCTTGCATAAATTAAAAAGGTGACACCTAAGGCAGCACTGTGAGTTGCTTTATTGTAGGATACCCATTGTAGGAGACCCAATGTCCTTAGCTTGCAATGCAGTAACGTTGAACATAGAGTTCCAAACTTTGATTGTTATGCTATGTTTGACCAATTAAGTGAGGATTGCCGCCAGAAGAAAATGTTTTTTTTTAATTTCCTAAGGCCCTATATAGAGCATTCTAAAAAAGAGAAAGATACTGAGTATCGCTGTAAGACCTGACAGCCTTAGGGTGCTCTTTCCCTAACCTTTTGCATGCCTTCCTCCATTTTGTTCTTACCTATGTGCACTTTACCACTGCGGACTAGTGCTAAAGTGCTTGTGCTCTTTCCCCTAAACATGGTAACTTTTGCTCATATCCAATTGCCATAATTAATTTACTTATAAGTCCCTAGTAAAGTGCACTACATGTGCACAGGGCCTGTAAAGTAAATGGTACTAGTGGGCCTGCAGCACTGATTGAGCCACCCACTTTAGTAGCCCTCTAACCATGGCTCAGGCTTGCCATTGCAGAACCTACTTGTGCAGTTTACACTGCCACTTCGACCTAACAAGATATACCTCTTGCCAGGCCTAAACCTTCCCTTTTTTAGACATATAAGTCATCCCTGGGGTAGGCCCTGTATGACCCACAGTGTAGGGTGCAATGTATTTAAAAGTCAGTACATGTACTTTAAGTCTTGGTGGTAAAAAACTCGCAATTTCGTTTTTCACTACCGAGAGACCTATCTCTCCCATAGGATAACATTGATATTACCTTATCACATTTTATAAGTGTAATTTCAAAAAGGTAAGAGATAAGACCTCCAAGTCTGGTGTCTCTGGAATCACAATTTAAAATCACAACTTATGGTACAGTCAGATTTTAAATTGTAATTCTGAAAATGCTACTTTTAGAAAGTTGGCTTTTTCTACTTTAGCCATTTGGTGCCTTCTGCCTGTCTCTGTTCAGTCTGGGCTGGGTGAGAGCTTGCCTTTGTCTATTACGTCTAGACAGCCACAAACAAAGGAAGCTTAGGTGTGTCTTGATGGGCCATCCTGTGTAATGGGAGGGAGGAGCTGGACACAGCCTCACACTTGCACATGTCCACACACAAAGGGCTGCATGCACCCCATAATGAGTCTAGAGCCAGGGCAAAAAGGAAGGGCTTCTGTGTACTTCAAAGCTTTCTTTGAAGTCCACCCCCACTTCAAAGACACAACTGGGCATAAGTACTGGACCTCTGACACCATGACTTTAGTATACTTCTGGACCTTTGACCACTCAGCCAGGAAGAAGAACTGCTGTGCTGCTAAAAGGACTGCCACTGTGCTGGACTGCTGATTTGTTGCACTCTTGCCTTGCTGTCCTCTTGTATTGCTGAGCTGCCCTGCTGTTCTCCTGCCTGGGTGAGAAGGACTGGACCTGCATCACTTGAACCCAGAGTGACTACAAGAGCTTGCTGACTTGCCTCCTGTTCTAAGTTTCAGGGACATCAAAGACTTCAACTCATCCTGCTAAAGTACCTTGACTTTGCTTGCTGCACGTCTTGCCCAGCCAAGTGGTGCCAACCCAAACCTAGGCCCTTGCAAGTGGGCATAAAGTACTGCTTTAACCAGAACCCATGCATTCTCACTGGAACCAGCGCATCTTCACCTTTGTGTGAGTCGGAACCAGTACATCCTAGTCGTTGCAGGGAGCAGACCCGGAACTTCGCCTTTGGAACCAGCGCATCGCCTTCAGAATTGGCGCATTGCCTACTACGGGAGCAGCAGCTGCGCATCGCATTTGGAACCAGCACATTGCACTCAGAAACAATGCATCACTGCAGTTGTGTGGAGAAAATAGATGCATCTCATCAAACGCGTGGCTCCACACTGACGCATCGCTTCAACTGCTCCTCGCATCTTCGTCTACAATGACGCATCCCGGATCAAGGTTCAGGGGGCCCATGTTGGTCCCTGTATCCGGTCGGCGCTCCATGCCGGTCAGCCTGAACTTTTGACTTTGCCCTGGTGCAGCACGACCAGATATCCCATTCAAGCGCTTATTGCCTCTAGGCATTATTTTGCATTTATTATTCAAAAATTCATATCTCGACTTAGACTTGTTGTTTTGTTGTAATTTTTGGTCTTGTTTTATTTATATAATTAAGCTCTATTCATGTAACCTGGTGTAAAGTATTCTTGTGGTGTTTTCACTGTGTTACTGTTTGAAGTGTTGCACAAAAACTTTACACATTGCCTCTTAAGTTAAGCCTGACTGCTCTGTGCATCACTTGAACCCAGAGGGTGAGCACAGGATAATTTAGGGTGTGTTGTGTCTTACTCTGGCTAGGATTGTGGTTTCTGCTTGGACAGGGTGCATACCTCTGCCAACCAGAAACCCAATTTTCAACAACCTCCATAAAAATTAATGGTTTCAGGTTGCACAGAAAGACAAAAATATCCATAAAACTTTGAGTTATTTCCTATGCTGTGGGTAACAGTCCCAAAGGAGAAAAATGTGGCTTTTTTTAAATTGTATTTTTATTGGAAGAGCTCATATGGATTCAACATATGACAACAAAGAAAAAACGAGTGAGCCACCTACCATTCGGCGCCCCCATGCATTATCACCAACACAGCCTCTTATAAAACCCAAGGTACAGAATTGTCAGAAAAGAAAATTGTGATCAGAAATAATTCAAATTGTAAACATAGTTTCTGTATTCAGAGACCTTCCCACAGCCGAAGAAATTTGGTATATAAGCCTGACCGCAATGCCCTAAATTCTTTATTTTCAACATTTTAGGCCACCAGTATTCGAAGGTGGGGACCGCTTCAGACTTCCAATTTTGTAGGATTATTGACCTAGCAATCAAAGTAACTAAGAAAAGTTTCTTCTTATCATCCACATTAATACTCACATCTGAGGAGTACCCCAAACAAATTGCCTCACATCATTACAAAAATTAATATTCAGCGTAAGCAACAGTAATCCTGAATAGAGGCCCAAAATCCCGCAATCTTTGGACAGTCCCAAATAATATGTCATCAGTTACCCTCACCCTCTTTTAAATATCTAAAACATTTCGACTGTATCTGGGCTTAAGTATTATTTTAAAAGTCTGATGTTCTGTATAGCAGCCATTTAGTATAAAATTGCACCCGGGGGAGGTTCGCCCCTTCAACAGAGAGAAATTAATCAGGTTGATCTTGTTCCAAAAATGGGCCATTTTAAAAAATAGTTATCCACAGTAACCATAATTGTGTGATGTCTTTCAATAGGCAGAAGATCCATTGCACAGTCTATTGAGATTGTACGCCAAGATTGAAAAGCCACAGGTAGCAGTTGTAAATATCTAAAAGCTTTAGAATGTACTGACTTGTGTTGAGCATAAATTGTGCAAACTAGAATGTATTCTTGGACATCAGAATGAACAGTTAGAAACCAAAAAGATCATAATACTAAATACAAAGTAGTTTTGACTCTTCTGTGACTGTAGTTTACACATCTTCATTACATCCAATCAATCAAATCAATCAAAGGACCTCTTACTGATCCTATTTACATAGGTTCATCTAGAGGAAACAGATTCACTGAATCTCTGACTTGCTATACGAGCCAACCTTAGATAAATTAGAAAAAAACCCTCTTGACCTCTTTCTTTCTTTTCCCTTGTTTTGTAATTTATATTCAATTACCAACACTTGATCAATAAGTTCAGAAAAAGATGCAGGACATTGCAAATGAAGCAACTCACCCTTAATTTCCTCTTTCCATACCCATCAAAATAGAATCCTTTTAGTTCTCTCTTCCCAAGTAGGTGCAGCTGCCAAATGATGAAAATGGCTCAAATAGGTCAAAATATCATACTACCTTCATCAGCAGACTACTCTAAATCAGAACTTTCAAGCACCTTCTTAAAGGTGAGCTGAAAGGCATCAATTGTTTCCAAACAGATTTCTGAATGTGTTACTGGGCATTGCCCACTACACACAAAAGTCCAGTAAGGCAACACAACTTTGTTCAAACTTGATTAAACTGTACAGTGTGAAAGGCAACAGTCAAGATTACAGAATCCAGATTCTTTTTAAATTTCATACAATTTGTAGAGAAACATGGGGCAGTAGACTTAGGCCATGATTATGTGTTAGGCGTAGTGGGAATTACCGCATGAAAGGATAAATAATGCAGGAATTTTATTAATTACCTGATCATAAGTTAAATAATGCATGTGTTATTTAGCACATGTGCTAAATACCGCATGTCTGTAGTCCACATATGCTATTTACCACATGCACTATTTACAATGTGCGAAAAATAACACATGTGGTAAATAACCCCCAAGTAATAGTAGTAGAGATCATTAAAAACCAGTGGAAAATATCACCTTAAAATACCACCAGTAAAAAGTAGATGGTAAAAATTCATGAAAGTGTAGGGAATGAAAGAAAAGCAGTAAAACAATTGTATTGTATTGTATTGTTATTGCATTTATATAGCGCTTACTACCCCTGACGAGGCGTCGAAGCGCTTTTTCGGCGAGTAGCGCGCTACTCCGGAACACATAAAGGATTAGTGTTGAATTAGTATAGTGAAATATGAAAGTAATTTGAGTGGTGGATAGGTTAGTCAGTTATTTGGATTGAGAAGGATAGCGGAGGGATAGAAGAGGGAAAACATGTTTTCCTTTATAGAGCAGAGCGCTTGTTACCCCTAATGGGGTGTTGAAGCACCTTCTTGGCGAATAGCACGCTACTCTGGAACCCATAAGGATTAGTGGTGAATAAGTATAGTGAAATATGAAAGTAATTTGAGTGGTGGATACGTTAGTCAGTTATTTGGATTGATAAGGGTAGCAGAGGGATAGAAGAGGGACAAAGGTTTGCATATATATATAGCTCTTGTTACCCCTGATGGGGTGTTCAAGCGCTTTTTCGGCGAGTAGCACGCTACTCCGGAACCCATAAAGGATTAGTGGTGAATTAGTATAGTGAAATATGAAAGTAATTTGAGTAGTGGATATTAGTCAGTTATTTGGATTGAGAAGGATAGCAAAGGGATAGAAGAGGGAAAAAAGGTTTGCATTTATATAGTGCTTGCTACCCCGAATGAGGTGTTGAAGTGCTTTTTTCGGTGAGTAGCACGCTACTCTGGAACCCATAAAGGATTAGTGGTGAATTAGTATAGTGAAATATGAAATTTGAGAAGTAGACATGTTAGTCTGTTATTTTGATTGAAAAGGATAGTGGAGGGATAGAAGAGTGAAGGATTTAGACTTTTTTTTTTTTGGGAGGTCATAGCAGTAGTGGGAGGCTTGGGATGAGTAAAAAGGGATGTGGAGGGGAAGAGTCAGAGGGAAGAGTTTAGAAAGGCTTGTTTTTGGGGATCAGTATAGTAAAAGAGGTGTCAGATGGTGGAAGGAGGGGTAGAGTAGGGGAGAGTCTAGAAAGGGCTATTTTGGGGATCATAGTAGTGGTATGGGGTTTGGGATGAATGACAGAGTGAAGGTAATGGATATATTGATAGAGGTATAGGGTGAGAAATAGGCTAGTGCATTGGAAAGAGTTGTAGAAAGAGGTTTGAGATGAGTCAGAGAGTTGAGGTAGAAGATATATTGAGAGAGGCATAGGGTACGAAATAGGGTAGTGCATTGGGTATGGTGAATTAGAAGAAAGTAATAAATATATAGATCCATAAGTACATGGAAAGTTTATAGATGCATAAAGGAAGTAAGTATATGTAGATTAAAGATATTGATAGAGGTATAGGGTGAGAAATAGGGTAGTGCATTGAATATGCTGTTTTTGGGGGGAGGAAAGTAATAAATATATAGATCCAAGTACATGGAAGGTATATAGATGCATAAAGGAAGTAAGTATAAGTAGATTAAAGATGGTTTTCAAGTGTTGTACTTAAAAAAATATAATTCTACCTTTGTTATAATAACAGCACATCCACACACAATTACACTATCAATGTCACAACTGTACCTTTAATAGAAATTTAAAATACCAACAAGCACAGTACATGCACTGTTTGGGCTGAAAATAATAAACAGGGGCTGTTGGAAAATGGCCCTCTCTTGAGGGTCACGCCAAGCGTATTGCCTTCCTTCACCTATATTTCTTACTTTTTTTTGTTGGCTATAGGACTCTACGTACATTACCACTGCTGACCAGTGCTTAGGTGCATGTGCTCTCTCCCCTAGACATGGTATACACATGGTTTAAACCTGTTTGGCATATTTGATTTACTTGTAAGTCCCTTGTAAAGTGGTATACCATATACCCAGGGCCTCTAAATTAAATGCTACTAGTGGGCCTGCAGCACTGATTGTGCCACACACAGAAGTAGCCTTTCAAACCTATCTCAGACCTGCCACTACAGTGCTGTTGTGGGACGTTTACTGCCACTTTGACTTGGCATTTAAAACTACGAGCCAAGCCTTAAACTCCCCTTTCATTACATATCAGTCACACCAAAGTTAGGCCCTAGGTAACTCTAATGGCAGGGTGCTATGTAACTATAAGGTAGGACATGTACTGTTATATTTTGCATGTCCTAGTAGTGAGAAACCGCTACATTCATTTTTTACTACTGTGAGGCCTACCCCTCTCATAGGTTAGCATTGGGAATTCCCTTATACCTGTGTAATTCCTAATCAGAGAGTAGTAGCTTTTTCATGTTTTATAGCTTTGAATTGGTAATGATAAATCCTCCTTAGTGGTGAAGTTGGATTTAACCTTACTGATTTAGAAATGCCACATTTAGAATGTGGACATATATCTGCACTTACTGCTCTATGTGCCTGACACCCTTACTCCAATACACGTCTGGGCTGGGCGACAGCTACATTTGTGCATTCCCTCTAGACAGCCACAACACAGGACACTCAACTGTATCTGCATTCATCTGCATTCTGATGGGTCTTCCTAGGCAGGAAGGAATGGGAAGGGCGGGCGCTTACACTTCAGTAGGTAGTGTCCTGCCCACACACAAAGGGCTGATTGCTCCCTACCAGTAGCCTGGCAGACAGGACTGAGTTGAAAGGGATCCTTGAGCACTTGAGAGGGTTCCTTTGAAGTCACCCCCTACGTCAAAGGCACTGTTGGGTATAAGTACTGGGGTTCTGACCCCTTCAAATCAGACACTTTTTGAAGCTGTAACCAGATACTCCTGGCCCTACATCTGTACATTGTCAGAAGGACTGCTGTGCTGCCAGGAGGGACTGCCATTCTGCTAACTGCTCTGCTGTGTTGGCCTGTTGCTTGTTGAGCTGCAGGAGGGACTGCACATTTTCTACCTGCCTTGCTGTGCTGGCCTGCTGCCTGCTACCAACTACCTTTTTGCTGTGCTGACCTAAGTGTTCTTCAAGGACTTTCTGGATATCCCCCTGTTCATGAAATCTCAGTGCCATCAAAGATTTCACTTGCTTGCCTTTGCAACGGGACTCTGTAATTCGTGAGTCCAACAGCGGTACCTTAAATAAACGATCGGAGCGTGCCTAATCGGCAGTGTACCTTGTGAAGAGAATGAGCGTTTCCCTTGGGAGCAACTGAGTGCCTTAGTTCTATCACAGATGCCGCCACACTGAAGTTAGCCTTCCAACGCGGCCTCGCCGACTGTCGGGATCAAGATCGAGCACTTTCCTCTTTTTACACCAAGTGCCCTGCCTCCTCACAAGAAGCCGCCCTTCTATACTTATTCCCTAGGGGGGCCAACAATGCGCTGCCTTGGCAACCACAGGACTCGCCAGCAACAATGCATCTAAGCCCCTTCCCTTATGGTGTTCCCTGACAAAGCTGAGCCTCGCTCCTCCAGGCCCAGGATGCTGCATCACAATCACCCTTCCCGGGCTAGACAACATAGGAGACTGTTGTCGTAGTGATCCCCTCGAGATCTCTGCCTTTCCCCCCATGTTGTGTGTGTGAGCCACTGGACCTGTGATGCCCTAAGCCGACCTAGGTGCTTGCAGCCAACAGAGATCCTTAAACCACCCTGGTCCTGAGGGAGTTAAACGATAGGTACGGTGAGCTGGACACTGGGCCTGGTTTAACTTGGTTCCCTCTGTCGATGCTTGTTGGATTATCCATTTGAGAGTACCCATAAATCGCTCCACAACACTATTAACTAGGGGCTACAGAGGTGTGCTCTTTTGATGCTTGACATTTGGTCTGACCAGAAACTCTTTGAATTGCTTGCTATTGAACAGTGGACCATTGTGAGATTTGAGAATGGCAGGGATACTACATGCTGCAAAGATTTCATCCAGCTGCTCGATGACCTTGTCATGAGTAGTTGACGAGAACTCCTCTACTAAAGGAAAACATGAATACTCATTAATGACTACTATGAGATGTTGTCTGTTTTCTAATGGCCCAACGAAATTAACTGCAATTCTTTCCCATGCATGTGCAGGAAAGCCAGACATTGGTAATGGGTGCTGCATCACTTTGAGAGAAAGGCAATTATAAAGATGGCACTCTTTTAGTTCCCTCTCCACTCATTCATCTAAGAGCGGCAACCACACTCGGTTCTATAGGGTTCTTTTTGTAGCTAAAATTCCACAATGGCCTTCATGGGCTAGTTCAATGACTTTTTGTCTTAGGCTTTCAGGGATGACTATTCATGAGCCTCTCAATGCAACATCTTCCTTTGTAATGGACAGTTCCTCCTGTACATTTTAAAAGTTTTGTAGAGAGAGAGGTGTGGCGCGGCAGCCAGACTGGCTGACTCCGGAACGTGGGGCTCATGGTTCGATCGCCGGCGGCAGCTCAGCTCAGCACCATGTGACTCTGGGCAGTTAATCACCCCGACGGCCCCCAGTGCCTTGAAACCTTAAGGGGTGATATGTTTGCGCTTTACAAATATGGATTATGATTATAAATTCAACTTCGGCAGCAAAAGGCCGAGCATGCTTCCTCCACGATTGAGCTGAAATGCTGTCTTTGAGGATAAGCATGTTCTTATCAGCATTAGTAGCAGTAATGATTTTTTCAATGGATATGGCTGCTGGCGTGCCAGACCTCACAATGAAGTTAATGTACTCCTCAGCTGTTTTGGATGTCGAACTGTGCCACTGTAATGTTAATCATGAAAAGTAATCAGCAGGGTTATGATCTTTACCCGGCTTGTGCACAATTGCATAGTCATACTGTTGCAGTCACAATCCCCACCTCTTAATGCATGGGGCCATCTTGACTTTCAGGTTTCCAAAAATAGTGAGCAGCGCTTGGTGGTCTGTATTGACAGTAAAACGTTTTCCGTATATAAACACATGTTTGCAGGCCCATACTACAGCCAGACTCTCCTTCTCCGGCTGAGAATAGGCATGTTCTGTGTCAGACAGCCTTCGACTGGGATAGGTCACAATGTGTCTCTGAAAATTTAGATAACAATTATGTTGAGCAGGTATTGCGACCAGCCCCATTGGACTCGCAATGACTGTGATCTCAGTGTGCAACTTGGAGTCAAAATAGGCCATCTCAGTTGCATTTTCAATCAAATTTTTTATTCTTTTGAAGCTTTGATCACATTCCGAAGACCACTGGAAAGGGACATATCATTTTGTCAAGTCTCTCAATGGGGCACTCAAAGCAGCAAACTCATAAATGTTCTTTGAGAAATCACTGGCCATGCCTAAGAAGGATCACAGAATGGTGACTGTTGCAAAGTCATCCTGTGTGCCCTGAACACCCCCATTTTTTGCTGACTGGAACTGGTGGTAGCTGAATCTGACTATGTCCTGGGCTCTGCTAGTCAGGCCCAGGACCAGTGCTATGTTAAAGTGCAAACACACGCATGCATTATATTACACTATGTGTTAGGGTATACCTAGCATGAACTACCCTACAAGTCCCTAGTAGATAATAGGGAAAGGTGGATTAAAACTAGCTTTATGTCCCTAGTATATAATAGGGCATGACAGTTTAGGGGTCAGCAGCCTTGTTGCACTTGCATGTGTGCACTGCGGAGTGCCTGAGGTCATGTTAAAAGCAGTCCTGCTCCGCAGCACTGCTTTTAAATGTGCTGAAACTCGACTTTGGTAGGGGCACTTAAAAAGTGATAATCTACATTATTGTTATATATTAGGGACCCACAGGGTCTCCTTTAGGTGAACCAGGGGTGGGGGGGGGTCATGAAATTATAAGCATGGTCCTTATAAAAGATGTTTTCTATGCTCTGCGGAGAGAGAAATTGCACATTTCACTTCCCCCATTGTAGTAGAGTCCCTCCCAAAATCAAAGTTGGTGCTATGAGCACTGTGGGGTGAGGATCCGCATTATTTGTACATATTCCAGACCCCCAAGATCTCCCCTGGGTGTCCCAGGGGTGGGGGGTCATGAACTATAAGCATGGTATTTATAAAATATGTTTTGTATGCCCTGGTGATGGAGAAATTGCACATTTCATTTTCCCCATTGTAGATACCTAGGGCCAGATGTACGACCATTTCATTTAGCGCCTTGCAATTTGCGACACATTGCGAGTCGCAAATTGCGAGGCGCTAAATGAAATGTACAACAGTGTGTTTAACACTGTTTGCGATTCCCAATGGGGTCGCAAATTGCGAGGCTCATTAATATTAATGAGCCTCTCGCAATTTGCGAGCCCATTGGGAATGCCAGCCCTCCCAGGGATGGTGGCCTGCTGGGCTCAGCAGACCACCATGTCTGGGACTTTTAAATAAAGCAGTTATTTTTTTTAGATGCAGCCCGTTTTCCGTAAAGGAAAACGTGATGCATTAAAAAAAAAAAATGATACGTTTTCGTTTCATTTTTTAAGGGCAGGCAGTGGTCCCTGGGACCACTGCCTGCCCTTAAAAAATAATTTTGCATGCATTTGCAAAGGGGAAGGGGTCCCCTGGGGACCCCTTCCCATTTGTGAATGCATTACCACCTACTTGAAGTAGGTGGTAATTGCGAGTGTTTTGCGACCGCAATTGCGGTCGCAAAACATTTGTACATGGTTTTGAGGCTCGCTATTTGGAAGGGAACACCCTTCAGGGGAGAGGCTACCTGCTGGAGAGGGCTCTGCGACCCAGGACTGCCAGAGCAGGGGGGAGGGGTCGTAAAGCTTGAGGCTTCAAAAAAGGAACAGGACAGGCAGGGATTGCCAGGCCGACCTACCCCCATTCCCTCTGACCTAGCCAGATAGCAGGCTTAAGGAGGGAATCTCCTGATGTTAGGGGGAGGAGAGCTATGGAAATGAGCCACACTAGAGGTTGGTTTAGCTAGTTTTTGCTCCTCTGCTGAGATCTCAGCCATCATGAATTTTGGAGAAATGGTGCTTTCTGGGACAGGAATATTCCACACTTTGGAGAAAGTTGTCATGCTCTGGGGTGCTGCCTTGCACCTCATTGGACAGAAGTGCTCTCCTGCTTGACCACAGAGAACAATAAATAAATATGGGAGTGGTGCATAGCCTCTCAGATCTGCTGCTTGAAACTAAGAGAAGAAGAAGGATTGCTATGCTGGAAACTTGGTTTGCACCACCAGGCCTTGCATTCTGACTGACAGCGCCTGCTACACTATCTGAAACTACAGCCCTGTGGATGTACCTTGCTTCAAAAGGATTAAAGAGAGGACTCCCAGCAAGCTACAGATTAACAGAGCTCACCTGCACCATCACCACCAAGAGTCCCCTTGGAATGTGTCCAGTAGGCTTTTAAGGGTTTTGTCCAGGTTCATTGTGGGAATTGTAGTCCCAACCTTTCAAGGACCATCTTGGAGCTTCCAGACCCTTGGATTGTATTTTGAACCCTTTGGACAGTCAAGAGGAACTTCAGGAAGAAGTTCCAGAAGTTAGGAGAAGTTTGGAGCAACTTTGAGAAAAAGCTCCATAAGGTAACCAACTCAACTGCGAGACCCAAGCTGGCCACCTTCAACTGCGGCCCGGCCCAGATTCCACGTTCATCCCGCTAAAGAGTTCTCGAGGTTTGACTTCCAGAGTTTGACTGGGAGCTCCTTTAAAGTCAAGTTGGTGAACCTTCTCCAAATCGGGAGCAGTGAAGAACGTCAAGGGACCTCAGAAGAAAAAGCTCCAGAAAGGTTTCTAAGTCCGAAGGTAACATTTTGACCAGGGCCTCCTGCTTGGTGTAGCCATGCAGGGCTACACTGTGGTTGGCCTCAAACTTTGACTTTGGCCCACTCAAGCACGACCAGGTGTCCCCGCGTGACGTAAAGTGGTAATCCTTTAAAAATTCATATTTCCGCTTCCCTACATTGGATTGTTTGTCATTTTGGTGGCATTTTAAAGATACAAATATTTTCCATTGTTATAAATTGGGGTGGGATTTTTATTGTGTGTTGTGCCTTAAATATTTACTTAATTGATGTTTTAAATGCTCCTACATATCTGTCTCCAAAGTTAAGCTTACCTGCTTGCAGCCAAGCTACCAAGGGTTGAGCATGGAAATAATTTATTGAGACCTATAGTGAGCCCTAGACCATGTTAGTGGCTTTATTGCCAATGGTAGATGCATATTTACCACTACTAATAACCTACTTTCCAACAGTAACGTCTTGTGGGGGGGCAGGCAGCTGATAGTGCTCACACTTTGCTGGGTCAGGAGTCATTCCCCCATCAGAAAATATGTGCCCAACGAGTTTGAGTTTGGTCCTTAGAGTGAGCCTCGCATCAGCAAGTAACTGGCACATTTGCCTAGGAGCTTTGCCATGCTTTTTTGTTGTCCCAAATACCAGTATGCCATCACTGTGATTAAAAGCATGTGCGACAGGTTGAATTATTCGACATATAACTTCCTGAAATATTTCTGCAGCTGATGACACTCAAAAACGTAACCTTTTGCATCTGAACAAACCAACATGAGTTGAAAAAGTAGCGATGTACCTGTAGTTTTCTTTCAACTCGAGTTGAAGGTATCCCTTGTTCGGGTCAAGACGAGAGATGACTTTGGCACCGTTCAGTTGCATGATCATGTCCGCTATGTGTGGACCAGGATGTCGATCTCTCTTGATTGCTGCGTTGGCCTTGTGCATATTAACACAGATGTGCTCTGCACCCTCACTGTCCTTTTTCATCATCACCACTATGGGTGAGACCCATGGCATAGGATCAGTGGAGCGCCCAATGATGTCATGCTTCAACAGCATTTCTAGGGCCAGATGTACGACCCTTCCAATTTGCGACTCGCAAAGTGCGTCGTTTGGCGACTCTCAAAATGGAATTTACAACAGTGTCTCAGACACTGTTTGCGATTCCTAATGGGGTCACAAATTGCCTGCCTCATTAATATTCATGAGGCAGGTGCAATTTGCGATCCCATTGGGAATGGCTAGCACTCCCAGGGATGGTGGCCTGCTGGGGTCAACAGACGACCATGTCTGTGACCACTTTTTAAATAAAGCAGTTTTTTTTAAATGCAGTCCGTTTTCCTTAAATGCATTTAAAAAAGAAATATGAAACGTTTCTGTTTAATTTTTTATGAGTAGGTAGTGGCTCATTGGACCACTGCCTGCTCGTAAAAAATATTTTCACTGCCAGTCACAAAGGGGAAGGGCTTACCACCTTTTTGAAATGGGTGGCAAACTGCGAGTGTTTTCCAACTGCAGTTGCAAAACATTCGTACATTGAAGTATGACTCACTGTTAGGAAGGGACAACCTTGGCACGTCCCTTCCTAATAGCGAGTCGCAAACCCCATTTTGCAAGTCGGTAATAGGTTACCGACTTGTAAAATAGGGTTTGTACATAGGGCACACCTATTTTGCGGTCACAAACGGGGCGATTTCCCGTTTGCGACTGCAAAAAATGGTCTTACATCTGGACCCTAGTTCTTGCTTAACAGCTTCTGCAAGTGGAAAGTGACTCTGCGGTGCCTCTGGGCGACAGGGCGAATGTCCTCATTGATGTGAAGTCGCACTTTCATTGTCCTGAGCCTGCCTAGGCCATGAAATAACAATGGAAACTGACTCACAACTTCAGATTGAGTGTGGAGTTTGTAATTGAGAGATATCAATGCCATTTCAGCAGCGGTGGTAAAAATGAGTAGGCATGCACTGGATGAGGCTTCTTCAAGAACTTGAATTGGTACGTGCACTGATACTGTTTTGTGTCTCATTGTCGCCATAAATGATCCTTGACTCTGCAAAGCTTTAAAAGCAGCCCAGTGTATACTTCTGTGTTTGACGGACTGAGGCGTGGCACAGAAGATAGGTTGTTGAATTTTCGACCAGCATGATGTTAAGCATCACACCACTGTCTATGATAAAGGTTATGGGGCAACCGTTGACCTTTATTGTAATCTTGGGGCAATGTCCAAATGAATTCTGTTGTTTCATGTGGTGGTTGCCTTTGTCTTTTGTTATATATTGCAAGCGGCCAAACCTACATGTGTCTGTTGTTCCATAGCCGATATTGTCATTGCGCATCCATCTTCTTCACTGGTGCTTTATAGCCTTTGCAGGATGAACTTGTCAACGATCGACTTCGTCTGGTTTCTACTTGTTATGACTGATGTTGCTTTTTGGCTTTGTGGGCCTGGTAAGAATGCTTCTGGAGCCTACTGTCTTCCATTTTCTCTTCTCGCTGTGACATAGTTAGTTTCTCTTTTACTTTGCAAACCATTATGAAGTGGTTTTCTTTACCAAACATTTGTCCTAGGGCTGGACATTTGCCTCCATGGGGAAATGAAAACCCACATCAGAAACATAGCTTCTTCTTCTTTGGAGGCATAGACTTGCATGCACTTACCTTGTACTTGTGCATGCTTTTCATGACCAACGCTGATTTATTTTTTGCTATTCCAGCTTCCATATCAGTGACTTGTCAATCTGCTCTTTCCTAGGCTCTTGCCGCCATTAGTACTTTCTCTAAGCTGAGTGTCTCTCCCAACATGCGTCTTTTGAAAGAGTCTTAAAGACAGCCATTGATGACTTGGAGACGTATGGCTTCTTCATCATTAAATTCACTAAACTTGCAGTGTTTGATAAGCACAACAAGTCTCTCAACAAACTAATCCATAATTTCACCATCTTTCTGTCTCACTTGATTGAAAATGTACCTTTCAGACTCGACATTCAGCATCAGATTGAATTTGGTTCCCAGTGCTTCTTTGACCTGACAGTATGATATTGTACTAGTCTGTGAGATTTTCTTCAGCACTTCTTTCACTCCATCACCAGCAAGGTTCTTTAAATATTTAATGATTTTCTTATCTTCTACTTCTTCTAGGGCCTTTATGAAGCAAGTCCACCTGGCACCAATATTCTGCTTCTGGTCGGTGTCAAATGGCGGTAGTGGTTTCAGAATGCTCTTTTCTACTGCCTTTGAGAGCATATACTGTTCAGACGATGGCAGCTGTTCTCCTAGGCTGGTACCTTCTGCAATTACTGGCCGTGTGCTTGTACTTGGGCCATCACGCCCGTCAGAGGTCGTAAGGCTCCATCTTCTTTCTTGACAGTAAGTAACGGTTTCGTCTCTCATGCTTGTTCATCATTGCCTTTAGCTTTTTGCATCATACTTGGTTTTGGCTGCCTTTAGCGTTTCACTTTGTACCGATGATGGCTCTGTGTTATGCTGTGGTGCAGTATGTCTTCCTCTGGACTTACCAGGGTTTTCTGGCAGGCTTTTAGAATGTGTTGCTCTGCAGGGCCTTCAACTTCTTCGAGGGCCATATATGGGCTGGAGTGGGCTTCGACTCCACGCACACCCACGTCGAACTGCTTCTCATCAACTTGTGCGCATATGGCATGCACAGTTTGGTGTAGCATTGCAAACTGTAAGGGAGAGCAGTCTTGCTTCTTTGGGACACAGATCACCTACTCATCGCCAGTTGTAGTGTCCTCCCCAGGCCCAGGAGCATGCAGAGGAATACACGACACATGGAGCGCTGGATTGTATGTCTTTATTCTTCAGCATACAATCACGCACTGCACTCTCCTTATGTCATAACCATTAAGAACCACACCTTAACACATCCCAGCAAGTTATGTAATTCCTTGTTGAGTCTGCCCAGAAGCGCAAGGGTCCTAGTGCACATATAGTTTCAAGACACTATAGATGTGAAGGAGAAAGCAGCCCAACATTGGATAGAGCAAGAAAACAAATGCAGTCCCATTAACGGCTGTAAATAAAAGAAAAAAGTATTTCTCTGCATGTCAGCCATGGAAGGGCATAAGTCATCCAATCGAAAGGTATACTCCAGGAGAGGGAGAAACACAAGAAGAGGAGGGAAATTCATTGAGTAAGAAGAAAGCAAATTAAATTGACATGAAAGCCAACCAATAATAGGAAATAGGCTTATATAAAGCCCACTATAAGTATTAGTATTTATATAAAAGGCTTTTTGACAATAGTCAGCTCAAGGTGAGGCCTACATGTGGGTAAAATGTTAACATTTGAATATAAGCTTAATGTACGTACACAAAAATTTGCTATTTGCATAGACTGTATGTCAGAATATTGAGTTTTTAGTATTGCAATACCATAATGTCAAAGCAAACATACTGACGATCAATTTATTGAGAAGTTAAACATACATTAATAAGTGTAGTCTGTACTGTTCTTAACTCCACATCTATGTATCTTGAATATATGTACATGTTGACAAGTTACACATATGTAGAATTATGTATAGTAAACCTACACTTTCCCATACATACTTACCATCTTGATATTTTGGTCTTTGATATTTTTGCTATTTTATTTTGGTAGCACTATGGTAATGACGTGGGTCCTGATTTACTCAGATTGGACACAACACAGCAAGACAACATGCTGTGCTGCATCAAATAGAGAAATCAGTAATGCGTCAAAATTACTAACATTTGACGCATTCCTGAAGAGATACCTTCCTGCATAAAAACATACCAGTGAGGCATTTTCCTCTTTCTATGTGTGCTTCAGAATGCAGCACACAGAGAAAGAGGAAATAACAAGAAGAAATATGGATATTTCTACTCACTGTACCTCACCTGGAAAGGGGTAGCATTTTGATGCATTCTGAGGTTTATTTGTCTTAGTAAATCTGGGACTGCACCAAAAACCATGGGTCGATGCATGGGCACACCCACGCTCCACCCATGGAACGCCTTCCCCATGAAGAGTAACGCTAGGCAGCACCTTGAACTGCTTCGCCTTGCTCCAGATTTACCATGACACGCAGAGCATTGCAAAGTGGCTCTGCATGGCATAGTAAATCTAACGTAAGAGGTTGTGTTGCCTTGCGTGACGCAATGGCAGTGTAAGCTCTTGATAAATCCGTGCCCAATTATTCAAATACTATACAATTTGGACAGCAAAAGCCTAGCCGAAAGTGCTGAGCGCTCTTATAAGTAGAAGACAGAGATATAGTTGGAGAAAAATTCTAGATGGGGGTGCTGCATTCTAGGAGATGAGATGGACTATTTAAACAGTAAAATGTAAATTATGAAAATTATATATAATCTCGAGAAATTTTGAAGTAAAGTGTATTCTTTTGTTTCAAATTTTCAACTTAGATTTTCATAAAACACCATGGCTAAATACAATGACATGCCCATTTTTGTGTAATATTACTAATTTGATTCGTTTGTGTTCTGCCTAAAAACATGCACAATACCTCAAACTCTGGGAAATACCATGCCCTCTGTGAGAAGCTGGGCTGTTGGTTGAGGAGGGTGTGATCCCTTCTTAAGCAACGACCACAGTCCCTGTCAGGATGAACCACTAAAACAACTAAATTAACCTGTGCTTAACCCTCTTGTAGCTTGGTGCAAAAGCAGTCAGGCTTAACTTAGAGGCAATGTGTAA
This sequence comes from Calotriton arnoldi, assembly GCA_963921515.1. NCBI lineage: Eukaryota > Metazoa > Chordata > Amphibia > Caudata > Salamandridae > Calotriton > Calotriton arnoldi. The sequence goes on along the minus strand of CAWUFW010000526.1, from coordinate 3,664,710 downwards.
AGTATTTATGCAGCACAGGAATTGTGATAATGTGAAAACACAACACAAGAAAAATCACACACCCCAATTTAGAAAAATGGGGTGCCAAAATGACAAAAATCCAATTGGTGGAACCCGAGATATACAACCTTAAAGATCTAGGTAAAAATAGTGCTTAAAAGCACAAAGCTCCAACTTTAGTTATCTGGTCGTGCCAAACTGGGACAAAGGCACAAGTTCACCCCGACCGCGGTGGAGAAGGGGCCAGATAGAGGGACCAGGTTAGGCCCTCTGAGAATTGAAACATATGTCCTTGAAGCGGGGTTTTGAGGCGCACAACTACTGTTTCACTGAAAGGAAAGTGGCTAGGTATGCCTGCAGCTCCCTTCTCTGTGTAAGCTTATATGCCTCAAAAGCAAACCTAAAGAAAGGAGACCATGCTAATGTATTCTTACGTACAGAGAACATTTCAACTAGGACTTTTGCAATGCATGGTTTAGGGGGTGGATTGTTTATAGGGTCTGTTAGACCTGGGCCAGATAGAGGGACCAGGTTAGGCCCTCTGAGAATTGAAACATATGTCCTTGAAGCTGGGTTTTGGGGCGCACAACTACTGTTTCACTGAAAGGAAAGTGGCTAGGTATGCCTGCAGCTGCCTTCTCTGTGTAACCATTAACAGTAATGGGGTAACCCTGTGTCCCTCAGAACCTGAATATGTATAATATGTAAAAAAGTGGTTCTGTCGGGAAAAAGGCAATTTCTTTGTACAATGTAATTACTATATCCTGAACATTCAATTAGAGGTAGCAAACAATACAAACTTTATGAAAGCTACAGGTTCAAATGAAAATGCGCAGAACACACCACAAAGACAAAACAATTTTTGGGTCAAAAATAACGATTATATTGTAAAGGTACACATATTAATGAATATGGCTGTCAATAAAACAACACAATACACGGCGATAAAGAAATTGAAGTGCAGGAAAGGTGACTTGTAGTGATAAGTGAACAAAGTGATATACATATACTATATACATAGGTGACACATATGACAAATAATCATTAAGTTGTACTGTTCATTCCTCAATGCAAACCAATTTTGGACAGCCGCTAGGAGTAAATGCCAGGGATCCTATCAATGAAGTGATTTAGGATCAAAAACGATTCCAATTCCAAAAGGACTGATTCCAATTTCAATGGTCTGGTAGACCTACACCAGAAGGTTGTGGTCTGAAAATAGCGATGATCATGCACGCTCCACCAGCCGGTTGGAGACGTGTCAGAAATAATTTAAAGCGCCGCCCTCAGGCGATCGTTGCGATCTGGAAGGACGTGACCTATTCTGTCTGCTTCTATTTTGCTCATTAGAATCGTTTTTGATCCTAAATCACTTCATTGATAGGATCCCTGGCATTTACTCCTAGCGGCTGTCCAAAATCGGTTTGCTTACTCCCCAGTCCTGATGAAGACCCGCCTTTGACGCTCAATAAACTGCGCTTTCACCTAGGGTCGAAACGTCGACGTTGCAGTCTTACTAGTCCATGCAGCTTCCTTGATTCAAATAAAAAGTCACATTTGGGTCGTGTATTCATGCATTGAGGAATGGACAGTACAACTTAATGATTATTTGTCATATGTGTCACCTATGTATATAGTATATGTATATCACTTTGTTCACTTATCACTACAAGTCACCTTTCCTGCACTTCAATTTCTTTATCGCCGTGTATTGTGTTGTTTTATTGACAGCCATATTCATTAATATGTGTACCTTTACAATATAATCGTCATTTTTTACCCAAAAATTGTTTTGTCCTTGTGGTGTGTTCCGCGCATCTTCATTTGAACCTGTAGCTTTCATAAAGTTTGTATTGTTTGCTACCTCTAATTGAATGTTCAGGATATAGTAATTACATTGTACAAAGAAATTGCCTTTTTCCCGACAGAACCACTTTTTTACATATTAGCCTTCTCTGTGTAAGCTTTTATGCCTCAAAAGCAAACCTAAAGAAAGGAGACCATGTATTCTTACGTACAGAGAACATTTCAACTAGGACTTTTGCATTGCATGGTTTAGGGGGTGGATTGTTTATAGGGTGTGTTAGACCTGGCTTTTCCAGCGGGTTTACCCCCAGGATTTTAGCTTTTAGGCCTCCTGTTTTTGACCCTGTTTTTGTTGGTTTTAGGACTCTGGGTACTTTACCACTGCTGATCAGTGCTAAAGTGCATATGCTCTCCCTGTAAATTGTGTTTATGGATTCACGTTTCCATGATTGGCTTATTTGATTCACTACTAAGTCCCTAGTACAATGCACTGTGTGTGCCCAGGGCCTGTAAGTCAAATGCTGTTAGTGGGCCTGCAGCACTGATTGTGCCACCCGCACAAGCAGCCTTTCAAAAGATACTCAGAGCTGCCACTGCAGGGTCTGCACGCAGTCTCTACTGCCATGTCGACCTGGCAAGTGCACCTACTTGCCAGGCCCTAACCTTCCCTTTTCTTACATGTGAGTCACCCCTAAGATAGGCCCAAAGTACACCAGTGGGCAGGGTGCAGTGTATGTGAAAGGAAGGACATGTACTGATGTGTGACATGTCTCGATAGTGAAATACAGTGTTTTTTGTTTTTCACTATTGAAAGGCTATCTGTCCCATAGGATAGAATGGGAGTTTACTTATAACATCGTATAAGTATAACTTCCCATTGGGACAGGATAGAAAGAAGGAGTTTAGTATGCCTGAACTCAGAATATAAAAATCATCTTTTAGTAAAGATGATTTTTATATTGTGTGTTTGAAAATACCACTTTTAGGAGTTGGGTATTTTCTTGCTTAGCCACCCTGTGTGCCTCTGATGGTTTGTGGATTGACTGTATGGCTTTGGAGTGACAGGGGCTGGGGATGTGCATTCACTGTAGACAGCCACTAGGGGGGTTGAGGTGTGTCCTGCCTTTCCCGGATGAGTCAGGGCTGGGCTGCATTTAGAATAGAGGGAGGAGATTTCCTTGCACCTGAATGGGCCTAGTCTGCCTTACACAATGCTGTCTCCACCTCCTGCCGGGAAGCTGGGCCAGAGAGGTCAGAACTAGAACTGGCTCTCTGCCACCAGGGAACAAAGAGAAATGCTGTATAAATATTGGGGCCCAGACCTCAGAACTTTAGAATACCTCTGGACTCAAGAGGAACTTCTGCCAAGGAGAAGAGCTGGGAAAACTGAAGGAGAAGTACTGCCCCTTTGCTGTATGCTGTCTGGGGTTGGCCTGCAGTGGCTGTTTCTGCCAAGGGGAGGACAATGGCCTTGCTGTGATCTGTGTATTCTGCTTGAAGAAGATCTCCAAGGGCTTGAAGTAGAGATAGCCTCCTGTTCTGAAGTCTCAGGGACACAAAGACTTCACTTCCTCTGTCTTCCTGCATCTGGATCTGCTCTCTCAGCTGCCACAGAGTGAAATTGCAACACTGACGCCTGCGAGCTATGCCGCTACCTGCAACGAAGCCGTGGGCACCGCTCATGAAGAGTACGAAGCACCACCCCAACTTTCACCGCAGCCCTGATGCCTGCCGACGCCACACCGTATCGACCCAGACTGCGTCACTGAGGCTGCTGCCTGCACCGGAGCCGAGGGCACCGCTCATGACGCTCACGACGCACCGCCCCGACTCGCATCATAGCCCCGACCTCATCGACGCCAGTGCTTCATCATTGCGGAGCTGATACTGGACGTGGGTGACTTCCTGAATCCATCAACACCGCACCATTTTAAGGAACCGATACCTTGTCGCGACATCACTGCCCCAGCAACAGTAAGGAACCGACGCCTGACCTTCCCGACACCAGTAAGGAATTGACGCCTCACCTCCCCTTCACCGGCAATAAAGGAACCAATGCCTCACCTCCCCTGGGGTCGTAAGGAACTAACACATCACCTCCCCTCTGGTCGTGAGGAACCAATGCCGCCTGGCACCAATGAAGCATCACCTCCCTGACGCCGTGCACCGTCTTTGCTTTCATCATTTGCCAAGGTACTGTTCTTTGGGGGTCTGTGTAACTCCGCGCCCAACGCCGCGCACCTCGCGGTCCGCACCGTACTTTGGATTTTAATCTGTCACAATGTCGTAATAGCTCTAGGTGGAGTTATTTATTGCTACAAACTTTATTCGTGTGAATAACCCATTTTTGAGGATATCTTGGTACATGTATTGTGGATTTTTGTCGTTTTGGTCTTGTTTGGTTTAGATAAAGATTACTTATTTTTCTAAACTGGTGTGGTGTCCATTTGTAGTGTTTTCACTGTATTAATGTATGTGTGCACAAATGTTTTACACACTGCCTCTGAGATAAGCCTGCCTGCTCATGCCAAGCTACCAAAGGGGTGAGCAGGGGTTGTCTAATTGCGTAACTCCCTTACCCTGACCAGAAGCAAGGGTCACTACTTGGACAAAAGTACAAACCATTGCCAACTAGAGACCCCCATTACTAACAGGGTGCATCATAACAAGTGCTGCAGGCGTGTGAGCGATGTTTGGTGCTTCTACCTCTCCTTTTATGCATGAACCCTCTGGTTCTCCCTCCTTTCCATTTCTCTTTTTCCTGTCCCTGCTGCCTCACTTTCTCTTTCTCTACATGCATCAACACCACCACAGAGGCCTATCTACCTCTGCTATTTGTGAGGCACACAAAGTGCAGGCACAATAAAAATATATGGCTGTCACACTGTGGAGCCAGTACCCAATTAAGGGATTGCATCAGGATGCAGGAATAAGGGCTCCGAGGAGCGGTTCCGAGGAGCGATGAGGTGTCCTGCATCCAGTTGCATCACGCTGCGTCGATTCCCATAAAGAGTTGCAAAGGTTGCTATGTAAGATCCACATCGAGTTGGGTCACGCAGTGTTGATTCCAAAGAGAAACTACATGGGCTGTGCTGCGAGTTGCATCGTGCTGCGTCGTTCCGATGAGGAGCTGCGAGGACTGTGTCGGGTTGCGTCCTGCTGCACTGGATCTGATGAGAACCACAGTTGGGCTGGCAGAGCACATTTATCCCCACTTCCAAGGGTCAAGATCTGGAGAGGCACCACTTGGGGGGTTAGGATGTACAGCAGGCAGAGTCCAGGTGCAGGGTTCATGATGGTTTGAGACATTCTGTCTCTGAGGCTCTGATCAGGAGGCCAACCAACTAGTCCTTGGAGTCACTCTGTGGGTCCTGGGCTCAAGATGCAGGTCCAGTCATTCTCACTCAGGCAGCAGGGCAGTCCTTCTTCTGAGTCTTTCTTAGGTCCAGAAGTGATCTGAAGAGTGTGTCTGAGGGTTCAAAATTTACACCTGGAGAACCCTCTGAAGTGAGAGAAGCTTCTGAAGTTTCCCCTATAGAGGTGTCTGGAACTTCCTGCCTCCGTGCCCTAACCTTTAAAAGTGTCATTTTTTGAATTGTGACTTAAAATCCGACTTTACCATTAAAGAAGATTTAAAATTAATTTCAATTACTCAGACACCAAACTTGACTTTCCTACCTGCTCCCAATCAAAGGTGAGCAGTTATTAAATGTAATAAGGTAAGCCAATGTTATCCTATAGGGGATGTAGGTCCCACAATAGTGAAAAACAAATTTGTGAGTTTTTCACTGCCAATATATTTAAAACTTAAAAGAACTTGTCCTACTTTTAACTACAATGGACCCTGCCCAATTTCCTGTTTAGGGCGTACCCTAGTGGTGACTTATATGTATTAAAAACTGAGTTTTTGGCTTGGCAAATTAGTTTTTTTGCCCAGTCGAATTGGTGGTTTAAAACTGTTGGCAGGCTGCAGTGGCAGGCCTGAGGGATGTTTTACAGGGCTACTTACGTGGGTGGCATAATTAGTGATGCAGACTCACTAGTGGCATTTAAATTACAGGTCCTGGGAATATGGTATACTACTTTTCTAGGGACTTAAAGGTAAATTAAATATGCCAATTGGGTGTAAGCCAATTTCACCATGTTTAAAGGAGAGGGCACAAGCACTTTACCACTGTTTAGCAGTGGTAAAGCGCACAGAGTCCTAAAAGCCAACAAAAACAAATTCAGAAAAATAGAAAGATAAAAGCAAAATGTTGGGGGGCGACCCTGCAGAGAGGGCCAAGTCCAACATGCTCCATACATTGTGGGCAGACCAATGAATACAGATTCATGTTGTGGGTGCATTAAACCACTGAAGGTTCAAATCACAAAGATTTTTCAGGGAGTAGTTGTGACTTACTTCTTAAATGGGGGCCTCATTTATGGGGATTTGACGTAGGGCACCTTGCTGCACTGCCCTACATCGAAGTGAAGGGGCAGGAATATATCGTATTTATCTAATACGGTGCATTCCTGTCCTTTCCCTCAGCACTGGTGCCGTTTCAGCAGCCTAGCACCTAAGTGGGCACCCTTGCACCATGGTGCAAGGGTGCCTGTGTTTTTGACAGGATTGTTTTTGTGCAGGAACGGGCACCTTCTTGCACAAAAACAATCCTGAGAGGCGTTTTCCTCTTTCTAAGTGTTCTGTGGAAAGCTGCACACAAGGAAAGAGGAATAAACAAGGAGAAATAAAGAAATGTCTCCTTGTTATGCCTCACCTTGGGAGGCATACGTTTTTGGCACTTCCCCAGGTTTACATGGTCTTGTAAATCTCGGGGAGCATCAAAATCCATGGGTGTTGCATGGGAACACCCACCGCAACACCCATAGAATGCCTCCCCGGCGCAGAGTAAGGCAACGCAGAGATTTGCCCTGTCTTGCCTTACTCCATATCTATGAGCCCATTCAAAGCCATGCATAGTGGCTTTGCATAACCTCATAGATATGATTTTGTAATTTGCATCGCCGGAGCGTCACAAAAAGTGATGCTCTGGCAGTGCAAGGGGCTCATAATTATGTCCCTAGGTGTCACTTACTCATGAATTACAAAAAGTAAGCTTTGTGAGTGTGGCATTTTCTTCTTACCTGCTTCATTTACCAATTCAAACTACTTCCTTGTTTATTGTCACATTAAAATCATTTCTTCCAAATCTAGATTTTACTTGTTATGAATGCCAGTTTTTAAAACAGGTACTCATTTTGCTCATATTTGATGGCAGGGGAGTATTGTGGTTCCCATCTTGAAAAAAGGATCTCGACTGTCGCCCAACAACTATCGACAGATAGCCCTACTGGATGCTACAGGGAAGATTTTTGCAACATGCGTATTGGAACACCTGAAAGAGTGGTCATTCTCCACAGGAGTGATACCAACGACTCAGGCTGACTTTCGACCAAAGCATTCTGTGACGGATAACATTGCAGTCCTGCAAACAGTCACAGACAAATATGTAGTAATGAATCATCAAGTTGTTTATTGTGTCTTTGTTTTTTACAAATGCCTTTGATCGTGTAGACAGGCCAACCCTTTGGTCTAAGTTATTGAAGCTTGGAATACCTAATGACCTGCTCACCATAATCATGGCATTACATTCTGCAACATGGTGTAAAGTCCAGCTGGGGGGTGAAAAGGGTCTGACGGGGCCTATCGCCACGAGGAACGGCCTTAAGCAAGGCTGTGTCCTAGCCCCCATTCTATTTTCCCTGTATATAAGTGACCTCCCAGAGTGTTTACAAACAATTAATAATTTCCCACCAAAAATAGCTTCAAGCGACATGCACATTTTAATGTACGCCGACGATGTAGCAATTATGGATCTTAGTCCGATAGGCTTACAAAGAACCTCAATGCCCTAAACCAGTATGGCAAAGAAATATTTCTTATACCAAACACCTCTAAAACTAAATTCTTCCCTTTAGAGGGAGAAAGCACTAACTTCACTATAACTGGACATCAGATGGCAAGCCTTTAGAGATTGTTAAGGAACATGCTTACTTGGGGAGACATTTTACACAGACCTTATATAATCCTTCCCATTTTGGGCATATCAGCCTAAAGGCTGAAGCCTACGTCGGCGGACTATTGAGATTTTACTCCTCCTCAGGTAATAAACATTTTGCACCCATGCTTGAGGTCTACCGTTCTAAAATACCACCAATTCTAATATACGCCTTAGAATATATTCCGATCAAGGCATGGTATCGACTAAATGTAAAAGACGGGATTTTACTATGTAAACTGCTAAGAGTCAATCAGTCAGTCCCTGTCCAAGCAATCCGCCTTGAGTTATACATAGTCAGTGCGTACGCAAAAGCTATCACAAATATACTTTGCTGGGCCTATAATCTTCTAGACGCAGACCTAGGGTCTATAAGGCCTATTTTAAAATTGGAGACTTTTAGAGACGAGTCATCTCTCCATACTTTTAACAAGAACTTAAGTATTGCACTAACTCAGTCTAGTTGCATGATTGCACTTTTGAAATCTATGACTTCTTCACATTTGAAGTTTTATTTAAAGAACCTGACCCCAAGAATAAACTATGAGTCGGATGTAGACCACTGTTCTCAGCTAAAACACTTTGCACACCTCTTAGACAGTCTACGATATAAAATTCTGCAACAATACATACATTTTTCATTAGAGCATAGGGTCCAGCGTACCATAATTTTAATGAGGCTGGGGATTCTTCCCTTAAAGACCCAGACTTATAAATGGGATACATCAGGAAGTTCCACAGAAATTTGTGACTTATGTAATGGAGGACGGCAAGATTTCTTACACGTGTTATTAATCTGTCTAAATTCGACTCTGGTAGAGGCCCGGTGCCGGCATATAAAGCCTATATGTTTCAGACATAATCTTTGCTCTGCAAAAAGTTTAATTGACTCTTGATGAATTTGCTTGTTATAACCTGTATAAATTAAAAAAAAGTTTTTTAAAACTGTTTTAATGTCAGACTAGTGTAACTGTTTTACTACCTATTAATCATGTATTTGTTGATCTCAGTCGAGGTCTAAATCAAATTTAATAAATTCTTACAATTCTTGCTCATATTTGTGTGCTATACTTCCTTTTATTTGGGCATATGCGGTTTCCATTTATGTTGAGGTAAAATGTTTCATGCATGAAATGTATAACATTCATGAGCAATGGTTGTCTGCTGCTTTTCCTGGCAACATGCACCCTTGCACAGAATATGGTTGTTCTGTCTGGGCAGTACTCATCTTTCATCTTGCAAGTGCCACTTTTAGATTGTGATAAATATTTGTGAAGTTGTACTGATAATTCAAATTTACTGGTAATGAGTACAAACCTTTTATCCTAATTCATATGCAGTAATATTAGTGTAGGACTACACCAGTGATGGCTGTGTGTAACATTCATGAATATTACATGTAATAATACTCAAATATGCGCTAACGGCTCTCATTATACCTGAACCTCAACATGTCACATTACAGTGGGAGGTCAGCAGGTATCTCCCCTGGCTGCATGCAGGCACCCTAAAAACTTTAAATCAGCTGCCACCAGCTAGTGATCAGTCAAACAGGGTTAAGAGAGCCTATCTCTTAACCCTATGGATAGATGGGGAAGTTCGCATCTGCCCTCTAAGGGCTTGTTCTAGGATGACCATCAGGGCACAAACCTGGTGTTCGGGGAGTCCCAGGTGATAGGGCCCCTCTAACTATTGCCACAAGTAGAAATAATATGTTAAACTTTGAGGACAGTGGGAAAACGATAGAGATGCCAGTGGCTCAGGTTATAAGGGACTTTGCCCTTTCAGCCATATTATATGTAGGAAACATCCAGTAGACTACCAGTCTCTTGACAAACTTGCAGTCAGGTCTTCCTTTTGAGCTTGTGTTCTTTTTTCTATCTGGTAATTGTTTTCATCTGATTACTCCTGGGAGTACTCTATTTTCCCTACCATGAGAAAACATTTTGAATAACAGTACACTTCTTAGCTAAAATTAAAAACCATGAATCCACTACAAAATATAGAAAAAAGACCTTATTTGCCCTAATCTTGAATAATGTGGAGACATGAGATTTTTAAAGTAAAGATCAAAAAGATAGCCTGGCTCCAAATGCATCTCTCTCAACAAAGATGCAGACTCAGTACATTGCTTGCTTTATTTTTGTCCAAAACACACACTAGGTAGAGAAGATATGTTATGGTGGACTCCAAAATGATCATAAAGGTTTATTCAGCCTAGTCATATATGTGGGTGGTGTAAATACAAACTGCAACCTCACATACCTCATTTAGCTTCCACACCACACTTGCAATTTCTCTGCCAATTTCTTATGGCCTTACTGGAAAGTTAAATACACCATTCAGAAAAACCAGATTCACAGTACAATTGTAGATACAGGGCACACACTGTGTCACAGTGCACATAGTAAAAATACCAGCAAACATAGGGTCAATAAAGAGATAAAAAAATCCAGGCTTACTATCAAAGTGGATTTAATTTGCCTAAGGTTCCCAGTGGTGGATACTCTTAGTTATATTTCAATTTGTTCCTCCTATTTATATGCAGAGATTCTTCAACTATCCAAGAGAAATCCCCTTTCTCCATAGAAAGATAAAGAATTTATAAAACAGTAGAAACAATTCTGGCATTCTGTATGACATAAGGAATGAAGCAGACATTGTTGATTGGCCAGGAATTGCACATATCTAAGGTCTAAACTGGGGTGGCATGGTGAGCAAACGAATGATGGATTTAAGCCAGATCTCTTTACTGGGGGTGAATGTTTTGATTTGTTCTGCATTCCGTCCATCAATTATGTGTCTTTTGCAGGAATTGCACGAAGCAGAATTTCTCTCTGTCCCAAGAACCCTTATAGTTCCTCAAGGTAGAGGTTTACCTACAAAGAGCAGGCTTATGTAGAAAATAACTTTGTATTTGTCTCTATGTTTGTGGGTCATGAAGACTGGCGTCATTGGGGAAAGAAAGGGGTGAACTACTTGCATACTGGAGAGAAGGAAGACTTGGCCCTCCCATCCCACTTCAGCAATCTACTACAGTCAAGAATTTGGGTGTGAAATTTGACAACAACCTATACTTTAACCCTCAGATCCTATATGTTGTTGGATCCTACTTTGCCCTATTTTGTTCTCTTAAGCGGTTTCTGGGCCTTATGCCTCTCAACACTCGCAAAAAAGTGGTACATGTAATGATTACAGCGATGTTCGATTAAGCCAATATTTTATCCTTGGACCTACCGGACTCTCTGGTTAATCATCGTCAGACAATTCAGAGCGCTGAAGTCTGTTTAATCCTGAACATCCCTTATCATGCATCAACATCGCCAAATCCAAATTTACTTTATTTCAGTTAAAAATGATGGGGCATATTATCAAGAACGGCGGTAAATTATCGCCGGTTTAGCGGCAGAAAACTGCCGCTAAAGCGGCGATAATGGGCTTGATAATATGCCCTGGAGAATTCCAATAGAAGCCCATGTTCACACCAGAACATGGACTTCTATTGGAATTCTCAAGGGCATATTATCAAGCCCATTATCGCCGCTTTAGCAGCAGTTTTCTGCCGCTAAACCGGCGATAATGTTTAACGCCGTTCTTGATAATATGCCCCTTTATAACCATAAAAATACGATAAAAAGAATCACAGAACAAGTCCAGAGCACAACATCATTAGACATGTCTGTCAAGTGTCCAACAGTTGTACATAGTGATACTTGCTGCAGTCACATGAAGAATAATTTCATGATGCATATTTAGTCTGACCTAAAAGATCAAAATGCTACATGCCTAAAAGGTGATACAAACATAATTTCCTTAGTGCAAGAGTCCTTATTACTAAAAATGAGCAAGAGGTGTATTCAGGTTCTACATGAGCCCTATTATACAAAGCAATCGTAAGCATTTTAAAGTGACGAGTGTAGCAGCCTAGCAATGTGCAATCATAATACATACATAAATATGTTAAAACATTACAATTACTTGTCATATTAAAAAATACAGTGCACAATTTATTTTATATTTTAAAAAGTAACTGCCAACAGTAATATTGGGGAAGCAAAATACGACTTATGTTATAAGCACTCACTGCACAACCAAAGAATCTGTTGGCTAGTTTAAACAAGAAACTGGTTTGATCTAACCCTTCAAGCCCACATTAGAAATCCGGAAATCGCAAACACAACATGCTCTTTTGTGTTGCACCTAAATATCCTGGAGGCATCCCAATAATGTACTGTGCGCATTAACTTGCAAACCAGAATGATCCATTTTTTATAAGGCAGGGCGTAGATTGGAGAGAAAAAAAAGGAAATGGTCGACTGACTCTTCCAAGTGCAAGTATAATGGGCAGACACAGAGCCGCTTTTATCCCATTTGCAAGTGAAGGATTTTAGATGGTAGAGTACCAATCCTAATCTTTATATACAGACTTCTGGCCTGATGGGATCAAATCCTATGCAGGTAGGATTCAAAACTAAAAGAACATTTATGAGTGAGGAATTTCTCAGTCATATTCCCTGCTTTTTGCTCTTTTCAACTTTCTACCAGCATAAAATCCCAATAGGATTGCTTAAATTTACAGTTAATGCATCTTGTCTTTTGGGCAGGAGAATGCCAAACTTCCTCCATTTTAATGAGCTCACACAGAGATTTCATTTTCTTAAGCCATGGGGTGCGAATTCCTTTATTGATAGTAACTAATTCCACAAGAGCTTTTCTATCGGACTCCAGTTCCAAGGTTGTCCAGAGTCTCACCTAATATATCATGAATATCACTTGGTCAATTCTCTTTAATGATAAGTCAAGGTGCAGGGGTAACAGAGGCGTACTTGCAGGCAAATGAAAAAGGATCCTAATAAATTGATTTTCGATGTGGGTAAGCATGGACACATCAGCACATCCCCAAAGCGCAGCACCGTATGTAGCCCCCGACAGAGCTGTGGCCCTTTATACTTCGAGGGCTGGTGTAACAGCTTCACAGGAGGGGACCTTGTATTTCCTTCCTATGGGGGACGCCCTTTGGATCAGTGTAGTTCTGCTTTTCCCCAGTTGTGGTACCAAGGACATATTATCAGCCAACCTTACTCCAAGATAATCAAAACATTTCACTTGTTCCAGAGGCGCCCCCTCTATGCACATCCTTCCTCTAAAGGATCGGTGAGGGTTCATTGCCATACATTTTGACTTGGTGGGATTTATCTCCAGGCCCCTATTGAGCCAGAATAATGCAAAGGGATCCAGCTGGAGGCCTTGCAGGGTTCTGGATAATAGGAGTGTATCGTCGGCAAACATGAGGATAGTTGTGTTAATGCCTGCAGATTTGGGGCATCATGATTACAATTTTCTAACCATTCTACCGCTACCTATAGAGACTAAAGAGCATGGGGGCAAGCACACAACCTTGCCCGACTCCCCGATTTATTGTTATCCTGGATGTAAGATCCCCTACTGCATTCTACCTGACCTATGCATAGGTTTCTGAGTGTACAGTTTTCAAGATCTTCAAGAGATTACCTGGGATACCATAAGACTCCAGCACCTTCGACAGATTATCCCTTGGGACCAGGTCGGATGCCGCTCTTAGAATTATAAAGGCAACATATAGGTGGTCCTGCCTCAGGGTGACGTACTTCCAGCAAATCGGCCTGAAGCAGAACACCTGGCAGATGGTACTGACTTTAGCCCTAAACCCCGCCTGGCTATCTGAAATAATGTGTTGGTCTACTAGCCACGTTTAGAGCCTAAAAAATATCTGCCTAGCAAATATTTTCTGGCTAATGTCAATCAAGCTGATGGGTCTGTGATTGGAGGGGACATCCCTCCTCCCCTTCTTGTAAATAGGACAATGGTAGCTACATGCCAGGAGGGAGAGATATTCTCACCTATCAGAATAGCATTTCGTAGAACATTTAAGTAGGGTACCCAGATTTCTGGTTGTGACAGATATAAATCAGTTGGAATGCCGTCAGGGCCAGGCACCTTCTCCCTTTTCAACAATTGAAGCACCTGTGCTGTTTCAGTAATGTCGAAATAGGTGACAAATTCAGCAAGCAGCCCATCACTGTGCTCTACTTCATCTACTAAACAGACTATGGCTTTATCTTTAGCCCACTCACTATATAAGTCACTGAAGTAGGCTACCCCTGCCTCAGGTTGAACTACAGCATCAAGATTATTTTCTATTGTTCGGGACCCAGCCGCTGCAATTTTCCAAACATCCTTATTATTTTTTTTGTAAAGGGCTTCTGTGAGTTTTTCCCACTGCGCTAACCCCCCACCCCTTTTTGGCCTTGGTCAGGAGTGTCTTATATGTTATTCTAACTTCAATGATCTCCCTGGTTTCTCCTTTTTTACAGTTTCAATCAGTAATACTTTGGCCTGTCTGGAGTCGCGGGAATACCACCCGGAAGGTTGACTGTCGTTTGTCCCCGCCGCATCGTCTTGGTAAAATTATTTTTCAACAGACCCATAAGTTCACAATGATGGTTTACAAAGTTTATTGTATTTATGTCAGTTGTTTCTAAGGGGGGCACCTTCTCAACAAAAAGATTGTAGATTTGGAGCTGAACAGCAGCCTTAGCCGTTCTTGCAGCCCATTTCACATTCCTTCTGTTGTTGCAGGTTTCAATCCTACTTATGTTCATATTATGTGCTGTACTTAAGTTTGCAAAGAATCTATCAAGAAAGTGGGTGCTCAGAGCTTCATGATCGCTGGCTTTTCTAGTGACTACCTCCATATCACTTAAACTAGGCCATAATGTTTTGTCCAGGAGGATGTAGTCGATATTATTGGTGTACGAGCTTCTCTTAAATGTTGGGCACAGAGGAAATCCGACTGAGTGTAGCCATTTAACACCTTCATGCCATAGGTCACTATTAGATCAAGAATTTGGACTGCAACCTTAGAACCTGCTTGATTACTAAATCGGCAACATGAGTGGACAACGCCCAGGACACTCATGTTTGGTCCACCAGGTCCATGAGAATAAGGCCTACTCGTATTTTTGTATTATGATTTCCTGCAAATATTTTAAGATGGTTATGCTGTGTAGAATCAATCATGCCTAGCAGTTGGGCCAATGTATACGATTGATGGTTTACCGGGACAGAGGAGATGTAAATATTTATAACAGCAATATGCCTGGCCCCTATTGCAGTGCCTGTTGGAATGGCTATGCCCAGTAGATCTAAGCACTCTGACGGGATTCTCTTTATTTTGGGGAACAGGTTCATCCTAAGCCAAATCAGGAGTCCACCCGAAGGTCTCCCCGCTGGAGGTGGAACTGCATTAGTAGCAAATGTAATGTACACTACTCTGAACACCGGCTCTACTGCCCATGTTTCCTGCAACAGTATAATATGGTGTTGGTCAATAAAGGTACCCAATTAAGGGTCCTCTAACTTGGCTCTAACACCCGCAACAATCCAAGAGAAGAATCTTATAGAGCTAATCTTGCATGAGTTTTCCCCTACGTGATGGACATGTGAGACGCTACTCTGTCTTTCTTCTATCATTCCTAGTGTGGGAGCATTTGTGGTTATTCCCATATAGGATTTATATAGGGTGTCTGTCACAGGAGGCCTGTCTAGTAGTATGATTTTCTGCTGCAGGAAACTAACCGTTTCAGGCTGGTTATCTGTTAATAAGTTGCTGTGCTGCCTCTCCATCGTTTCTAGTTTGGGAGCTTCTATAGGTATTCCCATGTGAGGTTTACGTAGGGTCTCTGTCGCAGGGATCCTGTCTAATGATACATGTTTCTGCTGAAGAAGTCTGGGCGTTTCAGACTGGCTTTCTGCTAATCAGTCTAAAATCAGACCGGTTACCCACTTGAGCAGCGGAAGTGGAGGACAGCCGGCTAGAGGTCAGTGAATTCAAAGTGCGAGTGTCAGCTGGGAAAATTCGTGGACGTGGGACGTTTACCTTGAGTCTTATAAGTGACTTCATTGGTGCCCTAAATCTATGCTCTAAGACTATCAGTCCTTAGACAAGCTCGAAATTTGCTAACTTCAGTCTAATATATTCTAATGTTGAATGTCTGCTGCTAAGCCTGGATGCATTTAATATATCCTCTCTTATGACTGACCTACAACCCCTAACCGTTGGGAGCCAATTAATAGCTTTAATGATCCATGAATCATTTGTTTCCCTGGTGACAAGGTCATTTTCGGGACATTGATCATAAATATATCATATTTCTTAGTAATGGCTTCTATCGGTCTTGATATTAGTCTGTTGGAATGTGTTGTTGATGGAACTTTCCTCTCAGTTTGGAGACCAATTTTGTCATTACCCCGAGAGGGTGTTAAGGGCATTAATAAACCGCCCTTCGGTCTGTTGGGTTTCTGCTCTTGCTCTGGAAAGGGAGAGAGCATTCCCCCTTTCGTATTTGCTACCTGGACCCGGGTTTGAGGACGTTTTTGGGATCATCTGTGGGCGCATTTCCTAGTTTGGCTCTTGCATCAACATCTCATCATATCAAGCAACTCCACTCTTTGCCAGTTCAAAAAAGGATTTGTTTCAAAGCTCTATTATTGGCTTTTTTTTTTACAATGCTGGTCCAAAATATCTGCTTAATATCATTTCCAGCGCTAAATTCCATCCAGATCCCTGAAATCATCTGATGCACATTTTTTTAAGATTCACAGGTTTAGATGATTCAGAAGGGGAGGGCAATCTTTTTCCTTCATGGCACCCAAAGCCCAGAATTGGTTTCCTTTAACACTCCACCTTACGTGCAATGAGTTGCATTTTAGAAAACTCCTATAACGCTGGCTGTTTTTGACTTGCTAACTTGTTTTGTTTGTTATGTTAATGCCGGAATGCTCCCTGGAACATCTATTTTGCTTTAGAAATAGTTTCATTCAATTCATTCATGATAAAAGTATATAGTTCCAGAGAGCACCATTCATGCCCACCCGCCCTAGACTTTCTCTCTGTGCTCTAAGAAGGTGGTTCAACCAATTCTAGCACCGGCAGAGGAGAAGAAACCTCATCTTCACAGAAGTGTGATAAAAAAAGGGGCACAAAGCACTAGTTGGATGAAGGCAATGTCCATTTTTAGTGAAGGACTCTAGGGCGATCAGCAGTAAAATAACAAATGAAGAGAAAGTTTAAAGAACTGAGTGTAGGGAATTTATTCCAATAAATGGCTTGTGCACAGGATGATATTGGTACCTCGCCACCACCTCATTAAATGTTCCTGGGCCTGGGGAGGCAACACCATAGGAAAGAAAACTGCCTAGAATCTGTAAGAAAGAAGACCGAAGGACTTCTGACTTGTGGTCAAGTGGTTGATCTCTTGCTGTCGGTACAGAAACACAAAAGGCAGAAGCACTCTTGACTTCTGGAAGGTGCACTTGACCACTGTGGAATGGCCCCTGCAAGAGATCTAGCTGGAGAAAGACCGGGTGCTTAGACACCGGTCCTGAGGACCAAGAACTAATCAGACTTTTCTCCAACTCTGGAGGACCGGGACATTGCACTGAGACTTTTGTAGAGGTGGGGCACCATTGATGGGAAAGACATGCATGTTGTTAACATTCTGAGCTTTTTTGCAATGAGAAAAAAGCAACAGCAGTACTTCAGGATGAATGTATCAGGTGTCATGAAACCCTGCCTGGCTGTAGCTTCCAGCCTTGCCCCTGCTGGCAGTAAAAACATGGACCAGGGCACGGTTGCAAATCTAATCAAGTGTTGAAGCAACCTCGTGGCAGCAAAATGGTTTTATATTCCACTGCAAGTTTGAGAGCCAAAATTTAAGGCTTCAGCTGGATTTCAACAATGATGTGTCCAACATCAAGACACACACACCGCCTTGCCTACTGAAGGATTTGGAGCCCTGAAAAGTCCATAGGTAGAAGGTTCTGCTTGAGATCCCTGACCGCTGCTTAATCGTGGTCAATTTGAAAGTGCACGTATGTCCCAGTAAACTGCGAATTGTGGCTGTCAATAGGCACTTTGTTTTTGCAGCTTTTGCCTTAAAACTTATTGAAAAAATCACATTTCTGTTTACCCTTTTCTGATTTTAAGTGGTTTGGTGTCCTTTTTGTCAAACACATTTTTCTAAATTTATTTGGAAAATGTATTATGCTGTGTTATTGACTTTAAGTTTTTGGCACAGCATGAAGTTCAAATATATTTCTCTAGTGAATTTCCTGCTGCTTGTGTCACACCTACCAGGGATTATTAAGCATAAATTATCTTAGAGCTGTATTATAAACTAACCATCTTGTGTTCAAGATGTTACGGTACCACCTCACAAATTAATACCTCAAATTCTAACAGACAGCCCAACACAATTTAACAATTAGTCTATAAAAAATTATCTATTTCTTTATCTCTCAATAATTGAGCCATTCCAGTTCAGTCATAGATATCTGAGTTGTTACCAGGCAGGATTCCTATTCTTCTCTCTTTACCCGTAAAAAGGTTGCTGATTATGAGTCTGACCTGTTCTTGACACAACATGTCTATAGGGTGGTGTCTTCTGTAACCTGCAAATAAAATCCCTTCAGCAAATGCAATCTCTCTTACAAATAGACGATTTTATGACTGTGGTGGTTTCATTGGTACACTCTGTTGTGTTTTCAGCGAACATACTACTAATCAGCCTTAGTAGGTCAAAGCTTGCATACCTAAGTGCAGCTCGAGAGGCTGCAGCCAGGCTCCTTATGGCCACTGGGAAGATTGAACACTGATTTTTGTACCTTGAGGAACTCCTTTGAGGTTAAGGTCTTGTTTAAATCTGTTTTTATGCTTATGAAGCTCCTCCAGGGACATCTTAAGGATTTTGGGGGCCCTGGGCCAAACATATTTTGGGGTCCCCTGCGTGGAACAGCTTTTAATTAATGATTCAATTTAGGCCTTTTAATGCCCTCTTTGCCCAGGTTGCTGACACTGCACAGGCATTCTGGTCCAAATTCTAAATGTGTTTCCATTCATATTCAGGGCTGGTGATGTGTGCTTTAAATATTGCAATAGAGCAGTAGCTCACTAATATTATTGAAAATAATCTCTGCGACACGCTGCCTTTTCTCATATTTGTTGCCCTGTTTTGATCTAAAAGGAACTTTTTTTATGGATGTTGCATGGTGTTGAAAAACTAAAAACATTTCTCCACAAAATGCCTGTAATAGACTTCCACACTTCACCCGTATTAAAAATTAATTAAAGTAAAACAATATTTAAAACAATCTATGTTTAAGATTCATTCAAGGTCATCAGGGGAGGAGTGTGTGTAGAACGGAGCTGGAACTATTAGCGGCCCCCCTGAAAGACTGGGGCCCTGGGCCAGCACTCACTTTGCCCATGCCTTTAAACAACTCTGGGGCATATTTACAAGCCCCTATCGCCACCACATCACTTTTCACGATGTTGTGGTGGCGACAGGGGCTTCGCCTTATTTACAATGCATTGTTAAGCCACTTAACGTGGCTTAACACTGCCTTGTAAATAAGGCACCCTTTCATGCTATACTATTGTGAAAGGGGAGGGCAATGGGTGTTGCGGTGGGTGTTCCGCTGCAACACCCATTGATTTTGACACTGCCCCATATTTGTAAGGGTGGCGTACATATGGGGCAGCGCCAACATTAAGACCAGGGAAAACCTGGCCTTACCCTGGCGCAACAAGGAGAAATGTTTAATTTCTCCTCGTTTTTGCTGTTTCCATGTGTGCTGCGTTGTGCAGCACACATGAAAACAGCAAAACACCATTGATTGTTTATGTGCAGGAAGGTGTCCCTTCCTGCATATAAACAATCATTAAAAAAATGACGTTTTGCAGCTTCTATGTGTGCTGCATTAAGCAGCACACATAGAAGTTACAAAACACCATTTAAAGATTGTTTATGTGCAGGAAGGGACAGCTTCCTGCAAATCAACAATCTTCCCATGCAACACAGACTCCCTTGCAATACGATGCAAGGGGGCCTGCGTTGGCGCTAGGCAGCTAAATGTAGCGCCAGTGCAGGGAGAAATGAAGGGCTGCACCATATTGTTGTAAATATGGTGCAGCCCTGCGTTTCGGAAGTGGCGGAGCGCAGCGTTAAGCCAAGAAGGATAACGCTGCGTTCCATCACTTCTATTGTAAATATGGCCCTCTGCCTGGGAGACAATGGTATTTATGAGCAATTCAGTTTGTATTTCAAAAAGTGCTTGCCCCGGCATTAAGAAGCACGTAACCATGCCTGCTTGAGACACCATTGTTTGCACAATCAAAGTCCCTCCTTCCACGATCTGTGTTAATTCCCCTGACATTATTCCTGCATCATTTCACCATGGCTTCTGAAGTGATGGCCTAAGACTTTCACCAGATTGCACCCACGATATTGGAATGGTCTACCTGCTGAGAACAGAGTGTTGATGTCTACCCTGGAATTTGTGAAATTTATTTGTTAAATATTTTATTTGAGGGTGGATTGGGATATTACAGTAGCATGGACAATAGATTTGCTGTCACAGTTTTTACATATGTCTTTTCGGAAGTGTTCATATTGTTTACTCATGCTGATAATGTTTTAAATTAATGTTTGTATTTGTTTTCATTCAACTTGTATCCTCTTTCAGACGCACCCTTTCTGTGAAGTTTGCAGCTTGTAGAACTGTTAAAACTGTTCAATAAATGAACACATGCTAAAATAAATGAAGGTATTCATTTCCAAGTATTTTCCTGAATGCAATAAATCATTCAGGAAGGTTCCCTCTGGGGTCGAATGCAATATATTAAATGTGAAACGTCAATATATTAATTCCTTTGTGAAGAGTGTGATTTTTTATCTTTGAATTATGCTCTGTGCCATTCCAAATCTAGTCCCTTTTCTTTATTTTATGCTCCTTTCCCTCTTGTGTTTTAATACTTATGGAACGTTATTTCAGCTTAAATTATTTAATTGAGGCAAATAAAGTTCTGCCAACATCTAATATGTAATTTAGTGATGCAGTTTAAACGTACTTGAAGCATTGCTCTGATTTTCTGCAACAAGAATTAGCTGCAAGATGAGTGTAGATATCATATTAACCCTTATTTCCAGGACACATACTGAAAGAAAATGGATTTTTAAATGGGGAGGGTGACTACCCAACTAAAGGAATAATGACAACCCATGTCAGGGTGAACCCTCAAAGTCACTAAATTAATCTGAGCTCAACACCCTGATAGGTATGGCACGGAGCAGTCAGGCTTACCTTAGGGCAATGTGTAATGAATTTATGCTGTGCCAAAGCAGTAATAAAATTGAAATGCAACACAAAAATCCAAAACCGAATTAGAAAATTCAATAAACAAAATGACACTGAAACAACATAAATCCAATAGAGGGAATCAGACATACAATTTTAAAGAAAAAATGTAAGTAGAAATAGCGCCAAGAAGCACAGATGCCAATGATAGTCAATGGTCGTGGTAGAACAGGACATTGGTGCAATTTGACGCTGCAGTACTAGTTAGATACACCAACCTGGTCCTGGTCCAAGATTTTACTTTCGAACATTTGTCCTTCAAGTGCCAATCCACCGTAGGTGTGCACATCTAAAGCCGCACTAGGTGGACCTCAGGGGAGGCCCTTAGGGACTCAGGATGACTGGCAGTGACCAGCAGGAGGGTCCAGTCCAGGTCCAGTCACCAGTTGGTCAGCTGGGCAATTGCAGGAAAAGGTCTCTTTTAGCTTGTTGTGCCCCTTAGCTTTAACAGGTCAGCCATATGCCCCTTGTAGTTCACATTCTTGTTTTAAGTACAATAGGGAGACCAGCTTTATTCTTCTTGCTTCTTCTCAGGTCTAAAACAGCTGATTCAGTCCACTTCTGATCTTGCAAAGGTCCAGGAGTTTTCTGAAGTGGGTTCCTGGAAAATGCAACACAAAAAGATGATGGCCGGAATGTTGAACATTGTCAAACATTCACCCCCAGCCACAGATCTGGCACCGGTTTCGGTGCATCACCTCTTATTCGCCAGGCTAGCTTGAAAACGGTGGTGTAGCAAGCACCGGACCCATGTCTGGGCATAACCTTCCCACTTAGGGTGAAAAAGCTACACCAAAAGATGATGTACGTAATGTTGAACATTGTCAAACATTCACCCCCAGTCACAGTCCTGGGTTTAATTAATCCATCGTTATTTTGCTCGCCAGGCCATTCTAGTTTGGACCAGCCATATGCAAATCAGCCTTGACCCTGTTCCCCTTGGGAGCAGTCCAGCCCGAACTGCCAGGCCCGGCCCTCCCTGGACCTGAAAACAAGCATCCTGTGACCGGTTTCAGGGCATCACCCCTCAACAGCCAGGCTAGCTTGAAACCAGTGGTTTAACGAGCATAGGAGCTACATTTGGGCATACCCTTCCCACTTAGGGAGAAGATGCAACGCATGAGGAACAGGGTCAAGACTGATTTGCATATGGCTGGGTCCAAACTGAGGTGGGGCAGTTAGCAAAAGAACGATGGGTTAAACCCAGATATTTGTCACTGGGGGTGAATGTTTGCATTGTTCAGCATTCCGTCCATCATTTGTTCCTTTTGCTTTTGTTGCCCTAAGTGGGAAGGGTATGCCCAGACATCGGTCCCATGCTCACTGCGCCACTGGATTTAAGCAAGCCTGGCTGATGAGGGGTGATGGTCTGAAACCGGTCCCAGGATGCTTGTTTCCAGTCCAGAGAGGACCTGGCTTGGCCGTTCGGGCTGGACTGTTCCCACGAGGAACAGGGTCAAGACTGATTTGCACATGTCTGGGTCCACACTGGGGTGGAGTGGTGAGCAAAATAACGATGGATTAAACCCAGATCTTTGTGACTGGGGGTGAATGTTTGCATTGTTCAGCATTCCTTCCATCAATTGTTACTTTTGCTTTTGTCACTCTAAGTGGGAAGGGTATGCCCAGACGTGGATCCCGTGCTCACTGCGCCACTGGATTTATGCTAGCCTGGCTGTTAGGGGGTGATGCCCCGAAACCGACTCCAGGAGGCTTGTTACCAGTCCAGGGAGGACCTGGTTTGGCAGTTCGGGCTGGACTGTTCCCATGAGGAACAGGGTCAAGACTGATTTGCACATGGCTGGGTCCACACTGGGGTGGAGTGGCGAGCAAAAGAACGATGGATTAAACCCAGATCTTTGTGACAGGGGGTTAATGTTTGCATTGTTCAGCATTCCGTCCATCACTTGTACCTTTTGCTTTTGTCGCCCTAAGTGGGAAGGGTTTGCCCAGACATGGGTCCCATGCTCACTGCACCACTGGATTTAAGCTAGCCTAGCTGATGAGGGGTGATGCCCCGAACCCGGTCCCAGGATGCTCTTTTCCAGACCTGGCTTGGCAGTTCGGGCTGGACTGTTCCCATGAGGAACAGTGTCAAGACTGATTTGCATATGGCTGGGTCCAAACTGGGGTGGGTGGTGAACAAAATAACGATGGATTAAACCCAGATCTTTGTGACTGGGGGTGAATGTTTGAATTGTTCAGCATTCCATCCATCAATTGTACCACTTGATTTTGTCACCCTAAGTGGGAAGGGTATGCCCTGACATGAGTCCCATGCTCACTGCGCCACTGGATTTAAGCTAGCTTGGCTGATGAGGGGTGATGCTCCAAAACCGGTCCCAGGATGCTTGTTTACGGTCCATGGAGGACCTGGCTTGGCAGTTTGGGCTGGACTGTTCTCATGAGGAACAGGGTCAAGACTGATTTGCATATGGCTGGGTCAAGACTGGGGTGGGTTGGTGAGCTAAAGAACGATGGATTAAACCCAGATCTTTGTGACTGGGGTGAATGTTTGCCTTGTTCAGCATTCTGTCCATCAATTGATCCTTGTGGGTTCCTGAAAAAAGCCACATTTCTGCCAGGCACAAGCTAGTAGATGGGCATGACCCCTGGGAATACAGGTTTCCGGGGTTAACACTTTTCACTTTGGGAAGTCTTCTGCCACTCTAAACCTAGGCTCTGAGGACTGGGGGTTTGTGTGGGGAGTGTATTATGGTAATCCTAGTGTCCTCCCACAGCTAACACTAAAATCCAGTTTGGGTCAGTCACGGTACCCAGAGACAGAAGTCTGGTAGAGCAAAAAGTAGGGTTTTCAGCAACCAGACTGTGGATACACTAGAGGTGATTTGGCTACCTGCCTTCTCCTTTTGAAATGCTCTCCAACTGTTATATGTAGAACCCTAGCATACCTGTCAAGCAGGATTTGATATTCAAGCAGGATTTGACACTGTAATGTCAAAACGAGTCCCGCAGTGATAGGAGCCTGCCTGCCTGGGGGCACAAAGGAAGGGCCCTTCCAAGGTGTCAGTTAACATTTGCCTGTGACAGGGCAGGCCTCTTTAAAGTTAGTCCAATTCTTAGGGACAGCCCAGATGAATATCCTGCCAGAGAAACAGAAACACGTCCCTACACCTAAGGCCTTTGTCCTTCTCTGGCAGTACTTTTCACACCTCATTAAAGGGGCTATTCAGCTGCCTGGTGACATTTGGATCTCATGCATATGGGCCTCCAGAGGCTGTGGGCAGGGAAAAGGTACCTTTTTACAAGCACCTATTCCAAAATATTTCCTACAAATCCAATTTCATCATTTTGTCAGGCATGTAATCCATTTTTGATAAAATCTAATAAGGAAATTTGTATGTTTTTCCCAGCCTATAATAACATTAGTAAATTTAACATTGCATCCCAATGCTTTCATGCGGAACATCCAGCCTTGCGTCGATGAAAATAACTTTTGGGCTCTTTTCAATGTAAGAACATGTGTGACATAGAACTTTTACATGTCCAACCTTTAAATATCATGCAGCACATTTACTTTTAGCTCACACAAGGCGGCGTGAAAAGGACAGAGCAGAAATGCTCCATATGTAAAAAGGTACAGAGCATGGGCAAAGTGGAAAATTGCCCAGGCCCCCCAACTGTCAAGAGCCCCTGGTAAAGTTATTGCTCTCTAAGCTTACATCTATTTCTCCATCTCAACCATTAACATTCAATATTGTTTGTCATTGTGGGTTTTGAATTAAAACAAATTTGATTCTAAATTGAAAATGGTGCCCTGGACAGTGGTCTCTAAAGTATGCCTTGTCAAGGGCCCCAAAATTCATAAGATGACACTGCAAAGATATGGAGCATTTCTGCTCTCTGGTTGCACTGGCACACTATGTGCTGCTTAGCACAAATACAGACACCCTTTTACAAAGGATTATTTTTGTGCAGGAAGCGATACCTTGCTACACAAAAACAATCCTGAGAGGTATATTTCTCTATGTGCTGCAAAATGCAGCTGTTAGACCTGACAGCCTTAAGGTGGTCTCCCCCAACTTTTGCCTTCCTCCTACACTTTTCGGACCTCTTTTTTACTGGTATTAAGACTCTGAGCACCTTACCACTGCTAACCAGTGCTAAAGTGCTTGTGCTCTCTACCTGAAACATGGTAACATTGGCTCATACCTAATTGGCATATTTAATTCAGATATAAGTCCCTCGTAAAGTGCAGTGCATGCACCCATGGCCTGTAAATTAAATGCTACTAGTGGGCCTGCAGCACTGGTTGTGCCAACTACGTAAGTAGCCCTTTAACCATTTCTCAGGCCTGCCAACCTGGCTAAATAAAACTTTTGCCAGGCCTAACCTCCCCTTTTTATACATATACATCACCCCTAAGTTAGGCCCTGGACAACCCAGAAGGCAGGGTGCAATGTATTTAAAAGGCAGGGCATGTACTTTTAAGGTGTACGTATCCTGGCAGTGTAAAACTCTCAAATTTGTTTTCACTATAGCGAGGCCTATATCTTCCATAGGATAAAATTTGGATAACCTTATTACATTTTATAAGTGTAATTTCCAATTGGGCAGAGATGAACTCTTCAAGTCTGGTGCCTCTGAAATCACAATTTAAAATTCAAAATTATGGTGAAGTCGAATTTTAAATTGAAATTTTGAAAATCCAACTTTTAGAAAGCTGGCATTTTCTTGCTTTAGCCATTTGGTACGTGTAGCCTGTCTCTAATCACATGACTGGGTGTAGTTGGCAGTTGAGCTTTATGTATTCCTCTTAGACAGTCACACACAATTGGAGCTTAGGTGTGTTCTGTCCAAACACAAAGGGCGTCATATCCCCTGTAGTGAGTCTGAAGCCAGAGCAGGAAGAGAGGATATATGTGCACTTCAAAGGCATGTCTTTGAAGTCTCCTCCACTTCAAAGGCACCACTGGGTATTGGTACTTGACCTCAGACACCACAACTTCAGTACACTTCTGGACCAGTGGATACTCTGCAAGTAAAAAGGACGGCTGTGCTGTTGAAGGACTGCCACTCTGCTGGACTGCACTCTGCTGGACTCCTGCTTTACTGTGCTTATCTGCTGCCCTCTTGCCTGGGTAAGAAGGATTGGACCTGCATCTCTTGAACCCAGAACACAAAGTGACTCAAGGGGCTAGTTGGCTGGCTTCCTGATCTAAAGCCTAAGGGACATAACAGGCTTCCAACCCACTTTCATCTGCAGCTGGACTCTGCCATCTGTGAGTCTCCCCTACCAAGTGGTGCCACCCCAGTCCTGGACCTTTGGAAGTGGGTCTAAGGTGCTTTGCAGCAGAATCAATGCATTTTCTCTGCTTAGCGACACATCCCCAAGCACAATCAACGCATCTCCATGGCTGAGTAGCGCATCCCTGTGCAGAACTGACACATCGCCACTGCTGCATGGATTGGACCCATTGCAGAAGACTCACATTGTCACCGTAACCCACTTCTTGGGACCAATGCATCACCTTTAGAACCACCACTACAAGAAGCTTTCCCTGGCACAGCTTCTCTCATCTCTCATTAACGTCAGCGTCGATGATGACACCGAACCTCCACATCGCAGCTCCACTTCTGATCAGAACCGACGCATTGCCTCGATTGCGGCATCTCATCCTAGATGCCAGACTTCACATCGCAAGCCTTATCGATGAGATCCTCGATGCTGACGCAACAGGACCTCACACGACTGCCCCGCAACATCTTGCAACCAGTGCATCTTCGATGCGGATCCACACAATGCTCCCCAACCGGACTTCACATCACAAGCCTTGTCGATGAGATCCTCGATGCTGACACAACACGACCTTACACCACTGCCTCGCAACATCTTGGAACCAGCGCATCTTCGATGCGGATCCACGCAATGCTCCCCAACCAGGACTTAAGGTTCTCTGTTCAGCGGGTCTCTGTAACCGGCCCATGCTCCATAGTGGTTGGCCTGAATTTGTGACTTTGTCCCAGTCTGGCACGACTTGATATCCCAAATAGAGCTTTGTGCTTTTTGGCGTTATTTTTCATTATAAACTTTCAAATGCAATATCTCCTGTTCTGCTAATTGTATTTTTGTCATTTTGATCTTGTTTTATTTATTCATTTCAGAGCTAGTTTTCTAATCTGGTGTGGAATCTTTTTGTTAGGTTTGTTTTACTGTTTTATTGTTAAAGTGTTGGAAAAATACTTTACACACTGCCTCTAAGTTAAGCCTGACTGCTCTGTGCCAAGCTACCAGGGGGGTGCACAGGCTAATTTGGGGTTTGCTTGTACCTTACCCTGACTTGGATTGTGGTTGTTGCTTGACAAGGGGTTACACCCCAGTCAACCAACAACCCATTTTCTAACAGCAGCACACATGGAAAGAGATAGGAACGATGAGAAATAAAAATAGTTCTCCTTGCTACCCCTCTGTTGGGTAGGCACAACATTATGGTGCAAACTCAGGTATACAAGTCTTTTTAAATGTGAGTATGTGTCAAAATACATGGGTGGATAAATGGGAACGCCCATGCTCCACCGATGTAATGCCTACCTGAAGCAAAGTAACGCAAGGCAGTGCTATGCTCAGTCTTACATTACTTCGCATTTATTAAACCATGTAAAGTGGCTTTGCATGGCTTAATAAATGCCAAAAAAGGTTTTGCATCACAAAAGTGACAAAGCCCAAGGGCAAAATCATAGTAAATATGGGCCCATGCACCCTGCCTTAGGGCAATAAGGCCTACTTAGGGATAACTTATTAATATTTAAAATAAAGATTAAGGTCTGCTAAATTTGGTTGTTTTGACAGTTCGAATTTGTAGTTTTAAAACAGCACAGTCAGACTACAATGGTAGGTCTGCAGTCATGTTCTACTGTCACTATATTGGGTGTCACAATGGGTGCTGCAGTTCGTTAGTGCCACTTAACTAACAGGCCCTGGTACATTTTGTACCATATACTAGGGACTTACA
Source organism: Calotriton arnoldi (assembly GCA_963921515.1). NCBI lineage: Eukaryota > Metazoa > Chordata > Amphibia > Caudata > Salamandridae > Calotriton > Calotriton arnoldi. The sequence continues at coordinate 3,636,653 of CAWUFW010000526.1, read as the reverse complement.
GGTACGTTTTTTTAAATAATGTTCTTATTTTTAAAGACATTTCCACCCTTCTCCAAATCTTCCCCCAACACAGGAGCGGGCTCAGAGTTATCAGATCCAACACTTGAACAAGCCCAAGCTCTGACTGAACAGAAAAAGCTGGGGTAGAGTGTGAAACCTGAACCATTCTACGAAGAAAATTATTTTCAACCGCTTGGATTCGATCCAGCTTAGCGTACCCACAAGCCTCACTACCATATTGTAACTGGGAAATACACTTGGCCTGGTAAATTTTTAACAGATCCCTCGGCACCCTAGAGCTAACCCTCTGTGCAAAACTAAAAACCGTCCTCATAGTTTTTAAAAACTCAGATCTCTTAGCCTCCACCAAAGATTTTCAACAATTATTTGCATCAAATAAAATCCTCAAATAGGGGAACACCTTCACTTTGCCCAGGGTAGAATTAGCCACCTTAAAAGTCTTACTCCCAGTTGATTTAGGGCCTTCTACCATCACATATGACTTCGAGAAATTAGCAGCCAGATCGAGATTCCCCATGAAAGACACGTAACTGGCCAGAAGTAAGTCCAGCCCCTGAGCGGTTAGTGCCATAAGAACTGCGTCATCCGCATTTAATAACACAGGGAGAGGGAGAAATATGTCACCAGTCTTGGGGAGATCCGCGCAGCTGATAACAGCGCGGACTCAAGTCCATTTACATACAGGGTAAATACAAAAGGAGCCAGAATGCATTCTTGACGCACACAGGTAAGTTAATTATTCCAATCAGGAGTAAACTAATTTCAGAATATTAAAAGGGGGAGTTCAGGCTCTTTACCTCTGGTTCGGTTAGCAGGGATGAAATTATGCAGCCAGCAAAAACAGTCAGGGAAACAATCTGGGAGTGCTCCAAACAAAATGTGGCCATTCCCTGCACATCCCAATATGTCTCTTCAAATAAATCTCATGGATCTAAATGCAAACACAAATGAATACAAATGGAGCTAAATACAAACACAAATGAATACAAATGGAGCTAAATACAAACGCAAATGAATACAATTGGAGCTAAATACAAACACAAATGAATACAATTGCAGGTAAAGCAGGTGTAAATGCAATTCTCACAAAAATGAAACGATGTTGTGACGATGTGGCCTCTAAAGGACAGTATACAAAACACTAATAAACAGCATTAACCCAAAAAGGCCTTCAATTGGCATTAAGAGCAGCAGTTCTTCACAGTTACCCAGTACTGCAGGCAAATGCTGCTTGAAGAAATAGCCCTTTAACAATCAATTTTCCAGGTGCTCTAGGCCATGTTGTCTGTGGTTTCTATGGTGTTGAGTGGCTCAGAAGTAATGTTTACTTAAACGCTAAAAGCATTTTCACCTGACAAGCTTGCTCATCGATTAAGGCCTGGAGTCATGTTTCCTTCGTGGCTTTTCATTGCATCAGCTTCTAAGAAAAGTGTTTGCAGGATGGATTTTACAGTTTGTTTTCAAATATCGTTGCTGGCATTTTCACTTCCATCGTTTCCTCAAGTTAGTTTCCCATTAGGATACACTGATAAAACAACTTTACCTTGAAAAGTTACGTTATTTGGGAGTTTGCCCTAGGTAACGGATACAAGTAATGTGATGTTCATCGCACTCACACATTGCTGGATGTGACAAAGTGACCACACTTCCTCCAGCCCGATTTGTTTTGGCAGGTCAAACTTGCGCAACTGCATATGTAAAGACCTGGTGAATGCAGGAACATGCAAACTTTGTTGTAGAAAGCACCAAAATCCACATCTTATGCATCATTTTATATAGCTTAATGTGTAACAGGCAATACTTATCGCCCCAATAAAGTCCGATCCCCAGGGTATTGGTATTTATTGGGTACAAAAAATATCATCTACCCTCACAGGGCACTTGTAATTGAACCGAAAGTTCTATAAACAGTGGGGATGATCCCTCCTCCATACAGCATCGCAGTCAGGTGTGGTCTAAATGATCAAGGGGTATTTTAGCAGGACCCCGGGCAAGAGAGGTAAATATGAAACAGATTAACCCAATACTGATACCATTATACACCTTTCTTTTTCAGGTCTACTTTTTGAAAGTGCAGTTGTCAAGGAGACCTAATAGTTACAATATATTTAGAGAGTGCTTTGGGGCTGCCCTTTTTGAAAATTAGCTTTTTCCGATCAGCTTTTATCAGCCATTGGCTTGAGACTTTGTCAATCACGTCTTAGCTGGGCTTATGGAGCATTCATCTTCCATCTAATGCTATTGGCTCTTTGGATGTATCCTTCCACCTTCACTGGAGTGCTTGCATTGAACTTTATGAGGGACTAGTCACAACTATAGCCCTCACTGACTGCTCCTATTTTCTCCCTCCAATGTATATCTCTCTATTGTGCTAACACTGAATGTGTGAGTACTTCAAACCCAGACCTTTTACTTTGATATTTCTCGTTTTAGCAAACTTTTAATGAGCTCTGTAGATTTTTTTGTTAACAATAGCGTCTGTACACCAAGGTAATTTACATTTTTTGAAGAAAAACAAGCATCTTTGATCAGCTTGGATTTATCATTATATTGTAATATGCTCGTTCTGTATAGTAAATCAGGCACACAGGAAAGCATAAGAAGGCATTAAATGTTCACTACGTTGTGGAGCTTGTCTTTCTTTTTGATTTGTCATTCCAGTTGTTTCTGATGTAATCAGTGAACATAAATTCAACTTTTTCCACGATGCAAAAGCAGAAATGTATAATGAGGGGAAGCAGAGGTGGAAACATTACCACGTCTGTTGTAGTCTATTAGTGTGAGAGTGAAAAAAACATCCTGCGAGAATCAAGCAATTTCCTGTCACCACTTCTAGCTGGAAGATAATGTTAATGAGGCACCAGCTATCTTCTAATTCCAAGGAAGGCGGAATGCAGCTACTGTTTATCTAAAAATCAAAGGATGGAAAAATCTGTTTTACCTTTCAAAGAAAAATGCATTCTTTAGCATGTTGCTAAAAAGTAATTACAAGCAGAGAAGCAGATTGATGTATGAGAGCAACTCTACAGAATACAGGCTTTGTTGAAAACAGTCAGCAGAGTAAAACAAAATGAAGTGGTATTTTAATCAATGTGGTATTTGCTTCTGCAGCTCAATATATGCACTGCAGGCTGATTTCATTCGCCTTCTGCTATGATCTTAATTACATCCTTGAAAAATAACTCTTGGCAAAACTCTTCAGTTTAATCATTTAATGATCAATTTCTGTATCTATGAAAAACTGGCATCATCTGCTTGAAAATAAACTTGCACAAAAAAAAACCAATTTGTTGAAAAACAAGGGATCATTTCATGAAGGCTAATTTGATGTCTGAGATGAGGTCAAAACTAGCATTTGCGTTTGGCTACAACATTAAGATGTGCACTAATCATTCAGGAATGACTTGCAGATAATTACAACATGCATCTTAAAGATAATGCCAGTTGCGTGGGTGGTATCAGGCATATATGCAGATTTATGATTCCATTGTGCAAACACATATGACCATCCATTATAAATGCTCTAAACATGAAATCCACTAAAGTAATTTCACGCTGTTCACTATGTTCAATGACATCATGATCAACAAACCAGCACTCGGGCGCGTGGCTTGAACGCCACCTAAGATGGCTGCCTGATCGGGAAGCTCCTCCACACAATGGAGCCTTCATCACGGTGTTAGAAGGTCACCCTTTTGCCCTGTTCACCCCCATTGTTTTGCTGAATGATACTGGTGGTAACTGAATCTGACTGGGCTCTGCTAGCAGGCCCAGGCCAGTGCTATGTTTAAAATACAACACATGTATAGGGTACACCAAGTGTTAGGGTACACTTACAATTGGCCTGACAGACCCTATAAGTCCCTAATAGGTAACTGGCAAAGGGAATTAATCTGCCTATAAGTCCCTTGTAGATAATAGGGCATGGCGGTTAAGAAGCACAGCAGATTTTATGCACTTTGCATGTGTGCAGTGCTGTGTGGCTGTCTGTCATTTTAAATGCAGCCTTGCCCTTCAGACTAAAAGTAAATTCTTACAATTGGTATGACCTACCCTATACGTCCCTAGTAGATAATAGGGCCAGGGTATTGAAACTACCTATAAGACCCTAGCACATGAAAGGGCATGGAAGTTTAGAGGCCAGCAGCCTTTGTTGCATTTGCATGCGTGCACTGCTGTGTGCCTGAGGCAATTTGAAAAGCAGTCCTGCTCTGCAGCACTGCTTTTAAATGCAAACTGTGCCCAAACTTGACTTTGGTGCTAGGGGCACGTAAAAAGTGATAATCTACATTATATTCACATATTAGGTACCCCCAGTGTCTCCCTTTGGTGCCCCAGGGGTGGGAGGTCATGTAATTATAAGCAGGGTCCTTATAAAAGATGTTTTATATGCCCTGGGGATAGAGAAATAGCACATTTCACTTACCCCCATTGTATTAAGGTCCCTCACAAAATCGAATTTGGTCCTATGAGCCATGTGAGGTGAGGATCCACATTATGTTTACATATTCAGGACCCCCAAGGTCTTCCCTAGTTGTCCCAGTGGTGGGGATCATGTAACTATAAGCAGGGTCTTTATAAAATATGTTTTGTATGCCCTGGTGATGGAGAAATTGCACATTTTATTTTTCCCATTGTAAATACCTAGCTACATAGGATAGCATTGCAATAGTTTATGGACGCATAAATATTGCTAGGAAATGAATAAATATCATTCAAAGACTTAGAAGAATGCTATTGATAAATCCAGCAATATACCATTGCTGAACTTATCCTAAATTGTACAGATAAGACGTTATAATACTTTCTTGACTGCAAGCCAAAATTCAGCCTTCCTGCAGTCTTCCCTGATTGATCATAGATTAAAGGATTAGCCACGCTGCTTTGATGAAGTGATAAGAGGCTCATCAGTGGAGAGGCTATCTGCTGGAGAGGGTTCTACAGGAGCTTGACCCCAGAGAACACTGAATAAAGATGGGAGAGGTACAGAGCCTCTCAGATTTGCTGCTTGAAACTAAGAGATAAAGTAGCATTGCAATGCTGGAAACTTGGTTTGCATTCTGACTGATTGCGCCTGGGGCAATATCTAGAACTACAGCCCTATGGATGTGCTTTGCTTCAAAAGGATTAAATAGTGCAAGCTACAGGTTAGCAGAGCGCACCTGCACCATCACCATCACCACTAAGAGTCCCCTTCCTGGAGTGTGTCCAGTGGACTCGTAAGGGTTTTGTCTAGGTGCATTGTGGAAATTATGGTCCCAACCTTTCAAGGACCATCTTGGAACTTTCAAACCCTTGGATTGTGTTTTGGACCCTCAGGAGGAACTTCAGGAAGAAGTTCCAGAAGTTTGGAGCAACTTTGGAAAAAATGCTCCATAAGGTGACCGGCTCAACTGTGAGTACCAAGCCGGCCACCTTAAACCACGACCCAGCCCGGATTCCAGGTTCATCCCGCTGAAGAGCTGTGGAGGTATGACTTCCAGAGTTTGACCGGTAGCTCCTTGAAAGTCAAGCTGGGGAACCCTCTCCGAATCCGGACTGGTGAAGAGCGTCAAAGGACCTCGGAAGAAAAAGTTCCAGAAAGGTTTCTAAGTCCGAAGTAAAAATTTTGATTGGGGCCTCCTGCTTAGTGTATCCAGTCAGGGCTCCATTGTGGTCAGCCTGAAACTTTGACTTGTCCCAGTCAAGTATGATCAGATGTCCCAGAGTGGCCCTATAGGGTTTTAAGCACCAGAAAGTGGTAATGCTTTGAGAAATTCATATCTCCAGTTCCCTACATTGGGGTTTTGTCGTTTTGGTGTCTATTTGTTCATAAAAATATTTACTATTTTTATAAATTAGTGTTCAGATTTTTATTGTGTGTTGTGTCTTACTTATTTAATGTATTGGTGTTTTTAAATGCTTTACATACCTGTCTCCTAAGTTAGGCCTCACTGCTCGGTTACAGCTACCAAGGGTTGAGCAAGGGACTCATTTATTGAGACCTTTACTGGACCCTATACCGTGTTAGTGGACTTATTAATGGTGATAGGTGCATACTTACCCCTACCAATAACCCACTTTCCAACATTTTGGTGTTCAGCAGTGTGGATGAGGACTTGTGTTTAAAGTACACCATATAGGGGTTAAGTGAGACTTGTAAAAATCCTCTAAATTGTCTTAGAAGAAAAGTTTTGAGTTTTGAATTTTTTGAATTTTGACTAAACTAACTTTTAATCCATTGTTTTGATTTTTCCAAATTTGTTATAAGTCTGATGGATAGTTGTTGAGACCCAAAACTGGGGATACCATGGAGCTGGAGCTGGCTAACCTGACTAAACTCAGAGTGGCTGAGGTTAGGGTTTTGTGTAAGGCTAGGGGTCTACCTGTTACTAACATGATTAGGAAGGCAGAGTTGATTAGGTCCCTGAAAGCCGGGGCCAGCCCAGCCCCAGAGAATGAAGGGTGGGAGGAAGGTGCCCCTCCCATGTCACCCAGAAAGAGGGTGAGGATGATGCCACTTCCATTGTTTCCAGTGTTACAATTCCAGATGGTGGGAGGAGAGCGGGGTCCCCTACTCAGGAACCATCACTGCCCCTTGCAGAGAGGCAACTGGAGACCCAACTAGCTTTAATAGCTTTGAAGCAGAGGAAACTGGAATTGGTTGAGAAAAAGTGAGAAAGGGAAGAGGAGAAAATAAATGGTGGCAGTGATAATGATGAAGAGGTTGAGATGTCCAGGAGTGGTGGGTTTGACCACAAGCTTCCCAAGGGTATAGTACCCAGGTACATGGAGGGGGATGATATTGACAAGTGGCTGACTGCATTTGAAAGGGCCCTTGAGATGATGGGGGTCCATTGTTTGTTGCTTCTTCAAGAGGCTTCTCCAAAGACTCTCTCAACAGGCACAATGGCTTCCTCACAGGGTGTACAAACAACAGCTCAAAGGGACTGAAACCAACCCCTTTTTGTGGAACCTCCCTGTAGGCAAACAGTAGTCATGGGAGGAGAACATCCCATTTCCTCCTGAGTTTTCCAGACAACGCATTGATCATGCCCTTCAGGGTCTTTTTGAACCTCTCCACCGGACCGTTAGTCTGGGGGTGATATGGGGTGGATAACTTGTGAGTAACACCACACTCATCCCACATCACTTTCAGATAGCTGGCCATGACATTCGTGCCCCTTTCTGAAACAACCTCTTTTGGAAAACCCACTCTGGTGAACACACCAAGTAGGGCCCAAGCCACTACAGGAGCAGTGACTGTCCTGATGGATATTGCCTTAGTGAATCTTGTGGCATGGTCCACTACCACCAAGATATACTAATTCCCTGATGCAGTTTGGGGTACTAGGGGACCCACAATGTCCACCCCCAAACTCTCAAAGGGAGTCCCAACCACTGGCACTGGTACCAAGGGAGCCTTTGATCTGCCCCCTGGCCTGACAGGTGCCACAGGAGCTACAGAACTCCTTTACCTTTTCAGTCATATGGGGCCAATAGAAATGGTTCACCAACTGGTTCCAAGTCTTGCTCTGCCCCAAATGACCTGCCAAGGGGATATCATGCCCCAAAGTCAGTATGAACTCCCTGAACTTCTGGAGCACCACCACTCTCCTGGTGGCCCCCTCTTTGAGGTTTCTGTCCTCAGTATAGAGCATTCCATCTTCCCAGTAGATTCTGTGGAATGTTCCAGATTTTAGCCGCCATCATAAAGCATTTGGTTTACGTCAAGCTTCTTTTTGGATTTCCGGTTTGGCTTCAGCTTTCTCGCCATTATGGCTTGATGTCAAGATAGCTGTACTTCAACCATTTTCAACAAAAGAGGTTGTCTCTTTCTCATTCTAAATCCTCTTTTATCACCTCTCCCCTTTTTAAACACACTTGTTTCTTGATACACTCAAGGGCCCCTTTGTTTCCTCCCCGTGAGGTGGGGAGGAAACTCATAATATTCTTGGCAGTGCCCCAGCGGCACCTTCCAAGCATATTGCGGCCTCAGGACCAACGCGCCACCCCTGACATCGCAGCTCCCTGGTGGTTGCGGCGGTCCCCTCACGGTCCAACGGCCTCACTTGTAATGAGAGAGTCGAACAACTGGTGGGGCAGTCCATGACCACCACTGCACCCAACCACCACAGGTTTGTCGGTCCTCGTAATTGGGCCCAAAATCAGCTGCTGTTACTTAAATCCTATTTTTTATTTACCACAGAATGTTCGAAATTTTCACAGGATATCTCTTCCAAATGCCGGTCTTGTGATTATCCCCACTGTGATATTATGCATATGCTATTTGGGTGTCCAAATACATTTTCCTTTTGGCACAAAGTCTGGCCACAAATTACACAAATATTTACATTGCAACATTCTTTTAACATTCTCCATCTCTTTTTAGGAACATTGACTAATGGGTTTTCCCCCTCCTTCCCTAACTGTAAATTGCTGGATATTTTCTTAGCCCCTGCCTTTCAACAAATTGCTTTTAATTGGAAATGTCTATCTAAATTATCATGTAAGGTGTGGTGGGAATGCTTTTTTTCCCCATTATAAACTAGATATGTCTCAATGCTCTACTTCTGCCTAATGGTCATTTGTTATTGTTACCTTTGACTTCTTTTCTTAACAACAGTACAAATTGTATGTCATCTACATTTTGTACATATTAGAACATTTCCAATCACCATGAATATTTACCTCTCTGTGGACCTTACTTTTACAGGTTATTATTGGCTATTATTTTCATTGATTCAATTTTTTAGGACATCGCTAGGTTTTTGTTATGGATTTACAATTTATGAGATTATTTGATTTATCTTTAAGTACTGTCACTCTCATATATTCCCTTTCCTCCTCCACGGCCCTTCTTCACCCCTCGAAATTAAAAAAGACTTGCATTGTTTAATCTGATTTTCTTTTCCATTGTAATAGATTTATGCATTTTCTCACTTGTCCGCTCTTTTTTGTTTATATTGTTATTTAACAACCACGCCTTCAACATCAACAACCCTCATCACAGAAGACCAGCAATCATAGGCCCGGTCCACCACTGCTGAAGGAACATAGCAGAGAAGGATTGAACTTCTGCACTCTCCAAGAAACACCCCAAGCATTCGGGCAACCTAGTGAAAGATAACAAGAATTTTAATGGCTGGGTCACCACCTGTGCCGACACCCTGACCACTCACAAAGAAAACCGAACAGCAAGAACACAAACTCAGGCAAACTGGTTCACTGAAGAAAACAGTATGGCCAAGCGGCACTGCAAACAACTGGAACACAGATGAGGAATGAGCCAGGGAGCCACAGACAAGGACGTCTTTGAATCTGCCATAATATGCTGCCATCAGCAAATTCTCAACACCAAGCAGATGGTCCTCACAAACCTCATCGACATCAGCTCCAACAGCAACAAAGACATTTCCTCTATTATCAAAGACTACCTTGCCCAAAGCCACTCCCAGCACCATCACCCAAACACAATAACTATGCAACAATCTCCCAGATTTTTACAGCAACCAAATCAAAGTCATATTTGACAAGTTCGACTCTCAACCTGATCCCAGCAACCTTACAGCCAGTCTGTAAATCTTGAACATTGACAGCACGAAGACCAAAATTGAACACCATCCCCACTGAGGAAACCGCCCCAATCATGGGGTCCATCCACTTCATGCCCCATCAGACTCATTTCCCCATTACGCCTTCAAGAAAGAACTCATCCCCATCAGCAACGCCCTCACCCGCATCCTCAACACCTCCATGGACACAGGCACATTTCTGGATGCATGCATCGGTCAATGCTCTACTGAAGAAGGCCTCAGGAGACCAGGCCAAGCATGCGAACTACCGACTGGTCTCCCTCCTACCTTACCCAGCCAATATCCTAGTGACAGTCATCGACAGACGCCTCACCAAAACACCTCCTCAAGCTCCAGCTCCTCATAACTACACAGTCAGGATTTAGACCCAATCACAGCTCAAAAGACAGATCTCATTGTAGCAACAGATGACATCTGGATGATAATAGATAGATTCTACTGGATCTCTCAGCAGCATTTGACATGGTCTTCTACCCCATCCTGATCAGACGACTGAACTGGGCTTGCCTTCAGGGACCTGCCCTCCATTGGATCTGCTCATTCCTAACAGAAAAACTTAATCAATTAACCTGCTGCCTTACTCCTCTGAAGCCTAGGACCTCATCTGTAGAGTACCTCAAGCCTGCTCCTAACTCAGCCCACCATCTTCAACATCTACATGACCCAAAAGTCATCTGCGTCCACAACATCATCATTCTCTCCTACTACACCAATGGTATGCAACTTATACTGCCTCAAGCTGAACACCAACAAAACAGAAGGAGTGGTTTTCAGAAAGGATGCATCACTCTGGTGGCCTAGAAACCTCGGACACCCCCCCACCCACAGCTATTATCGATAACAAGCTAGACATGTCCGTCCTGGCCAACACCATCACCCATCCTGCTTACACCTTCTGAGGATGCTGAGAAAGATGTGCAAGTGGTACCGAACAACACTAGGCTATCAACATTGAACAACATCAACTTCTCATCACCAGCATGCTGGAGTATCGGAACTCTCTCTAGGCAGGGATCACCAAGCACCTCATGCAGAGATTGCAGACCATCCAGACTGCAGCAGCCAGACATGTCCTCAACATCCCACGGGGTCGCACAGCACACTACACCTGGGAGAGCTCAACTGGCTCCCCATGCACTATTGCACACAGTTCAAATGGTGTTTGGCCAAAATATTGAATAAAACATATAATGTGGTACATAAATATCATGTCAAGAATATCAGGATGACAAAAATTGAGTATCGAAAGGAAGAATATTGTCTTAATAAGTGTTTTGTTTAATATTGTAAAAACTATAGTTTTTTAAATATCGTTGTGTATAATATTGTTTTAATGAGTTAATTTATAAGTATTTTTTGTAATGTGTTTTATTTTATTTTCATGTCAATTTTGGGTTAGTATGTTTTGTAATTTTTAGTATTTGTAAACGTTTACAAAAACGTTTAATTATAATTGTATTTATGTTTATAATTAATGTATATGTAAGTATGTTTTAGGAGCTGGATGTTTGGTTTTTAGGGGGAAAGGGTGGGAAGATTATTAAAATTGATGATTATTATTTGTATGTATGCTAATTTATATAAAATATGTAAACAGTTATTTATTAATTTCATTTTTTTTAATGTAAATAATTTTAATTCATTATTTTGTTTCTTAAAACATGTATGTTAATTATCTAATATTTTGAAAATATATGTTTATTTGTCTGTATGCAATTTAATACATTTTGAAAATTTGTAAGATAATTTGTTAATTTAAAAAAAGATAATTAGTATATTTAACTAATAACCTTTTTATGTTTAGTATCAACATTGTATTGTATTGTAATTGCATTTATATTGCGCTCACTACCCCTGACGAGGCGTCAAAGCACTTTTTCGGCGAGTAGCACGCTACTGCGGGACCCATAAAGGATTAGTGTTGAATTAGTATAGTGAAACATGAAAGTAATTTAAGTGGTGGATGGGTTAGTCAGTTATTTGGATTCGGAAGGATAGCTGAAGGATAGAAGAGGAAAAAAGGTTTGTATTTATATAGCGCTTGTTACCCCTGATGGGGTGTTGAAGCGCTTTTTTGGCGAGTAGCATGCTACTCCGGAAACCCTTAAAGGATTAGTGGTGAATTAGTATGGTGAAATATGAAAGTAATTTGAGTGGTGGATATTAGTCAGTTATTTGGAGTGAGAAGGATAGCAAAGGGATAGAAGGGGAAGAAAGGTTTGTGTTCATATAGCACCTGTTACCCCTGATGGGTGTTGAAGTGCTTTTCTGGTGAGTAGCACGCTACTCCGGAACCCATAAAGGATTAGTGTTGAAAACTAGTATAGTGAAATATGAAGTAATTTGAGTGGTGGATATGTTATTCAGTTATTTGGATAGAGAAGGGTAGGCGGCGAGATAAAAGAGGGAAAGAGGTTTGTATTTATATAGCGCTTGCTACCCCTGATGGGGTTTTGAAGCGCTTTTTGGCGAGTAGAACGCTACTCTGGAACCCATAAGGATTAGTGTTGAATTAGTATAGTGAAATATGAAAGTAATTTTAGTGGTGGATATGTTAGTCAGTTATTTGGATTGAGAAGGGTTGGGGTGGGGTTGAAAAGGGAAAAAGGTTTGCATTTATATAGCGCTTGTAACCCTGATGGGGTGTTGAAGCGCTTTATTGTCGAGCAGCACGCTACTCTGGAACAACATTGATTTTAACTTGAAAATATTTATTTATGTTTACATTTAAATTGATAAGTAATATTTTTCATGTATTAAAAATTATTCACAGTATTTGAATTTGTTATCTTACTTTAGAAATCTTTATTACATTAATTATTTTCTAATCATTTGTGTATAAAATATTTTAAAATGATAAATGCAAATTTAATATCCTAACGTATTTACAAATTTCATTTTTTTAATATTTTTAATTTTTATGTTGATAATGTAGATAATATATAATAAAATACATGTATCTTTTAAAATTAATCATATGTATGCATTTTAGATTGTATTAAATTAAATAAATTACAATATTGTTATATTTCTACTTAGATTATAGTGTTATAATTTTGGTAAATGTGAATATAATTTACAAATTCATGGGTGTCATTATAAATGATTATATGTTGTATGCATATTTAAATGCATACATGGTATATTAATATATAATATTAAATAATGTTTTCAATTTGTTTATCGGAATATTGATAGTTTTATTTAGATTTTATGCCAGAGTTTTTAAATTATTTAGTTATATCATTCAATGTAATGTGTAAATAAGTTAGTGCTATAAATTATAAATAATTATTTCATATGATAACTTGTAATGTTAAATATATTTAGGAGATATTTTTTATGTAATGGAGTGTTATAAGTATTGTTTTTATTTATTTGAAAATTAAATTTTTAAGATGTTTTACTATGGAGTATAGATGGTAACTGTAACCTCTTTAGTGTTCAACACCTTCTCCTAAATGATTTAGATTGAAGTGGGAATAGTAAATGTAAACCCTTTAGTGTCCAACATCTTCCTTAAAATTGTTTAGATTGGAGAGGGAATAATAAATGTAACACCTTTAGTGTACAATACATTCTAAAAATGGTTTATATTGGAGTGGAATAGTAAATGTAACCAATTTTGAGTCTTACATGACGAAGGGCTGGCGGCGGAGAACCACGCCTCCGCGTAGCCACAGGTGATTCCTCTTCACCTCGGCAGCGTCAGCATCGGCAGCGGCAGTGTTTGATGGCGGCGGAGGCTGCCGCAGCAGGAGCAGCTAGGTGTTTTTTCGGATGGTGATTTACTGTTGATTTACTGCTGCGACGCCTCGACTTTGCAGGACGGTGGCTGTGGTTCTGGACCGGCATTTGGGCTGGAAACCAACTTGCTGGAAACTAACGACCTGTGATTCGAGCTGCAACATGAGAGGTGGACGAGTTGGGCTGGAGTTCGGCTCTACAGCGAGTTGTGCGAACTGAACAGCACAGGAATCAGGTCTGATCGGGCGCTAACTCGGTTGACAGGCTGAGTTCAAGCGGCTGCCTGGATTTAACAATGTCAGGAGACAGGTGAGGAGAGGGGAGTCAAGGAGCTTAAAAAAAAAAGAAGAAGAAAGGAGGGAGAAGTTGTCTGAGGGAAGGTAGGAAAAAGCAGAGAAAGCGAGGAAAAAGCAGTTGCTAAACAATGGAGAAGAAAACTGGTGGCAGCAAAACGGCTCGGCACAATAGGATAAATAGCTATCATGTCAAGAGCGATGCTGCGACAAATTTAAAAGTTAAAACGCGCTTGGCGCTCTCAAAGAAAGTAAGTGCCTCCGTAGCTAAAATGGGACAGAGAGCTGACTGTCCATCCATCTGCTCTAGCTTTGAGAGCTCTGAAGAAGAAGGGACCCTGGAGCAGTGCGGGGGGCTCCTCGAAGATAGGACAGACGTGCCCCAGGCTATAAGAGAGGACATTGCTGCCATTCCAGGAAAGGAGGGGAACTCCCTGGCTGGAGATAACAAAGGAGAAGGGAGCACTATTAAAGAGTTCCCCCTTTTTAATAAAAAGAGCCAGCAGTCGATGCAACAGGAGACAGCAGAACAGACTAATGTGCTCGTCAATGATCAACACATATTTTCACTGCCCCCTGTAATGGTTAAATTAGGAGTAAGATCTCCCCAGGCTGTCTCTCCACTAAATCTCCTAAAATCTGCTTTGATTCAGTCTCCCTCTCCTCCCTCTTTAAATATTCTACAACCTAAGTCAAGCGGCGCTACCCAAGAAGTGGAGCCTCAAACTCAAAGTCTATTCAGAGAAGCTCAAACTTTGAACCCGAGTGCCATATGTCAGCTCGATCAAGAACATGTATTCGCACCGGAATTGGAATCACAACAGGGATATCCTCAAGATGGCCAGGACGCCGCTAAGAGGCAATTGATCAGGCCAGTAACTGGGCAAGCAGAGATAGCTACTTCAAATCCCAGTAATAATGCAGCCGCTGAAATTAATACCCCTGATGAAAGTGCTGAAAGTGCTTCAAGGCAGATTGATATTAAAGTTTTATTAAATACAATTCTTGAGGAGATCAGGGACATGAAGAAGTCACAAGAGCATGAAATTGCCTCTCTCCATCAACGCCTTAGCAAAATAGAAGAGGCGGTTGCTGGTCTCCCGGAAAAAATTCAAGAAGCAGAGACTAGAATTTCTAAGCTAGAGGACCAAATAGGCTCAATGTCGGTTAAACTTAACGAAACAACTAAGGATAAGAAGTTCCTCATGAGTAAACTCGAGGAGTTGGAAAACCATTCACGTCGATCAAACCTACGTATAGTAGGGGTCCCGGAGAGGAGTGAGGGGGTTCAACGAGTGCAATGGGTGGAAGCGTTCATTAAACAAAAAGTTCTGCCAGAGTATACCGGGGATCTGACGGTTACCAGGGCCCATCGGGTCCCATCACATCTGACACCGAATCTTAATACTCCCAGAACCATTCTAGTCAACTTCGCGGACTATAGGATCAAAGAAAAAGTTTTGACTAAAGCCATTCACCAGCGTCAATTTGCAATAAATGAGACATCAACCTGCAGAATCTTTTCTGATATGTCTGCTTCGGCTGCAAGGCGACGAAAAGAGTTTGTGAAACTACCTCTTCTGTTTAAGGCACAAGGCGCACAAGCGTCCATAGCACAACAGTCTAAATTACGCGTTCTCGTGCGGGGAAAGTATCATATCTTTTCCAACATAGAAGATGCCCAGGCGTTATTAGAGGAGATCTCGGTTGTTGAATGATAAGGGTCAACTTTTGGGTTCTTTCTTTTTTTTTTTGTGTCACGGTCCTGTCGGGGTGGGTGGGGGTCACCTAAGGTGCAATTCCAGGGCACCAAAAAAAAAACAATAAGGGTGGGGGCGATGTGGGCAGTGTGGTGGGGAGAATGGCCCGTATCACCAAGGTTGGGTAGGGTTAGGGCATTGCAGAAGGGTGGTGGGGGGTGAAAAAGAGCAGAATGGATTAAAAAAGAGAAAGGTGTTGAGAAAATATAAAGAAGGCGCACAAAAGGGGATCAAGCAGAAAAATGTTTTTTATTATATAGGAAGGAGTGGCTGGTTCATTAATATTGAAAAATGGGGCAAGTTTACCGATATGTTTAATTTAAATAGTAACCTTAAAAATGGTTAACAAGATTTGTATTCTTTCCATGAATGTTAATGGTATATCCAATAAGCGGAAGTACGGTAGCCTGATCAGATGGCTGACAGCCTTTTCCCCTCAAATTCTTTTCTTACAGGAGACTCATCTCAAAACAAACCAACCGAATTTGTTTATTCCTAAGTATTTTAGCAAGGCTTATTTTGCATCTGCACAGGCAGCTATAAGGGGGGTAGCTGTATATCTTGGTAGAGGGGTCAAATGGGATATCACTCAAATCACTAAAGATCCATTTGGCAGATGGATTTGGATTGTGTTAAAGGCAAATGGTAATCTGTTGAACCTGGTGAACTATTATGCACCAGTTGTTGATGATCATTTGGTGCTAAAAAGAAGAATTAATGATAAAGTTAGAGCGGCGCCCGGCCCAATTATTTTAGGGGGATTTTAATTTTATTCAAGATCTACAATTGGATACATCAAATAAAGCAAAAAAACAGATGAAACCTAGAACTAAAAAATTACTGGATTCCATGCAACAAGATTATCAGTTGGTAGATCCTTGGAGAAGAGCCCATGCTACACTAAAACAATTTACTTATTATTCTTCCCAATTTAAATCTGCTTCTCGCATTGATTTCTTTTTAGTGTCACGCTCCTTGAAATGTTCAAATACTGAGATTATAGCTAACTCATTTTCGGATCACTCTATAGTTAAACTAGTTGTTGATCTGGAATTGGGGGCCAGAAAGAAATCCAGGTGGCAGATGGATAGACTTCTTTTAATCAATCAGCAATGGGTTAACAACATGCATGAATGGATTAAACATTGCGGTACTGCAAGCCTATTCTCAGTTTGGGGCGCGTTTAAAGCCTCTGTAAGAGGTCAAATGATTGCTTTTATGGCAAAACAAGGTAAAGAGCGGAGATTACGGATTGAGGAACTCCAGAAAGCGGTAGAAGTCGCCTTGGTTAAAAAAGAGTGCTGGTTTTCGGCAAGGGGACGGGAAGCCGGGCAGGAATTAGAATTATCTAGGGCTAAACAAGAACTGCGAGAGTTCTTTGTCATGGAAGAGATTAGTTGCTCTAAAACATACCAACAGAAAATATATGAAGAGAGCCAGATGGTAGGAAAGCTACTGGCCTGGTCTTCAAGAGCCAAACAAGAAGCAGCGTTTATTGAGGAAGTGCTAATCCCTGGGACTCAGAATACAACTAGTGGGCAGGATACCATCTCAAAAACTTTTCTAGAACACTATACAAATCTTTATTCAACTGAATATAATATATCAATGCGAACTATTCAGACCTATTTTGATGACTTAGTTCTCCCGCAGATTACTGCAGGGCACAGAGAGGCTTTATTAGCTGATATATCACTAGAAGAAATTTCTAGAGCTCTGTCCTCAATGCCAGCAGGTAAGGCCTGCGGGAATGATGCTTTGCCGATCAAATTTTATAAAGTTTTTTCAGGTGAATTATTTCCATTCCTGCTTGAACTTTTTAATCAAATAAAAGATGGGGGCGATATCCCTGTGGCTTTCAAAGAATCTTCCGTAGTTAGTTTTGTTAAAAAGGGGAAGAATCCCAGGGAGGTTGGCTCTTATAGGCCTATTAGTCTTTTAAATGCTGACTATAAATTATTGATGAAAATATGGGCCAATCGAGTTTCACCGGTCGCCCAACAGGTAATACATCTAGATCAATCAGGATTTATAACAGGCCGGCTAATGTCATCAAATACGACTTTATTAATTCAAGCAATTGATTATCTAAATATTCAGAAAATTCCAGCAATAATAATGATGGTCGATGCCGAGAAGGCATTCGACCTTGTTAATTGGGATGCACTTTTCTATGGGTTAGAAAGGTTCGGTTTCCCTCGACAAATTATTACCATGTTGCAAAATGTCTATTCAGGTGACAAGGCCCAGATCAGGATTAATTCGGAATCAGCGGGCATAATCGATATAAAACGGGGGACACGGCAGGGGTGCCCCCTTTCGCCGGTTTTATTTGCTTTCTTTATAGAACCTCTTGCAGTGAGAATTAGGGACAATATAAATATCAGAACTCCAATAGAGGGTATGTCAAAAATCAAACTATTTGCTGATGACATCATCCTATATCTTAAACCTGAAAAAAATATTATTGATCAAATGTTAAGGGAGTTTACCCAGTTCGAGGCAATCGGAGGATATAAAATGAACCAAAAAAAAACGGAGATTTTGGCTTTGAATACTTCTTGTAATTCTCTTCCAGATATTTTAAAACAACAAGCGCTCTCTTTGGAGCCAATTAGGTATCTGGGAATCTATGTTTCTAATCAATATTTAGATCTTTATAGGTTAAATTATGGCGCAACACTCACTAAAATAAAAGATCTATTGTCAAAGTGGGCATTTCTTCCTCTTTCATTGATTGGGCGTGTAGCCCTTATTAAAATGTCAGTATTACCCCTTTTAATTTTTCTGTTTTCCAATATTCCAATAAAAGTTAATACAGTATTTTTTAAGGAACTGGAAACATTATTTCATCAGTTTATCTGGAACAAAAAAGTTCCAAGGCTAAAACTTCCTATTGTTCAGTTGGATAAAAGCTGGGGTGGATTGGCACTACCTCACATAAGAACATACTATGAAGCGGCATTTATGGATATTTTGGTCAGGATGCTTAACAACAGGGAGCTTTCGGAGGGTTTTTTTTTTTAGAAGGATGGTTGATGAAGCCGGAACTCAGCTTCTGGTCTTTTTAAAGATATCAAAATTGCCGAAAAAAGTAAGGTACAAGACTCTACAGACTTTTTCCTATAGACTCCAAAAAGTTTATTCTTTAAAAGCCAAATCCTCAGGCTTTAAATACTTGGATTTAATTGAGGCTAAAAGTTTGGGTCTTTATATTCGTAATAGTTTTATAAAAATCTGGAAGGTTGGTGGTTTTAGAGAACTAGGCCATTTTATTATAGGAGATAGATGTGCTACTTGGGAGGAGGTCCAGACGAGATGTGGTAGTCAGAGTAGGGTACTCTTTCTCAGTTTTCTTCAAATCAGAGCCTAGTTAGATAAATATTTATTTCCTGGCAATATAGGAGCCTCACCGCTTCTTGCCATAGTGTTTAGAACTAAATTACAAGGAATAGGGATTTGGTATAGAGTCTTTCAAAATCAGGGTGAGCCGATGGTCGTTACTAACCTTCTCGAAAAAATAAAAAATGAAGTATCCTGTGATTTCTCAATTAGAGAATGGCAAGGGATTTCTCAGTATGGCAATAAGTTACTCCGTGCTGCTAACTTCAAAAGGATGGCATTTCTATCTAGATGGATGGCCTACTATACCCCCTTGTTCTACATAAAATGTATCCTCAAGTCGAGAATAAATGCTTTAGATGCCATCAGGCGGGTGAGGGTGGCTGGTTACATATTGTTTGTAAATGCCCCAGGCTGTTTCAGTTCTGGGGGAGCTCTGTAGCAATTTGAGCAGTATTTTGGGAAATAATATACAACCAGAATCGGAGGCAATACTGTTTGGTTTGCTAAGACAAAACTTAAACCAGCCTCCCACGAAAGGGGGGAAAAGTTCCTATTTATCTCCTTCCTGGTGGCACGTTCATTAATACTTCAGAATTGGAAGAGTACAAAAGTTCCGACTTTTCTGGAGTGGTTTAAGAAAATGCAATATGTAAGAGGTTTTGAAAAGGTGTATGCGAAAAGGGTAGGAGCCGTTAAAAGATTTGCGTCTGTTTGGGAATTCTTAGATCTAATGGAAAAGATTCTTCAGGGATAGTGTATAGGTTTTTATTATAATTCTATCTGCACTTTTTTATCTGACATTGTTAATTGGATTAAAAGGTATTAGGATTGTAAAGTAATTTTGGTATCGTTATTTGCTTGCGCACTTCATTTTATGTCAGTTTTTACCGTTCGCATTTGCACTACTTTCATTAAATATTGCTAATTAGATTAAAAGTTATTGGGATTGTTAGGAAACTTCTGTACGGTTTACTGTTTATGCACTTTATTCTATGCATGATTGGTTTTATTTACTGAATGTAAAAGTATATTAGCGATTCTTATCAAAAACATTTTCTTCTCTTAAAGTTGTATTATTCCAGTCTTGTATTATATTGTTAGTGGTACCATCTTAATGACTTTCTCTCCTGTAATTAAGCCCCTGACATCATTCTATTCTATGGTATTAATTGTTTTATTTGCTTGATTTTACATAAACTCTGTTGTTGTGATTTTAACCATTCTGCTCAATAAAAATCTAAATAAAAAAATAAAAAATTTGAGTCTTACATCTTCTCCAAAGTAGTTTAAATTGGAGTTTGAATAGTAAATGTAACCCCTTTAGTGTCCAACACCTTCCCAAAATGGTTTACATAGAAGCTGATTTTCACATATATAACTAATATTTATATTTTTATAATAATAAAGGTACATAGCACAGTTTGTAATCTTTATTTAGATTTGTGCAACATTTTTTAAATAGATATGTATACATTTTTATTACATATATGGTTTTTACACATAAGAAAAAAATTGTTGTAGTTATATTTAAACAATATTTTATTGCAGTTTTAAAATTAAGTAAAACGTAAATAATATATAAACAGTGTTGCACATTTCTATATTTTGGCATTTATTTTTTGTATAATATTACAGTTGTTTCACATACTTTTAAAAAATTATTTTTACATACTTTTTAAAGTGTAATTTAAGTAATACTATATTTTTTTATTTTACTATTTATTTTACACTTTAAATAATTGTTTTGTATTTTCATGTCACTTTTGTTGACATGTTTTACCTTATTTAAGCATTTTTAGATTTTTTAAGCATTTTTTAATTAAATCCCAATTGTTTCAACAGCAGATAGTCTTTTGGAAAAGTTTCATTTAGCAGCTATATTTTGTACCACTATTTTAACTTTTGTAGTCTATTTGTCTCATTTATGTTTTTTTTCTCCTCAAAGTAAGTCACGGAACGGTTGTGCTGTTCGTCAGAGCAGGTAAGACCTTTTTTAAGGTTTTTTAAAGGGTTTTGAGGGTGGGGGAATGTAGGACGTACTAGTAAATAGTAGTTATAATGTTATTCTGTGGTTTTTGAAAGGTTAATTGGTAGTTTTGGTAATTTTGTTCGCTAGTGTTTCGTGTCAGGCTCAGGTAGAGTTTCCTATTAATGTATCATAATTTTATGTAATAATATGTTATAAAATGTCCTCTGTACAGATTCATTTTGATGTTTATGTTAGGTGTAAAAATACAGTTTTTATGTAGGTGGGTATTGTATTTTATTTAACAGATTTACATATTGGAAGGTATTGTATGAATGTTTGGATTATGCTTTTTTAAAGGAAATCATTTTGGTTTTTAGTAAACAAATATTATTAATCTTGATTTCCTTTGAATTTTCAGGTTTCCGGGACCTTTTATTTTTTTAACCATTTTTTGTTTTTTTTTATGGTTTATTAAGACTTTGGATTGCTTCGATGGATTTCTATTGGACCTGTTTTCTGTTTCCATTTTATGTAAGATATTTTGAAATTATGTTTTCCTTTTTTCTGCATTATATTTTTGACTACAAGGATACAAAGGAAGATCTACTGCTACAGAACAGTAAGATATATTCAAGTATTTTTTTGGGGTGGGAAATGTTATATTTTATTATTTATCTGTGTCTATATAATTTGTACTTGTTATATTAAATTGTATGTATTGTAGCTAATTGTTTCTATTTGATCTTACTTGTAATTTTGAACTTTCTGGTTGGTGAATTTATTTGTTTTTTGACTAATCTATATACATATTAATTTTTTTCAAACAGTCTTATTTACAATTTTATTTGTATATTTTTTGACTGATATATGAAAATAACTGCATGCACCCCAGGGTGCAGATGCACAAGGGGAGCCATAGTTTCCTCTCTGCCTGGGTTTTCATGGCAGAGGAACCGCCATGAAAACTATGGCAAAGAGGAAGCTCCTCATATGCTTGGTGGGACCGCGGCTGTCCCCCCAAGCATATTGATGCCTACTGACCACCGCGACACCACCAGGGAATGGCAGTTCCCGGGCGGGGCGGCAGGGTAATGTCAGTCTGCTCTCCCTAATCATAATAGGGTGGTCCGGAGACCGCCGCCGCTGTGCCCCCACGAGTCTGGTGGTCAGTGGACTACAGGACTCGTGTTTGAGCCCCAAATGTTTTACTTACTTTGGAAGGTAGTTTTCAGGATGTGTTTGAAAATCCGGCAGAGTGTTGTCTCCTTGCAGTGCTTGCAGTTTTTGGAGCAGTAAGCAGTCACATTTTGTGTTCCTTTTATATTGTTAGATTAATTGATTGTGTAATTTTATTGATTAAGTTTGCTTACAGTTTGTTTTTATTGGTTAGTGTTCTTTTAGGTTTTTATTTTCAGTTATTACCTTTTATGGTGAACGCTAATCGGTGTTTATTTTATAACGTTGAATATATATTTCTATAATTTTGTTTTAATTTGGAAGTATTATTGATGTACACATTTGTAAGATTTTGATGTATTGAAGTGTATAATTTTGTTTGGGTTATTTATGTTTATTTTAGTAATGTAAAATTGTTATAATGATGGTCCAATATTCATCTTTTTTAACGTTTATTTTAAATTTTTGTACAATGGTATTATTTTTATGTTTTATAATAAAATTATTTATCATTGGCCATATTACTGTAGTCAATATTGTGTGTTCCGATATTTTTGACTCTATATGTTTACTTAAAGGTTACAATATTTGTGTTTCTGATATTTTTGTAATTGATATAAGTGAAAATAGATTTTTTTTTTACAGCTTTTTTGGTTATCGATATTTGGGTTTTTATTAGTTAAGTACAGGAAGGCAATATTTCTGTGAACAATATTTATTTTCAGATATTTTTGGGAATCAATATTATTAGCATCAATCTGATGTCAGTGATTCGTTCAAACTCCTCACCCACACATACAAAGCACTACACAACACAGGCCTAACCTACCTGAACAATCACATAACGTCCATCAACCTTCCAGGCACCTCTGCTCTGCTAGACTCTAACTAGCATGTGTCCCTTGCATTCACAAAAGCAGAACTGGGGGTCGAGCCGCCTTTTACATCACTCCTAAAGCATGGAACATACTCCTACAACACATTAGAGCCTCCTCCTCTATTCTTCAATTCTGCAAGAAGTTGAGAACCTGGCTCTTTGAGTAAGTTCCCTCCCCCCGCTCCAGAGGATACCCACACATACTTGCACAGCGCCAAGATACCCTCACGGGTAATAGAGCGCTATATAAATATGGATGACATAACATAACAATGTTTTTTGGTCTACCGTGGTGAGGTTAGAATAAGCAAAACCCCTACTTAAGCACTTCAGAGCACACATACACCCCCACCACACACACATATATGTAAGAGTTAAAGACTAACCATACAATCCCCATAAACCCCAGAATAAAAACTAAATTTTTAAATCTAATACATAATTGGAAAAATAAACATTCAACAAAATAATATATATATTTTTTTAATAATTGTGAAACTAATAATTTAACATTAACTAATATTTAATGAAACAACACTAGCCACCCGATCTCCCAATACAATACATTTTTAAAGCACACAGCTACTTTCAAGGAAGCGTCCCTGTGCTAGCAGCAAGGTTCCGAAACTGATCTAGACCAAAGCAAAAAAGCAAGACCTTAAAAAGACATGTCTTCAGGCTTTTACGAAAGTTAATTCAGAGGGAACTAAACATAGAGCAATCGGGAGGGAGTTCCAAAGTTTGGCAGTAAGAAACACAAAGGATCACCCCACTTTTCTAGCCTTATGGATCCTAGGCATTTGCAGTAGCTTTAGATCATTAGATCTCAAGGATCTGTACTGACAGTAAATTTTAAGCCTTTTTCTTAGATCCAGGGAGCCCTTCTGCTCAAAGATCTTTAGGCAAAAGTGAGTGCCTTGAATTTTATTCAGTTAGCAATGGAACCTTTAAGATTAGATGAGCTGCAGCATTTTGAATAATCTGCAAGCTATGCAACAGGTAAGACGGCAAGCCCACATATATACTAATAGCATAGTCCAACTGCAGATAATGCTTTCACTTCAAAAGACAAGTTTGAATCAAATCTGATACCTAGATTTCTCAAAATCGAAGATGATAAAGGAGGGGCACCTAACTCCTAAGGCCACCAATTATGTGATTCTAGGTAATGACTGGTGCCAAAAAGAGAAGTTCTGTTTTATAGGAGTTCAATTTAAGGCAGGTGTTATTTATCCATTGACAGACTGATCTGATTTCAAGCAAAGCTTAAAGGAATGGAAAGCCTCTACATCATTATCCTGGAACGACAGAAGGAGCTGAGTATCATCAGAGTAGGAAGTTACACGCAGGCCTCAAAATTCCACTAGGTCCACAAGAGGTTCCAAAAAAACATTAAAGAGGGTAGGACTCAAGGCAGAGCCTCCAGGTACCCCACAATTAAGAAGTTTGGTGGCGGCGGTAAAAGGAGAAAGAAATACTGCTTCTGTCCTACCTTCAAGGTATGATTTAAGCCAGGCCAAAGTCTGCCCATGGACTCCAATATTCTTGAGCCTGTTAAGAATAGTAAAGAACTGTATCAAATGATCATGATAAATTCAGTAGGACTACCATCACTGCAGATTTCTGATTGAGATTGTCCTTCCTAAACTGTGAAACCTCTAATAAGGAGGACTCTGTGCTGTAGCCTGCATGGAAGCCAGATTTCATATAATGTAGTAAATGATTTGACTCCAGAAAGTAGGAGAGTTGTCTGTTGACCAACTTCACCAACATTTTTGCTACTGCAGATAAGAGTGAAACAGGCCTGAAGTTAATGAGCACCATGGCACCAGCATTGCTTTTTTTAACAGACCATGAGCCCAACAAACATACCTTACAAAGCATATATTTAAAAAAAATTAATTACATCTTACAATAAATTGTATAATAAAAACATAATACAATGAAAATACACAATAAAATGGTTAGTAAAATGAAACCCATTTTAAATTTCAATATTATAGTAAAACTGTCAAAAATACTGTCTACTTACCTTCGTTTTTTTAACCACAATATTGTGGTCAGATTAAATTGTGAATCACATTTAGTTTAATACTGTTTTGGGTTGAAATACAGTTGTCATCATAGTTTCAGACTACTGTTAAGAAACCTGTTATACCTATCAGGTTGAACGCCAGGCACTTTTTTGCCATTTGTTTTTTTTATGAATATTGAATCAATCCACTTACCAATAACTGATAACAGATTTGAGGATGTGCAAGTTTCTAAAATTACTTGGTAGCATTTCCATTTTGATAAGCTTTATTCGACATTAAGTCATAAAACAGGTACAAGATAAAATAAGTATAGCAAAAATACAAAGGACCTGATTACGTTTCCGGTCAGACCGACTTCTGTTATCCTGTCGGAAGCGACCGCCGGATTACAATGCATGCATCCTGTACTCCAACCGCTTAAAGACTGCTTTTCTCCCACAGCCTTTCTCCGACCACTGAGATGGCAATTGGAGAAAAACAGCATCCATAGGGTAGTACAGGGATCTCCGACCGATGTGGGTTTCTGACTACCCGACCGCGGTGGTCCGACTGACTGCCTCGAGTTATCAAAAACAATGGATTTGGGGTGCAGACTCACCCAAATCTGCTTCTCTCCAGCAGTCTCTGTGTGGATCCCTTCCTCCAGGTCTCCCCTATCCCTGAGTAGCTGCACCCTGATGACTACGATCCTATGGGTGCCAGAATCCAGGAAAGTCCTTATGTGGTATGTATCCCCATTGACTGGACTGTGCACATTCCGCCACACTCCAGCAATGGGGTACATGGTGCACAAGGCATATCCCCTCATATGTCATGTATGTGTGTACAATTCACATGTTTTCTGCAATTTTGCACGCATTTGCAGTGACATATCGGGGATCTGTGCTCCGCTGTAGAAGTGACCACCGCGGTAGCAGCGGTTGCATCGTAATATGGCAGGGGAAAACTTCCCAGCCTCGGCGGTCAGAAAGGGCACGCCAAGATGACGGTTGGTCCGACCGGCATCATAATCAGGCCCAAAATGTCACATAATAATTGCAAGTATGAGAGCCATAGCATCGCAGCATTCAAGAGATGTTCACAAAACATTAAAACTAATAACGACAGCACTTTCCCCTCAATATTTCCATTATTAATGAATTAGACGAAGTCAAGAGGGATTTTTAAGTACAACATGGTCATAGGATAGACATGTATTAAAAAAAAGCTAATCAAAGACACGTTAAAACACAAGTTATGGGCTCACAGAACTCAAAGTACATAAATCAAGATTGCCCAAAAGGCAGGGAAGCTTGAGGGGACATTTCATTAGAGATGTGTACACTAGAAGAGATGAAGTCCTGGCCACTCAATACACAATGTACACACATACTTCGCTTACTGGGATTTTAGGGTACACATCAATGAGCAGGATCAACTGTAAAATCATGGGTGCCCGGCTATGATTCTAGCTCTGGTGACCCAGATTCAGCCCAGAGGCTTGGCAGTGGCTGAAGCATAAGTTAGTATTAGGTCTAAGTTGAGAATCCTGAGGGCAGTGCAGCTGCTACGAGGCCCCAAATGTCTGCATTGTGGTTTGATCCATCGGTGACGAGGGCCAGCATAGCCCGGGCAGACAAAAAGGACATGTCCAATGGTTTCTGGAAAGATTTTGCAAGTTGGACACGTGACTTCACAACATGAAGCCCATTTGTTAGTGAATGTTTTTAGTGGGAGCGTGCCAACCCTAATTTGGAAATAAATCTTCCTATCCAAAGCAGCAGTAATCGCATCCCAATAGGACTCCAAATGGGAACTACATGTGAAGTCTAGGAATTTTCCCATCAGAGTGGAACAGGTAGCTAGTTCAGCCTCCGCTTGTCTAACCTACAACCAATAATGTTTTTTCTGTGTCATTGCTGATGGAGCCTGTGTGGACAATGAATTGTCCAAAGGGTTCACAGACCAAAGGTAGATAGCCGCTTCTTTATATGGTGAAGCCAAGGGATTTTGTTAAACATGTTAGGCTCCTTCACATCCTCTAAGGCCATTATATAATGTACTAGTCTTGGTTCTGACCATAGCCTTCTCCAGAACAAACGAGGATGGAGTCTGGCTTTGTCAGCTAGTGGCTTTCTCCCCATGTCCAGCATCAGTGGTATCAATGGAGTGCTGGCTGGAAGGTGAGCTATGCTTCTCAGAAACCAATTCTCAGATCTGGTGAGGGAAGGCAGGTTGGCAAAGCCCCTCAATTCTGCACCATATAGGGCTGAGCTAACATTTCTGTGAACAAATAATTCCAGAGGGAAGTTCACAACTATGTTTAGCTCAGACACTGCAAATTTCAGGTTAGCCTCCTCCACCCTCAGGCCAATGTTCTCCCTCATGTGCCTAACTGCAGATCAAAAATAAGTCTTGGCCCCCAGAAATATGTGCCATTTCCAACTACCTGCAAACCTGAGAGGCTTGCAGATATGAACTCTCTCTTCCTTTGCCAAGGAATGTATAGGAGAGGAGGATCAAGCAGATATAGGCCATCGTTTTCCTTTTGCATTGTGTTGAAGACATAAAGGAAGCTGTAATTCTTATGAGTTAGGATAACAAATGCTCCACACCTTAGCAAATTACATTTGTTATATCAACCTTACATATGATTTAGGTAGAATCTGCTACAAAGTGTGAAACGTGTTGGCTTGGAACTAAGCAAGAGTATTGTACTATTTAAGCAAATTATTACAATGAATATTAAATATTAAATTCAAAGACATACGACAAGACTCATGTTAATGAAATGTCAGACCGTATTTGGAAAGTTATTCCTTCCGCAGTTAGCGAATTCAGATTGAGAGCCTTAATTAAAATTTAATCTTTCAAGTTGTATGTTAAGAAATGAACTAAGATTTTCCTGGGTCTGATTTTATTTGGGCTTAGTCTAAATGGGTCCCTGTGTACCCTCTGGATGTCGGCCATGAGGGCTTGCTCTGAGCTACCAATTTGAGTAGCTTGTTTGATCAGTTTAACCACAAACTCTTTAAGATTACTCCCCTCAGCTTCCTCTGGGATTTTAAGCAAACAAATGTTGTTCCTCCTTTGGGAATTTTCAAGGGATTCCAACTTATCCTGGAAGCCTATTCCTCGTTCTTTCATCAGGCTTATCTCCCTTACATTTTCCTCCGATTGCGAAGCTAGCTCAGCCACAGTAGATTCCAAGCTGCTAATGAGTCCAGTTTATGTTTCATTTTTTCGCATGACAGCTTGATTTCCGCTTGGTTTTTTTCTGACACCACAAATCTGTTTCTAACTTCTTTCGTCAGCGTTTGTAAGAGATCTGAAACTGATAGGGGAGTAGTCTGGTCTACAGGGTCCTCCCTCTGAGCTGCCGCTTGCTCAGGGTCAATTTCAACTATTTGGTTCTCTCTTAAGGAAACCAAATCCTCCCGGTTTGTCTGGGTAGTTATGTTTGGAATTCTGTCTTTTTCGTCTGCCATCATTGATTCCCTTACGCCCTCTCCTTCTAGCGATTCCAACTCTCTTACGAGTGGTTGGAACCTATTTGGGCTTAGTATACCTTCCGGGTATTCAGGCAACTTCCAGGCGTTATTGTTAGAAGACGTGCAGTCTATCGGTTTTAATATTAACGTGCTGGGTGCAACTTTAAAGTAATTCCTCAATGAGGGGATGAGTTTGAGATTCTGTTGCTTTTGTGAGGGATTTTTCGTTTTCTTGGATTTCCTATTTTTAGGAGTAACCCACTCCCCTGTTATGCTCTTACTTTGGGCAGTTGCTGTTTTTATATATTTTTTGCCGGCCTGAACCCCCTACTTTCGGATACTTTCCTGGATGGCTTGGAAACCCGTATTAGGTGAGTTGGATGGGTTAAGTGAGTTAACGCTCGCACTTCTCAGAGCGTATCTGGTTTGTCCCCCAGTGTCTGTAGCTGAAACCCTTCCACGAGTTTCAGTTTCCAGAGTCACCGGAGTCCCTTTAAACAAGTGATTACCCCCTGGTTTGTCTACCAGTGTTGGACATACGTTGTGCTCAGGTCCTGCCCCGGTATCAGCTGTGATCTTCACTGCCACCACCTCCGTCCTTTGGGGGATTCCTAGTTGATCTTGAGCTGCAAGCACACCGCTTGTGCTGCCTCTACCTCTGACGCCCTGGATGGGGAACCTTGCCGCGGCTTTCCGCCCACGACCCACCTCGCGGGCCGCCCGGGTCCACAGCGATTCTTGAGTCTCCTGGCCCCCCGGGACTGCCACTCAGCGGCTGCTGCCGGCCCAGGCTCGGCTGACCCCGCCACCTCCGCTGCGCCGGTTACCAAGCCGCAGACACAGCTGGAAACATGAACAAGCCGCCACCAGCCGCCGCAGCGTCTCACATAAGCTTTCTTTCTCTCTTCGCGTCAGTAACTCGACTCAAATCATAACCAAGCTTATAAATAACGCTGTGCTGATATAAATTCACGGGATTGTTCAGCGTTCACCCAAGACATCTTGGTTCCTGACTCCTGGAGCCTCCGCGACCGGCTACTCGCTGGCCGCCATGTTCTCCACCATTTTCCCAAAGTTGAGTGCAATTCATCAATCACAGCATCTAAGCAGTGGGAGCTGGGGAAGTTATTAGATCCCTTCAGGAAGCTGGGTGCAACTGCACAACTTAAATTTCCTGCCACACTAAAAGTGATGCACAACAACAAGATGCAGGTTTTCAGGCGGGTGGAAGATGCTGAAAGCTTTCTGCAGTCTATTTCGGGGGGGGGCAGCGGAGCGGTAAGCTTAACAAAAATTTCTATACAGTACTATCTCTCCTCGTTAGTTAGGATTAGGGATACATAAGGATTTTTTAACCAGCTGTAATACGTTCCCAAGATAAGATGCAATATAAGTTTCAGGGTTCCTGATTCCAGGAGGGGGGCCTCGGAGGCCAGGTTGGGGCCATAAAGAGGAAAAGAGGGGGTTCTCCAGGGGGGTTAAGAGGGAGTGTGGGGAGGGAGAAGGTGGGGGCACTGGGTGGGGGGCAGTGGGAGGACATATAAAAAAAAATATGCCCAATTCGCCTGAGCAGGTCCCACAAAAAATCTACTTTTCGTTAATGGAAATATAGCTCAGTCTATAGGTGATCAAATCTCACTTTTGAGGGTTCTGTCATGGAATTTAAATGGGTTAAGATCAAAATACAGGATGGAGAGGATCTTTCAATATCTGAGAGATATCCCAGAACAAGTTCTTATTCTCCAGGAGACACACCTAACAGAGAGCGAGATGAGGATTTGTGTAAATCTAGGAGCTGGATCAAGGATATAATTTGCACTACGCAACAGTTAACAACAAAGGGTGTGGCTATAGTCTTTAAAAGAAACCTCGCCATCTCGGTAGAAAGCAGCAAAGCAGACAAGATGGGGAGATGGGCCATAGCGAAGATCAAGTGCCACGCTCATAAATTTACAGTGGCAGGATACTATGGTCCCAATTTGGACGACCCAGCCCCCTTCAGGGGTCTACTGTCTGAACTACTACACTTCCCAGACCCTTTAATCCTGGCAGGCGATTTTAATGTGGTCCTAGACCCAGCCATGGATAGATCACTAAGGAGCAGAGCAACTCAGAACTGCAAAATGAGATCTACGATCAAAAATGCTATGAAGCAGTTAGGATGGCTTGATATATGGAGAGACAAAATGGGAAACAGGAGAGGGTACACTTTTCATAACAAAAAATACGGCCATAGGTCCAGATTAGATTTCTTCCTAGTCAGTCTCGACCTGAAAAGTTGGGTGAAGGATATAAAACACTTAGGGGGACACCTTTCGGATCACTCGGCAGTAACCCTAGCCCTAAAAGTCCCAGCTAAGCTGACTAATAGGATATGGACCCTAGATCGTGCCATACTGCTAGAGGAAGATGTGATTGAGCGGTTAATTACAGAGACAGAAGACCTCTTTTTAATTAACATGGATAGTGCCTCAATAGAAATCGTATGGGACACTTATAAAGCCTTCCTGAGAGGATGCATATCGTCACTTCAGATTGCCAGACAGAAAAAGCATAGAGCTGAGGTAGAGGAGATAGAGTGCAAAATCCAGAAGATAGAGCAAAGGCTCTTTTCCCATGGTAATAATCTGCCGGCTGGAGACACTTCGGCAGAGCTACAATCTCTCAGATCAGAACTGGCAGGGGTGATCGACTCAAGATTAAGAAGGAGGTGGCAAGCTAGTAAGCTTGCTCACTTCAAGTATGGGGAAGGTTGCGGAAAGCTTTTAGCCTGGAAGACTAAACAAGATCTAGCCAAAGGAAACATCAAAGAAGTAAAATGTGATGCCTCTGGGAATCTACTCAAGAGTCCTACAGAGATCGAAGAGGCTTTTCAAAAGCACTTCGAAAAGGTGTACCGAGAGGATCTAACTGTTCAAGAGGAAGCAATAAGGCTGTGCCTGGACCAACATGTTCCAAATAAAATCAGCGAGGACGAATCTCACAATCTCAATAGCACGATAACAAGAAGTGAGATTAAGAAAGCATTAGCGGCAGGAAAAACTGGTAAAGCTGCAGGACCGGACGGTTTACCGGCAGAACTGTATAAATCTCTGATGGAGGTCCTTATCCCCATCATGGAAAAGTTATTCTCCCATATCTTTGAAAAGGGAGGGAATATGCCGTATTCTTGGAACAAAGACACAGTGGCCTTGATCCTTAAACCATCAAAACTACCTAGCTCCTGTGATTCATACAGACCAATGTCTCTGCTTAATCTTGACTATTTTTTTTTTTAAACAAACTTTATTGCCTTTTATATGTCATTCAGCTATTCCGCTGATTGCGATACAAGTAAATGCAAAGCATGGTCATGTTCAGTGCATCACATTACATATTAAACATACTCCTACATTTATGAGTCCAAGTTCCATCTGTCATATCCTTTGTCCGGTAAGGATTCTTCTAAACAGGCCTCAGTTTCCCCCTCCCCAACAAGATAACTAACCTCCTTCCCTCCCCCTCCCGCCCGCACTGCTGTCTCCCAACTGCATCTATTGAGCTCAGAAAGTCGCCTCCACTGTACCTTGCGGTGTGTGTTGGCGTTTCGCAGGCGCCTCATTTCCATATCCCTGCCCTCCCATGTGTAAATATGTTATATATCCCCATCTCTCGGGATCTGCAGTAATACCCCATCCTGACCTGGCATCTGGGGGTTCTCTTGCTGTGGCGGTCTCTCGGGGGTAGAGGCTTCAGATGCCCGACCATCTCTCTTTAGGTCTTCCATCAGCACCTCCCACGCCCTTGCTCTTTCCAACTTGCCCACTCCCCGTCTCGCATTTCTAAGCAGGACCCTGCTCTCGCATCCAGCCCATTTCACCAACTCTCACTTCCATCTGTGTACATTGGGGCTGTCCGGATTCTTCCAGCTACTAGTGACTTCTCGCTTCGCGAGTATAAAGGAGAGATCTTGGAACCTGTCCGTGGTCCTAGTTTTGGCAGTGTGTGGAAAGTAAGACATGGTCCGGTGTACAGGGGATTACCCTATGGCATTATTCTAGCTGTCTCCCATGTTATTTCCTGCCAGTAGTGCGTGAAGGAGGTACAGCTCCATATCATGTGAATAAAAGTTGCCCCTTGTGTATTACATCTCGGGCACCTGGTGTCCTCCCTAGCAAAGTAGCGATTGATACGTTCTGGGGTTATGTATGCTCGGTGAAGTATAGAAAAGCTAATCAGGCTGAAGCGGGCGTTTCGGGATACTTTGGTTGTCCGTACTAGTATGTTCTCCCAGTCCTTGTCTTCTAGTGGTCTGTCAATGTCTTCCCCCCATTGGTTTCTCAACCGGTCCAGCGGCTGTATGGAGTCCCGTCCTATAGCCCTGTAGAGGCATGCGACGGCTTTGATAGTCCCCCCAGCGAGACTTTTGTATTCACAGGTGGCGTGTCGTGGCGGTTCAGTCGTACCCGTTCCCCAGTGTCGCCTCATGGCCCCCGTAACTGCCCCGTGGAGTAGGAAATGTCCTTGTGGTATATCCCTGTCGGCGCTGAATTCCTCAAAGGAGAGTAGTTCCCCGTCCCGGTAGAGATCTCCCACCTTCGTGGCTCCTGCCTGTACCCAATCGTCTATTCCCCGCCATTGTCCCCCATGGGGAAGGGCCACAAGCAGCGTCATCGCCATTTCTGGCGAATATGGGCGTTTTGTCCTAGTTTTCTGCAGGCATCGACCCCAGCACTGTCGTATCACTCTATGCTCGTTACTGCGGACCTGCTGAGGTTTGGCAGTCCTGAGTAGGGTGCGGAGCACATTCAGTTTATCCGGGGCGAAGGGTGGCACCCCCCTGTCCGGCTCTATGCTCCCCGCCACCCACTACGTGAACCTCTGCAGCTGCCCTGCCAGATAGTATGCCTCCATATCCGGCACGGCTAGTCCCCCCTCTGACCGAGGTCTTTTTAGGGTGTTAAGGGCCACTTTCCTCCGGCCCGCCCCCCATATGAACGCTGACAGGCAGGAGTCCAGCTCCCGGACCCAAGCCGCTGATATCCACACCGGAAGCGTGGCGAAGAAGTACAGCAGCCGAGGGAGAGCCACCATTTTGAGTAGGGAGTTGCGGCCCATCACTGAGAGGGGAAGTTTTCTCCAGAATGTCATGTTGTCCTTGAGCGAGTGCAGTGCCCTCCCTATGATTCCTTCTTTCACATCCTCTATGGTGTGGAAGATGCGCACTCCCAGATAGCGGAAGCATCGGGGCTCCCATCGCAGATCGCCTAAGTCGCAGGCGGCTGCATGTCTTCCACTAGGGGGAATAATCTGGACTTCTGCCAGTTTACTCGAAGGCCCGACAGTGATCCAAACTCTTCCATCATAGTCTTTGCCCCAGGCAGATCTTCCCCCGCGTGTTTTATGAATAGTAAGAGGTCATCCGCGTATAACGCTATGTGGTGTCTCTGCTCCCCGAACTGGAGCCCGCGGTAAGCCCCGTCAGATCTCGCCACGTATGCTAATGGTTCCATGGCCAGGGCAAACAGTAGTGGGGAGAGGGGACACCCCTGGTGCGTGCCCCTCTCCACTCGGTACGTTTCCGATATTGTGCGCCCCGTGCGGACTCTGATCACCGGATCGGCATATAGCAGCTGCACCCAGCGCAGGAACCCCGGTCCAAGGCCCATTTTGGTTAAGACGGCATACAGGAACCCCCACTCAAGGCTATCAAATGCCTTTTCCATGTCAATGGCGAATACCGCCCCTGCCCGGTCTTCCGTCGCCCCGAGCTCGATAATGGACAACAGGCGGCGTATATTCAGAGTTGTGTTCCTGCGGGGAATGAAGCCTGCCTGGTCCCGGTGCACCAGGGACGTCATGTATGGGAGCAACCGCGTTGCCAGTAATTTACTTAGAATTTTAAAGTCGAGATTTAGCATTGACAGGGGTCTATACGCCGTGCACTCCAGGGGGGACTTGTCGGGCTTCAGCAGCGGAATTACCACCGCCTCTCTAGTGGTGCCTGGCAAGTGGCCCCTCTCCCCTGCCTCCGCATACATCTCTGCTAGTTTGGGGGCCAGTTCTTCTACATATGCGGCTTAGAATTCCTTGGGGAGCCCGTCTGTGCGCTGGGTTTTCCCTCTCGCCAGTTCCTTAATGGCCACCCGAATTTCGCGTTCGGATATTTCGGCTCCTAATTGGTCCGCTTCCTCTTCTGTCAGGGTATGTAGCGGAAGGTCTGCCAACTATTCCTCTAATTCCCCTTCCCTCCGGGGCCCAGAGCTCTTGTAGAGCTGCTCGTAGTAGCTGCGGAAACTATTGTTGATGTCATCTTGTCGGTATAGGGATTGCCCCTCTGAGTCCGCTAGCTCTATGATTGTGTTCCCCCTGCGGGTGGGGGTAAGCCAGCCACGCCAGCAATCTGCCCACCCTGTTCCGCTCAGCATGCATCCTGTCCATATAGGCTTGAAAGTCAAAGCACCGTAATCTTTCTTCCTGCACGGCCACTTCTTCCTTCGCCTCTAGCAAATCCTGGCGGAGTTCGGGGTGATTCGGGCGTCAGAGTTCCACCTCCCTCAGTGCTCGGTCAGCCCGTTCCACGTCTAAGTAGTGTTCGTCGTACCCCTATTGATAGCGCCATGCATCTCCCCCTGATTACAGCCTTAAAGGCCTCCCACTCTGTCACCCTGGAGTCTGTGGACTGTGCATTGTCAGCAAAATATGTAATGATATGGCCCCTGATCTCATGTAGGAACACTTGGTCCTATAGTGCCTCGGGCTTAAGGCGCCATGTGGGGATGGGTTGCTGCTGGGCCCCCCAATGCAGTCGATTCAGTATTGGGTTGTTGTCCGACACTGTTCGAGTAAGGTATTCCGTGCCGTGTAGCTGTGTGTGCATGTCCGGGGAGCATAAGAAGGTGTCTAGGCGGACATGTAGGTCATGTACGTGGGAGAGGTGGGAATATTCCCTGTCTAGTGGGTGGGTGCGTCTCCACGTGTCCACCAACCCCCAGTGAGACTGCCAGTCCCTGAACGTCCTAGCTGTCCTGTGTACTGGGGCATCTCGGAGTGGTGGGTGGGACCGGTCAAGGGCCGGATCCGCAATACAATTAAAATCCCCCCCCATGATAATCGACCCTGTCATGTATGGCGCCAAGGTCACAGACAGTTGTTCCAAGAATGCTCCTTGGTCCGCATTCGGGCCATAAATATTTATCAGCGTGACATCTTGCCCGTCCAGTTGCCCTGTGACCACTACATAACGGCCCTCTGGATCTACTTTGTGTCCGGTGTGCTGGAAGGGGACGCCTGCCCTGAT
Organism: Calotriton arnoldi; assembly: GCA_963921515.1. Lineage (NCBI taxonomy): Eukaryota > Metazoa > Chordata > Amphibia > Caudata > Salamandridae > Calotriton > Calotriton arnoldi. Next base: position 3,601,105 of record CAWUFW010000526.1, on the reverse strand, counting down.
CCATACCAGGACCCCCCTGGCAAATGCCGAAAATGAAGTATAGTATGCCTGACCTCTCCATCTACGGTGTAGTGCTGCCCCCTCGGAGGCCAATGTGTGCTTTTCCTGCAACATTGCTATATGGATCCCTTCTCTGTTTAGATGGGAGAAAATTTTGTAGCGTTTGTGCATAGAGTGCATCCCCCAGACATTCCAAGAGAGGAGGTTATATACCTTCTGATTTGGCATTACAGATTAGCCTCTCTACCTCCATCTGGCCCCCTCGCCCCCGCATGGCTTCCGGCGACATATATTGGGTAAAGGGAACCTTCTCGCTGTAGCTCATGTCCCCGTGTAGATATAGACAGCAGTGCCCCCAACTTAAAACAATAGAACTTCCCCAACTCCCCCTCCCCAGGACAAGTGAGAAACTCTCCCCCATCCAAACTGCGCTCTAGCATAGAAACGAACAAGTGTCCGACATTCGGGTGGTGGCTAGACTAATGCTCGCCTGGAGGAAAGCCTTCCCCTCCGCCCCCCGGGTCCTCCCCCTTCCAGTGATTGGACCTCGTAGCGCCCATCCTGGGCCCCTCCTGTACTCAAATCAGCAGCTAGTCTTGTCACCTCACCCCCAAACTCAAGTGTCCAGCAGGTACTTGTGTGTCATGTATCGATTAGATCAAGTCGTCCGCCGTTCTAGGAGTCACTTCTGGCATAGTCTGGCTGGCATCCCCCACGATGCTCGAGCTGGTGTCAGAGTCCGAGTCTCTCTGTTCCTCTCCTGAGAGGGAGGAGGCGCCCTGTGGGCCTGTTGCGCTCAGGGATGCTATTGCCACAACCGCACTCTCCCTGTCTCGGCGAGCTTCCTCCAGGGTTGGGTGGCACTTGGGCTTCCCCCCTTTTCCAGGGGATCGCGTGAGATCCGTCTCTGGCTGGTCTCTGCCGTCATGCCTCCGGTCTCGCGGTCCCTGCTCTTCAATCCAGTCCCACACGTCTTGAGGTGTGGTAAAGAACTTGGTCTCCTCTGCGTGCGATATCCGGAGTTTAGCTGGGAAAACCATTGAGTATGACACCCCCATTTGGCGCAGTTTCCGTTTGGCCGTGACGAAGGAAGCTCGCAGTCTCT